>WBMV01000769.1:535600-552763 GCA_013396655.1 Campylorhamphus procurvoides | reverse complement strand
GCAAGTCTTTCAACAGTGACTTTGGCCAGTTTTTAAACAATTTACGTAGAAAAGAATGGTCAAAAGTGTTAAGGGTGGTTAAGTGCCAGGCACTTTATGGGCAAGAAAGCAAATGCAAACTGGGTATGCAGCTTCTACTTTTCCCCTATAAACCCTCCAGCTGATAATACAGTGGTTTAACCGGCCTGACTTCCTTTTCTGCAAGTAATTCCTACTTTTTTAAAGGCTCTGGAGAACCAGTCCATGTGATGCTCCTGATCTTTGTGGAGTTGTTATATCATGGTGAGGCTTGACTGGGAGCTCCAACAGCTTCTGTAAATGTTAACTCGTGGCCAGATGATAGGAAATGTAGGATGCTCTGAAGTCTTATCTTAGGAAAAAAGATGGGATGAACGCCTGCGTGATGGATTTGTCAGGTGTTTTCTCTGTGATAACTCGCTTCCCACACCTATTTCTACTCCAGCCAGCTCTGCTGAGTATTGCTGACTAAGTCTTACATGGGTGACTCAGAAGAACTCATCCTGGTTCAATATTTCACTGTGTAATTATAGGGTACCAGCGTGGTTAATAATGTTGGTGCAACGCAAGCCCATTGCCCCCATTCTCCATCTGTTCAGTCAGAACAAATGTTATTGCTACAGATGACATTTCTCTACTGAGTGGTGCAAACGTAGCTGTTTTCTCACGCCACTGTTGTTCACTTCTACCTTCCAAATAACTGTTTGTGCTTCAGAAGATGAAGAGAATCCATCTGTGTTTTGCAAGTGAGGGGACTGTGTGTGTGGTGGAGGTCAGCTGTAGACATGCTGTGAAACCACGGCAGTGAAGCTGAGCAGTGAAAACAGCAGCCTCTGCACTGTCTCACTGATGGCAGACATCAAATTTGATGTTTAGCCAAGTGCTTGTTCCAGACATTTTTTGGGAGGAAGTGCTGATGACTGTTGGAGACACTGTCAGAAAGGCAGGATGCTCCATCCAACTGAATGCTGGGAAGGGCTCCTCACTTGCTGTAAATGTCTGAGCACGGGGCGTGTTAAAGGAGGGGAGTGTAAAACTGTGCTGAAATGAGCAAAAGGGTGAGGCAGAACCACACTGGGCTGGGTTGCAGGTCTTGGAATTTGGTGCCAACAAAGTCCAGGATTTCTTCTGCCCTCATCCAGCCTGAGTTCTGCTTTCACTTGGGAGGGCTGTGACTGCAAATGTTTTTATCTCCTGACCCTCTCTGTTCCTCACTGAGCTGAGTCAAGCAGGTTGTTCATCACTTACAGTCCATTCATGATCCATGTGTTGCATTTCATTTGGCTTTTGTTTTAGGGAGCTTACTGAGCCTATGGCCAAACCTTCCCTTCTAAGGTCTTTGCTCTTTGCCTTTGAAGAGGTGTGCTAAAGGATTTTTAGCTCACTCTTCCCTCACACAATACAAAGTAACATTCATAGCTCCAAAACTCATCCATAGCCTGATGACCTTCCCAGAGCACCCGGAAACTGGAAAACGTGTGAGGGGGAAATGAGAATTTGAGGTCTCACAGGTACCTATCACTAGTCAAAATGCAATGCTTTAGGTTTGCCCTCAGAGTGTATATTTTGTAGATAGTTTGCAGGCTTCTCGTGGTGGCTCTAGCAGTGCTGGTACTCCCTGCTTTTCCTGGGTGCAGATACAGGAAGGATGTAACTAACTGATGTAGTTGATGCAATCACAGCCACACTGGCTGGCTGTTCATACCTTGCTGTGTCCTGGGAATGCTTTCCTTAAGAAGTACCATTCTTCTGTGGGATGCAGTTATTCAAAAATCATCTGAGTTTCAGCCAAGGCAGTAGAACTGAATTATTCATGAGTGCTTGTCATCAGACTTGCTTTTTGCTCTCTTTCTTTTTTTTTTACCTAAAGTGGATCAAGTCTCTTTTCTTTCTTCAGCTCCCTAACTTCAGGCCATTGGAAATCTTCCAGGGCAAATCAACAATAATCAATGCAAAGTGAATTAATGCAAGTCACAGACTAGATAATCATGTGGCATTTATCAGGTAAGTATGGGTGTCTATTGTTTGGTGCCTTTGTGATTTTCACTGAGTTTCCAGACTGTCCTGATACAGCAATAATGAACAGAAAAATCAGTCTGAAAAGAAAAGGGCATTTCTAGAAAGTTGGAGGGATTTTAATAAACCAAAAAGATTTAGCTGCATATATTGTGATGCTCACTCATAAGATAGATCTAATTCATAGATCATCAATAACTCATAAGATAGTTCTAATTCACTTTTAATGCAACTCTTCTGAAATGCACTGGACCTATAATTCTATATTTCAATTTATAGATGAATGACACAGGAATATGTCATCAGTAATATGGATTTGTTATAATTTCTGTGACCCAAAACAGGGTATTTAATATTTTTAGTGTAAGTCCTGGTCTTTATTAGTGTATTTTCTGGGTGTGTTGTAGCTCAGAGTGGCAGCCTGCTGGGTATGTATTTGCATGAACATACTCCTATTCATCATGACCTGTGTTAAATCAAGGCTTATCAGGGTTGCTATTCCCCTGCAATTAAATATTACTGGGAATAAAATAGGCAATTCATTCAATCTTTTTTTCATCACTTCAACTTCATAGTGTGTTATGGCTCCTCCCTTTTAAAACATGATGGCATTTTACATGGGAGACATGCTTGTCTCTGACAACTTACCTGCAATTATTTAATTTAATTTTTTTATTTCAGAGTGATTACAGTTGTTATTCCAGCCTAGTTTACTCATTGCTTCCATTTCATGCTCATCATTTAGGTGCTGTTGAAAGCTAGTAGCATGATCACAGCTCTGTTGCAAACAGGACAAGACATATGAGGTGTTTTAAGGAGTTTATAATTGAAAATAGCTTGACAACCACAGCCAAACCATTACATTCCAAACTAATCCTTCCTGGCTTTGTTTTGGGTTTTTTTTCTGATGGCTTCCAAATCTTTCACAGACTGATTTCAATTTAGAGCACTGGCTCTGTGGTTCATAACTGCTCCCCAAATAGTTTCTGCAGTTTACATGGCCAGCCTTCTGCTCTCTGGGTGCTGATGGTAAGGTTTGCATCTGGGATTTGCACTGCTACTTCCACAGGGATGAAAAAGATGTGGTACCCACGGAATTTCCCTTCCCCCCCTTGGATATCCAAGGGTGTGACTTCACAGGTACCCTCCCTGATTTCTGATGTGCTGATGAGAAGGGCAGCCTTGCTCATCACCTCACTCATCTCAAAGGCAACAGAATTCTTGTTTCTGCAAACTGATCTGATTCAGCCCATGGCTGCCAAATCTGTATTTGATGCAATGAAAATAACGGGAGGATACAGCCAAGAGAGGAGACACAAGGTGAGGAATAAAATTAAACTACACCACTGAGTCCCACTGATCAAATTAACATTATTGGTAGGTTTAAAGGCAGTTTTTCTGATGAGCTGCTCCTAAATCCTTGAATAGGGGACTAGGAAATGGAAAAAGAATTAACAACAAGAGAGTAATGTAATTAACTATTTACTTACTTGTAACAGTGATTTCCAGAACATAATCTCAAGTCCAAGTTACAAGTAAACAAAAAAGGAAAGGTTGTGTGAAGTGCATGTTGCTTCTTTTTGGGGAGCCAATTGTATGAAATAAATATTGTATTTAGAATTTAATTCCAAAGAGGGAACAGAACTTCCTTCATATTGTAAAAAGCAGTCTTTTGTTTCAGACTTCTCGGGAGTTTTGTCAGTAAGATTTTTGTTGCTATCTGGATTTCATTTCTCTCAAATTTGCCCCTGTGCAGATAAGTAATCATTCCCTCACCTCATCTCTCTATCCCAAGAAATGACCAGTGCGACCCTGCAAACAGGTCAATGTCACTGTTTCCATTCATGATCATATTTCTTTGCTTTTCTGTGGGTTTTTTGTGGTTTGTGTTCCCCTCCCCCAGTTTAATGACAAACAGCTCAGATGAAGAATGCATTGATTTATGACAGTTTGGAGGAGCCCTGCATGAAGTGATGTAGGTCTCCTAAAAATAAATCCTGTTTCTTTTCATCTGCAAACCTTGCTAAAAGAGGCATGGTAGAAAGGGGCTGCCTCTGAATGTCTGTGAACAGAGGGGAAAGCAAAACCTGGCACATGTAAAGAACTAGGAAGTGTGGCAAAGATTTAGGAATGTCGCTTGCCATATGTGCCTGCTAAGTAAAGAAATGCAGCAAAGTGTTTCTGCCTCCTTAACCATGGGGGTTTTTTAGGACAAGTATCTTCATTGTCTTTCCTGTGGTGCATTTGTGTTCTCAACCATGTAGAGTTCTTATTATTCTTTTTTTCGAAAATTAGCTATGAAGCCCATTGCCCTCACTGTCTACTTGTCTCCTTCCTTAGCAGACACAAATGTAGGTAACTATGGAGCAAACAATGATAATTTCACTAGAATTCACTAGAATCACTAGAATATCCACCCTGGCTGCAGATGGCTTCAGGTCAGTGGCCAAGCAAAACAGCCTAAGTTTTTGCAGCAAGGAATGGATCAAAAGGCCTCTCTTTTCAAGCTCACAGCTATTACTTAGATAATCTAAGCAGCTTCTCCCATGTAGCACAATATCCTCAGGCTGGCAGAAGGCAGAATCCTAACAAGCCTATTCTGTACATTCAACACAATTCTTTCTGAGGCTAAAATGATGTAAAGATTAGACATGAGTTAGGAATCCCAGCCAGGAATCTGTCTTCATCTTGTGCCGTGAATTGCCTGCAGAGCTAAAGATGTTGCTTCTTGGTAATGCTGGGCTCTTGTTTGCCCTAGGAATATTTCTGAATGAGGCAGTCCCTCCCTGTTCTGTTCAGTGAGGCAAGGCCTGCCCTGGTCACCCCCTTCCCTCCCAGTTCTTCTGGGTTTTCTCTTTCTTTCTCACTCCTCTCCAATTATTGCTCTATTTTTGCATGTGTGTTAGGTGCCTATGTAGCTTTCTTCTGTTCTAAGCCTGATTAAACCTAATTGCATTGCCTGGGTCGCCTTGTAGAGAGCTTTGTGTTTGGTTGAACTCAAATGTTAAGTAGATGTGCTCATGTCTCTCTGAAAACACATTAAATGGGGCACACCACAGGCTGGGCTTTGTATGCTCAGCTCAATAGTGGGGAACAACTAATAAAGTGGAAACACCATAGCTGCTGCCTCTTGAACTGCTCCTCTGCCTGGAATTGCAAATGCAAGCAAATATTCTGTGATTTTAGTACTTTTGTAGGTTCCCGAAGAGGGGAAGGGTATGATGAAGTGAGGGGGGTAGTGGGAGGAAGCCACTCAATTTGAGATGGGGGTTAAGGGATTGCAAGTGCTGGAACAAGGTGAGAGCTCAGCTAATGGTACAGGACACGGAGCAAACCCCAGGGAGTGCACCCCTCAGGGCATCCTTTTACACTCAAAAGGGGAAAGGCTCATGCTCACCATCCTTTTGGGGCCTGGATGAAGCCCTGTCGGACTTACAGACTTATCAGCATCTCCAGTGGTTACGTTCATCTTTGAATAAGTTTATATTTTTATGCTAAGGTTTAGTTAGTAGCTTATATTGGTATGATGCCCTTGCTTGTGTGTTTTACAGGGATGAGGTGAAAAGTTTGCAGTAGGAATTGTGATAATGTCAGTGATCCAGCTGACAGAAGCAAAGGGTGGAATGTGAAATAGATTTGTTCAGATTGCTACAATGCCCACCCCTAGAAAAAAGTCTCAAGTGTTTACACTCCTTTGCCCCTTTAAATTAATGACCCCAATTAATGATTTGAAGTGTGTGTTAACAGGCAATAAACTGAATGAAATAGAATTCCCTGTGTCAAGGCTTCTGCCTGTGATCTTGCTGAAGGAGCAGGAATACTCAGGTGAAAGGGAAGAATAAAAGGTCAAAAGAAAAACTTTCAGTAGGAGGCCCAAGCTAAAGAACTCAAGAGAACAAGGATGTGAGGTAAGGATGGTTATGGGGATCATCACTTCGTCCAGACCATGTATTTCTTGGCTAGAGCCAGGAAGAGGAGGAACCCTTCAAGAGTCACGTGGCATTGCTGGGTATGTGCCCACGTGGCTGCATGCATGTGCTTACACCTGTAATCCACCCAAAAAATAACTAAGCCAAAGACAACATGGCTCAGTGTGTGCCTGAGGGTGGAGCGTGTTCAGGGCACTGCAGAGCTGGGACCTGGGAGGGGATGCCAGTGCAGAAGTTCTCTCACTGCTCACCATTTTAATGGGGTGATACCTCAAAAAGTGAAGTGTTTTGTCTAGCTCTGAACTTTTCCAACTTCCAGTCACTGTGTCTTGTAGAACTACTTGCTACAAGGACTCGCTGATCCTTGTGGGTCCCTTCCAGCTCAGAAAGTTCTGTGATTAATTACCCATCTAGTCTCACAAGTCTTTTCTGTATGGAGCTTGTTAAGAGATCATTAACAGGTCTCCTCAAGTGTGATGGAATGAGGACAGGCCTTCCAGTCCTCAAGTCATCCATTTTTATCCTTATACCTCATTTTGACTTCTTTGAAATGTGGTCACTGGCAGAGAAACTGCTGCCTGGTAACTGGGAAAGGGGAAAGTTGAGAGACAATGATCTTTGAACATTTTCATTTTTGCCATTGAATCTCTTCCTGGAAGCTGGGTACTTGGAAAACACCAGACGTAGGCCAGAAATATCCATGGTTCTTAGACTTACTTGTGTCATACAATGCAGGTATGTTTATCTAAGAACACTTTTAGAAGTGGGTAGGCTTTTCCTTCAGGAACTAGGAGCTGCCTGTATCTATTTAGTGTCTTAAGATGGTCCTTCACAGCACTTCAGCTGAATATTTTGGGGAAAGGCTAATCAAATCAGCTGCTTTTGGCACTAAATCTCGGTGCTTTGAATCATCCCTTCCCCCAGCAGGAAATGCAGCCTCTGTTATTCAGTAGCTCCATAGGCAGCATAAACATTACTCCAAATAGGAAAGCAGCTTAAGCTGACTGCCTGAAGAAGCTGGTGTGAATTTTCCCTTCTGGATACATGTGCATGGCATGGTGCAGTGCTGAGTAAAGATATCCTTATTTCCATGCAGAGTCCCACTGAAGTCAGGGATTCTGTATTTTTAAACTGTTTGAAGACTCAAATCCACAGATTTGGCTGTTAAAATACAGAGAGACTTCACTGCAGCCCAGGCTGAAGCAGGATCGATTTTTTTGACATGTTCACAATGATGCAGCTGGACTTCATTCTTCTGAATTCTTCTACATGTACATGATTCTCTGTCTGTCAATATGACCTACAACAGAAACCCACTGAAACTACTGCAGTGTGTGAGAATATTAGAAATGCATCAAAGGATACATTTCTATCCTTAAGTTTTAACACTGTGGTGTGTATTTGAAAAATGAGGGGCTGTGATTTAAGGCCCATTTCAGTTAAATTGCTGGGAAAAAAAGAAGAAAGGAACTGAGGATGAAGAATTAAAATTGGCTTTTCTGGAGCTTTTCTGAGCTGGAATGAGTATCACCAGTATGATACCTGGAGTACAGAATTACCATGATCTTATTGAAGTAGAGGAGCTTCACTCAAAATCCCTTGAAAATGTCACCCAAGTCACATTTACTATTCTGGTATGTTGTCATGAATGTGTCCTAGATGCAAAAATTGTATTTGATCTCTATTTTCTGTGCAGAGTCACTGTGGTGGGAGTAGGAGCAGGCATTTGTTGGATATTTTGCTCTGTGCTCTGTCTGTCTGTCTGCACCTCCCTCTCTCATGCTCTGTAATCTTTCTGAGCAATTTTCTCTCTTCCTGCAGGGGTGATTGAAATGGTCCTTTGAAGCAACACAGCTTTGACGTTTGGAAAAAAAATCAAAAATTAAAGAATGCTCTAATTAAGCAAAACATCAGTTAAAGCTCAAGCAAAAATCTAAGATCCTGATCAGCTCTTTCATGAAGGCTTGGAAACTGCTCAGTGTTAGCAAAGGGGCTCATTAGAGGGTGCTTGCAGAGGGTCCAGATGATGGAGCAGAGACACCCATGAGTGATGTGCAAGATTGGATGGGTGAAAGTTAAATATTCACTGCCCTTCAGAGAACAAGTGTTGTGATCTACTGCCCAAGTAGCTCAGGAAAATAGAACTTTTGTTTACACTGGGGCCAAAAAATGCTGTTTCAGAAGTAGTTTTTATAGTGAAAATGAGCTAAAAAGGGAGTGTGTGTATGTGTGTCTGTTCTCCACTGTTGGTTTCATTGAGAACAGAGCCCTCTGGGTCCATGTGCTTTCACATGTGTGTGCTTAATCATACCTGTGTGACCTAAAAAACACATGATAAGATTAGGAAAAAGATCTTTTCAAGGCCATGGTCTTCTGTTCTTCCACAGCATTGTCCCTTTTGGTGGGTTGAGGAAGTTCTGATAGAACAAACTTCACCTGGTGCCTCTGTCTTAGGGCCACCCAATATAAAAAGCTGGATTTGGGTGTTTTGACTGATTCTGCACACAGGATTCCCACAGCTCTTTGTTCCAGCTGCTGTGATGCCATTGTGGGCGAGGCAGTGATAACTTCTGTTGTGAAAATGGCACACACACTGTAAGGAGGAGATATTTTGGGTTTAGCTCTGGGAGGGTGTCAGGGCCAGCAGGTTCAGCCCTGCAGCGCCTGAGCCAGCCGGTTCACAGAATCCACTTCATAACAGTAGTGAGATACAGTTATAAAATGAATAATTGTGGCATGCCCACACACTGCCCTTTGAAAAGCTGCTTAAGTGGAGTGATATAAATCATTTGCTTTGTTTTACTCGCTTTCCTTTCCTCTTTTGCTGAGTGAGGAATAATTTTCTGCAGTGAGGTTGTGCACTGCTGAGTTGGGTTTTTTCCCAGATGCTTTCTTAATTCATTTAGCGTTGTTGGGTGAAAATGCTGGAGGAGCAAGGTGGGTGGAACTCACAAAGCCCCTGGTTTCAGCCCCTCTGAGTTTTGGGTGTGCCTGATTCCTGGCATGGATGGTCCTCATTTAATCACAGGGGTTTTTTACTCTGGGCCTGCAGACAGTTAAATGCACCCTTAAAAATATGACCACAGTTGGAAAGCTGCACACCCCCAGGAGGCAGAGCGGATTAAATGGGCCCAGAGGCTGAAGGTGACAGCACTTTGGCACGACTGGGAGTTTATTGCCTGCATTAATAACGTGCTAGTGCAGAAGAAATGAATCTTGAGAACCTATGGTGTGTGGGGGTGGTCCTGTGGTGTGAAGACTTTTCCCTGCAAGAATCCACAGCCTTTACCTTGCAGTGGCCATTTGTCCCCAAAGACCAGCTTGGGGCACTGGGTGTCTTTAGCCTGGCTGCTTCAGGTGGCTCTTCTCAGATTTTGCTGACTTTGCCCAGCTTTACCTGTGGGTGTAATGCTCTCTGCCCATGGGCTGCGGAAGGAGCCTACTCAGTGTGGAAAGGCTCCCAAGGGTCAGGGGAGCAGAGCAGGTTTTGCTGTCCTGTCACTCCTTCAAGGGCACTTTGCACAAGTCTCACAGCTGGGGCTGAGCAGGAGCCTTTTCTGCTGGGCAACAAGGACTCCTGATGGTCAGGGTTGCTTTTTTGGGGGACAACATACAGGGGAACAGCTTTTACCTACTTTGAAGGTGTCAAGGTAGTGCTCCAGAAACCTCCACAGAGTAGTTGAGGTGTAGAATACTGGGTAGGACTTATTTCCTCATGCACAGGTATGGCACAGGTTAAATAAAAGTGATTTTTTGGGAGGGAAAAAAATGTGCTCTGAAGTACTAAAATGTTGAACTGTTAGCAGAACAAGGAAGAGCCTGTTCTTTACTCCTTCAGTTGTCAGGCTTTTGTTGACAATGATTTTGGCATGCACAGCACACACACAATGACTGGCCATACATTTAGGCAACTTCCAGGGAAAAAAAATGAGAATTGTACTGGTGTGTGATCCTGCAGCCTTCTCTGATGCCCAGCATGAGAGAAAATAAGATCTAACAGAGTAAGTCTTGTGCTCCTTTACTTTCAAATACGTGTATTTCAGTTTGATATCACTCTCTCAGAAAATTTTCTGGCAGCAGATATGGTGATACCCTTTTAAATTGACTTCTTTGATAGCTTCCATCAGACCTGACAAGGAGTCTGTTCCCAACAGATATTTGTTGGGGTTCTTGGCTAGAGCATCTTCCCAATCTCTTGACAAATTCAATGTCTCAACACTGTGAATCTCACACACACCACCCCCAAAACACTGTCAGAGCAAGTGGCTTTCTTTAGAAATGTCTTCTTTCCAAGTCTGGGCTGCTGAAAGTTCTCCTTCAGATTGACAAAGTCTAGCTTGTGGGAGGATCTGGTGATGTCCTCTCTTTTTTTCTTCATCTGCAGCATATCAGTTGTTCCTGCCCTGCACCCCTGCAGCCTGCCTGTGTGTATTAGTGTGGCTGGGATGTGAGTTTTTTGGTGCTGGTCCTTGTGCTGGGGCACCTGCAAAGGCTGGGAAGTAAAGTTGTGTCACCCGCTGATCAGAGAGTAACAAATATTTAATATTTATTAATTGCCATCTGCTGACTGACAGTGACAGCTCTCTGTGACAGACAGTATCTGTCTTGCTTGCTCTTGATTTGTAGATTCTCTCCCTGCAAGGAGAGAGTAGCTGGTTGAAGAGAGCTCTGGAAGGAGAAGGATTCAAATTCAGGAGCAACTGAATCTGCCCAAGGGAGAGAGAGTTTTGGATTATAGGATGGATCAGAGGAAGCAGCAGCAAGGCAGCAAAACTTGCAGCACAATGAGGAAACAAAGGCTGCAGAGCTCTGCTGATGTAAGAGAAAACATCTTGGAGAGCTGAGTATGCACAACTGCAACCCACCAAAAACCCTCCCAAATGCTGGTGTATGTTAAATCCATACTGTCCATGTGAGAAAGAAGGACAGTAAAAGGAAAGTCAGTATGTCCTACATTAAAAAAAAAGCATTAACAGTACACAGCTGAACTTGAAAAATGTTATACAATATTGCTTTTGAAACTCTTCAGTGGGTTTTCAGCTGGTCTAACTGGTCTTCTACATCATGGAATCTTCCCCTACATATTATTCATTAAACAAAGGTATTTATTAGAGCAGCACGGGCATAGATAACATCTCTGGCCCACGGGGTGGGGGGAGCTCTAATGATTCTTAAGAACATACCTTGCCTTTGTGTGTAGGGCAGGTAGTGTTCCTTCCGTGCCAGGGACAACATATCCCTGAGCAGAANATGTCTGTTTTCAGAGTCCCTCTGGTTTTTGGGGGGCCCCCCCAAAGGTGCAAACAGAAGAGCCATCCTGCTGGCAATGAGATGACATTCAGCACCGAGGAGGCTGCAGAGGCACTTGGAAGGAGTTTTGATTGCACAGCAAAAGGAGGTGGAAAAACCCAGCTTAGGTGAAGGTTATTATAGTCCTGTATGGTTTGGGTGCCTGATAATGACTGCAAAGGCCTTCTCCAATGGAACTGAATTGCACAGACAGTGGTTCTGAGGCACATGGGCCTTTCCTCCAGTTACTTGCATAGGTTGTTCATTTTTCTGTGTTGATAAATGTTTTTCTCTTTTAAATGTCATTGAATTGTCTCTCTTCAGGGTATCAGCAAGAAAAACTCCTTAATGACTGTACACTGCTCCAAGATCAAGGTTATTTCTCTCACACAGAGCTGTTCTTTGCCAATGTCCTGATGTTTTGAGCAGGGAGCTGAGTTACTCATGATTGCCAAGTTGTCCTTTTAGGCAGGAATGCTGCATAATTATCTATATATATATATATATATATACTTATCCACGTGGCTATGCCACTTGACCTCTTGAAAATAGACAAGTTGCAGACTTTGCATCTTGACTGAGTGTTGAGCTACATACTGGCACTGTTTTGTGCAGATCCCAAATCTTCAGCCGTTCCCTGAAAGAGGCAATGCTCGTGAAGAGCTGGAATTTTTTCAATCTACCTTTACTGCTCCTCTCCCTCACAGTGAATTGATCAAAGGTGTCTGTGCTGATGCCTCACTGCTCTTTGTAGCCAGTAGAGGCCAGCAGCTTAAACTCAAAAAACCTCTAACCCTCAAATATATAACATTTGAGTGGATTTCTGTTTGCTGTTGGGGAAAGGTCAGCCACAGATGGTGCTGCAAACAAGTCTTAGCCAAAGGACAAATGAGGTGGAGTGGATCTAAACAGTCGTGGGCTGACAGTCACCAGGCAAGCAATGTATCTGGATATGTGAAGAGAGATCAAACACTTTTATTTTCTTAAATTTGGAAACAGCAGTGGCTGTGCAAAGACAAGTAGGATAGGCTGTTGGAATCTGACAGAAATTTCATATCTCTTTAGGATAATTTTTTGGAAGAACTGTTGCAAATATGCATGAATTTATAGTTTTTTTTACCTTTAGTCCAGCATCAGAGTCATAATGTTTATTAAAGTCATTTTGGTGTATGTATTTTAAGTAAGTTATTATTATTCCCTACAGCATTACTAATGTGCTGCTATTAATACTTAAAATCTGTTGCATGGGGCGGCTTTGAGTTTGATCTCCAGGGTATTAAAAGGAGTATTTTAAAAAGAAAAGAGATTCTCTTAAGGAAGAGAGTGCATAATAAACTCAGCAGTGTAATAAACAAATTGTTTATAGAAACAGATCAGAAAATATAAAGTGAAAAATATTTAAATGAAAATATTTTTGTAACAACCTGCAATCCCTATAAACAATATATGTGGGCTCTTTAGCCGAAGAGACACCTCTTTGACGAAGAGCATTAGCACTTAAACTTTTAATGATATGGGGTGTGAGTCTCTTTTACACCTGGCAAAATGCAGCCAGCGCTGTGTGGTGCATGGCACCCATTCAGTAGCAAGGCAAACAGTGGCCAGAATTTATTCATCACCTGAAATCTAAGAAAAGATGGCCAGAGAAGTCCTATAATCTAGTTCCCTGATTTGGATGAGAAGTTTGTCTGGATTTCTGACTCTTTCCCTAATGAAAGCTCGATTGGAAAGGATCATCCACTGCTGTATTTATCAGAACACCTGCAGGTATCTTGAGGTTGGAAAGCTTTTGGACCTCTGAGAAGCAATGTGAGATGGGATGAAGGATCTGAGGCACATCAGTGGTACTTCACTGATTTGATGGGTGCCCTTCAGCAGCTCATACCTGATTTGCATCTCTTTTGTGGTAAGTACCCCAGGTGTATTGTGGTGTTTTATCTATTGCAGCTATTTTGCAAAACGGTTATCTGCATCTCAACTGGATGCTTTGAGAGAGCCAATTAATTAACATTAGTGAAGCATTTGGTATTCTTGGATAAAAGACGCAGAACAACAAATTAGTATCCCTTATGTTGCAAATCAAGATTTGCACTCCATTCCTCAGTACATGTATTATCTAAGGCTGACGGCTAAAACCAACAGCTCATAAAAAACCTAAAAAGATACAGTTGCCTGAGGGTATCCTTAATTAGAGAACGTCTTTCCTTTTCAGATGCAAAAGACATCTACAGTGAACAATTTCAGTAGCCAAGAAACAATAAAGACAAGGCTTCCCTGGTAAGTTAAATAGGTGGTAATTACTTTGTGGATAGAGAAGGGAAGAAGCCTGAAACAGTATCCCACTTCCAAGCCATTCAGGTTACGAAGGGAGCCAAAACCCTACAGCTCCATTAACCACCAGAAGTTAGAGGTCTTTATCTCAGCTGTGCTACAGTTGAGAAAGTTATTTAATCATTTACTTCTTGGTTTCCCAGGTGGGATTCCTTTTCTCCTGTCTGTAACTGTACCTTTGTACTACAAACCCTATTTAAAACTGTGTGATTATGGTTCCTCTTCACTTCCCCTGAGCCTCCCATCCTCAGCTCCTCTGCCAACAAGCCCTTGTGCCATTTGAGGAGCTGCAGCAGCAGGGACATGTAAAACAAGTGTGCACACAAGCCCTGCAACTGTGTGCAATGAAGTAAATCCGGCCACATATTAATTTTAACCAGCTGGTGAAAACTGAGCTGTCTCTGCTCTTACTTCATTGTTTAGAAAAATGACTGGTTGTGAGTTATTGTTCTTGCCGATGGAGGGAAATTTCTGCCTCCAGCGCAATATCCGTGGAATGAAGTTGCCTGGAGTGGGCATGCTATGGCTTAGCAGAGGACACTCCAGCGGTGAGTGCTGGTAGTTTTCCACAGCCTTTACCCAGTATCAGGACATCAACCTTTTTCCATTCACTCATCCTTTCTGCTGCTCTGTGGTTTCCTGTGCTTGTTCTGGTGCAAATTTCCTTCCATCCACGACTTTGTTGTGCAACTTTTACTTCAGGAGGCAAGAGGTTTGCCTTGTTTTGATAATTGTGAATTGCTGAGGACACAAAAAACACCCCCAAACACTACCTACACTACCTACAGCACCACATTTCCCAACGCCCTACCTATTCTTTCTGGTGCCATAGAAGAGACATATGAAAAATATTGTAGCTCAGCATACCAGGCACCAGGAAATGCTTGCTTAAAACTCTTCTTATGTCAGTCTCCTGTTATTTTGGCAGCCTGAGAATATGAGCACCACAGTCTCCAACAACACACACACAATTTACCTGGATGTTCTCACTGCTCACTGCAGCCCTTGCTGTGCCACTCGGGACCAGATCCCAGCAGGAAGATGTGAGTCTTTTCCTGATGCAACTGGATTCATCTGCCTGTTAGCAAAGTGTTCTGACTGATGTGACTCCATCTGGCACCAGGGTTAATTTGAATCCTCTGATGTGTTTTGCTGTTGTGAAAACTAAGCTTAACTAAATATTTCTCACACCAAGATACCGTAGTGGGGTGGCATTTTTTTCCACTTACCCAGCGCTGTGCACAAATTAATCCTGGAAAATCAGGCTCTGATCCTGTAAGAGGTTCCTAAGGGAAGTTTTGCATCCATGCTAGGTTTGATGGAAGCCAGCTGGTCTGTGGAGAGGTGCAGAGAGGTTCCTTATTCAGCTGTAGTTATGATCCTGGTAGTCATCACTAGAATTAATTGTAAGTACCAATTTCTCTCATTTTCACACTTCTTTGTAGTTTCTGAAGCAAAGCTTTTGGAATACTTCCAGAGAGAATGTAACCTGCATGCCTTTGCTTTGTTGAATAAACAAATGAATGTATTTGAGGCTTCTGATGACAAATGCAGATACCACTTCCTACTAAAAAAAGCATCCCTCAATAGTGATTCTGTATCACTTGTGGATCAAAGACTCAACTTGGGTTCCTTTGCAAGTTACATAATTGTGTTTTAATCATTTGGTTTAGATTTTTTAAAACAGGCAACTTAAAAGAAAACAGACAGTGATGAAAATATATCTTGCAAGGGCTTTAGTTTGTCCTAGGGGCCTACTGTTGGAAAAAATACTAGATCTGGAGAAGAAAGTGCTCCCTGATCCTAAGATTAACTCTTCCTTGCATTCAGGGACAGGGGCAATCTGGGACATTCCTTTCATTCCTCCACAAAGACTAGAAGGGCAAACTTGTCTTCCCCAGATTTCTGGGTCAGTTAAGCTGATGAAAAACCATGGCTTTGTTTCATGCAGGATTGTAGCTTTATAGGCTGTATGACTCTTGGCCTACTTAGTCATGAACTTGGTTATTTCACCATTTAATCACAGAAGGCACCATGAATTTGGCAGGTATGACAGTGACCCAGTGACAACTCAGACACTGCTACTGTTCTCTTTGCAGCCAGAAAACAGACACCAGTGCACTTAATTGCCTTGGAAGTGCAACAATTTTCACCTGAAGGCTGCCAAGGAGGGCTCCTTTGTACAGTCCTTACTTCTCTTCATCTCCTCTGCTCTCCTTCATTTAATGTCACCATTCAAAGTCATTATAGTTTGAACACAAACTAGATCAAATCATTATTGTAAGTCACTGATGTTCAGCTTCCTCTGACAGGGGAAGACTGTGAAACACAGCAGCCCTTTCTGAGAGCAGGAGATCACATGTGTTGAAGCCTGTGGTACTGTGACATGCTATTGTGGCGTTAACATCCAAACACAGCCAGCATTTGAGCCTTCTTGGCACTGCCATTCCCTCAGGCAGGTAGGAAACCAAAGCAACGTGCCTGCCAGGTACTCCCACTGAGCTACAACTTGATGTGGCTGAAACTTGAGGTGGAATTGATTTGTATAAAACTTCCTTTGGTTTAAATCCCTGCAGGGTGTACTTAAAATCCCGTAACTGAGATCAAATCTATGAACTACAGCCCTGGTGGAACCACAGGTTCTGGCTGGTGCACGGCCATACAGCACAGCTCAGCCAGCTGGATCTCATGCTGCAGTGGATCCTTTGCACAGGATCTCTTCACACACAAGTCTGTGCTGACAGAAAAAGGTGTGCTGCTCCTTGGAGGCCTTCCAGCTCCTCTGGCACTGGAACACCTGGAGCAGCACTGTGTCACCTTCACTGGACACTTGAAGACACTTGCTGGTAGGCATGAAGTGTCTGTGTGCTGCACAGAAAAGCTCCTGCCTGCTCCTGCCCTGTATTTCCCTGGCTGGAGCAGGGAGGGAGCCCCTCGGCTGGGCTGTAAGATATTGATCCATCGGAGAGTGTCCAGAGGAGGGCAGTGAGGATGGGGAATGTGTGAGGACACTGAGGGTACAGAAGTCTTACTTGCATGAATAAGGCTTACAGCTCCCAGCTCACCGGAATCACATTTGGAGCAATTCCAGCCACTGTTCAGCTGGAGAAGACGAGACTGAGGGGAGACCTCATTGCAGGTACAGCTTCCTCGGGAGGGGCAGGCACTGATCTCTGCCCTGTGGGGACTAGGGACAGCACCCAGGGAATGGCTGGACCTGTGTCAGGGCAGGGGCAGGGTGGGTCTCAGGAAAGGCTCTTCACTCAGAGGGCGGTGGGCACTGACCAGGCTCCCCAGGGCAGTGGGCACAGCCCCAAGGCTGCCAGAGCTCCAGGAGGGTTTGGATGATGCTCTGGGGCACAGGGGGTGACTCTTGGGGCTGGTCCTGTGCAGGGACAGGGGTTGGACTCGATGATCCCTGTGGGTCCCTCCCAACTCCGTACGTTCTGTGACTGCCCGGGGGATGCGGGCACATCCCTCGCCGTAACCCGCGGGTGCCCCGGGGGGCTCCCAGCGTGGCTAGGGCTGGGTGGATCTGGGTTTTCTGCGCTGCTGTCCCTGCCCGGCAGGTCCCTCCCCG
>WBMV01000769.1:433259-535471 GCA_013396655.1 Campylorhamphus procurvoides | reverse complement strand
GGGGCATCGCTTATCTCCTTGGGCATCGCTCCGTGCTTTGGGGGCATCGCTTATCTTCTTGGGCATCGCTCCGTGCTTTGGGAGCATCACTCCGTGCCTTGGGGGCATCGCTGCGCGCCCGGAGAGCATCGCTCGGCACCCGGAGCATCTCTCCGCGCCTTGGGCATCGCTCGGCGCCCGGAGCATCGCGGCGAGCCCCGCGGAGGGCACGGCTCGGCTCGGCTCGGCTCTGCAGGGCACCCCTGCACCCTCCCGGGCCGCGGCTCCGGGTCCTGCCCCGTCCGGGGCCGTGGCGGTGAGTGCGGGTCGGGGGGAGCCGGGCAATGCCGCCGGGTCTGCGAACCCCGCAGAATCGGGGGGAGGCGAGCAGGGTCTGCCCTGAGCCCCGGGCCGGGGGCTCCTGGTGAGAGGAGGGGGCTCGGCGGGCTCCCGGCTTTGTTTGTGGCTGCGGAGTGCGGTGCAGCACAGCCCTGGCAGCCGTCCGGGTGGTCCCTGAGGATGCCGGGGCTCGGGCTCGCAGGTTTTGCTCCCTGCGTGAATATTCAATCAGTGTTTGTGCAGACGCTGCTCTCCTTCTCTTCCAGTCTGAAATAGCGATCTCAGGTAGCTGGAGTTGGCTCCAAATGTGATTCCTGTGGGCTGGGAGCTGTAAGCCTTATTCACACAAGTAAGACCTCTGTGCCTGAGTAAGGTATTTTTTTGCGGAATGATTTTGCATGTTCCCACCCCGGAGTGCATAATCTCCGATAGCTCCTGCAGGAGATGGGCTTGTCCCTTCCTTGTGCGTGTGTGTGCCCTGTTAATTTTGGCAGCTCGTAAGCTGGTAAAGGTCCGGTGTCTTCATGTTCTTCAGGAATACATAAAGTTGGATGTATGCCAGCGTTTTGATATTGTAAAAGCAGCAAGAGGGAACAGCCTTAGATAAAGGTTCAAGGAAATGATTTAGCTTTTCTAATGTTCACCGTTTCCAGCCGGTGCACTTGTGAGCATCTCGTGGTCAATTGCAGGAAACAATCAGTTCTTGTGTTTACTAGAACACTGATGAAGAATGAAAATACAGGTCTAAAGGTAAATGTTGATGCTTCATTTAAAATACATATTTCTGTCTCTTCTGTGTCAGGCACCTATTAGCTTTTAGGAAAGAGGCAACTATTAGGTGATGATTAGGCAGCTTTCTTACAATTTGAATAAAATAAATATTTCAGGTTAGGCCATCTATAAAATAATGAACCTGCCTGGCATCTGGTGCATAGTTGGATGTAGACCTGTGGTGCTGCCTGGCAAAGCTGCTCTTTGTAACTTCTGTAGGCAAAGTGGAGCTGAAACTTTGTGCTGGGAGGCAGGTGAGTGCTCTGGTTCCTCTGTGGGAGATGAACAGTGTGGGACTTACTGTGGAACATGTGTTGACAGGGACTTCATGTTTATAGTATACACCACTGATTGAATGACTTAATACTTCACCTTTCTGTTTCTCATTAATAATCTAATTAAGGGAAGACTCTGGAAGGAATATGGAATTAAGACACATTCCCGGTGGATATGCAGTAAAAAAGACATTGCAGAGCAGACAGCGTAAGAGGAATTTTCAGAAGTATTTACTCATCAGCCAAGACCGAGCCAGATTCTGAATGCTCCTAGGTTTGTGTTTAAGCTCCAGATTAAATTGCTAGATTTTCAGGTCGGTCTTTTTGGTTTTCAGACTTTTGTATCCAGAGTGCTTTGGGGGAGAGTGAGGGAAATGCATCTGTGTAAGGCAAGTTCTGAATCTTCAGTGCTTAAGAAAATCAAACCCTGAGCGCTTCAGAAAAACTCATCCCTGGGCTGCAGTCAGACCTCTTACCACTTTGATTCTGTAGGCATTTCCTTTTAGTTTTTGTGGCAGATGGAATTATAGTTGTACATTTTAGCTGCAGTAAAGCAAACCAGTAAAATTAAGTCTGGGTTGGGTTTTTTCCAATATAGAAGCTATCAGGATTAATGAACAGCTCTGTAAATGCACATGAAAAAATGCAAGATCAGTAATAGAACTGTATATGGTACTTAATCTGTGAACAAAAGTAATAGGTTGTGGCTAAAAATAGCATTTCCTTTTTCAACAATAGAGTTAAATATTGCAATGGATATAAACTGCAACAAGGTGGGTTGCAACAAGGTGGCTTGGTCATTTGTGCCTGCTGACCTTCTGGCCTACTTTATTTTCCTTTAAAGTGCCACTTTGCATGTGTGTTTGATAATAAACCACAAATGCAAACCAAAAAGCTGTTCTTTAAAGGGAGAATTGGAGCTTTTTTTGCTTCACCATACACTATAGTTTCTAGAATGTGTTCTGATCTTGTGTAGCTCAGCACAAACTGCTGAGCTGTGCTCAGGTCACGCCTGGATTTGCACGAGTTGCTGGTCCCACGTGTGGGCAACAACATCCTTACCCCAGAAGGAAAATTATTAGGTCTGGTTCTGATCATTTGGCACTGTTTGAAGTGGTCCAACGTCACTGCTCAATAAATGCCTTCTTAATAAGGTCAGTGAAAAATTTGCCTTTCCTGTGGCCCTGTCACAGACTCTCAAGGAACTGTTGAATTATGAGACTGGTAATTATCTGCCTACATCTGTAGCCCAGGACTCACTGATACTGGGCACAGAGAAGAGAAGATAACAACAAATGCTTGTCCACCAGCACATCCTCTGAGGTGTTTGCTCCCCCCTGCTTCCTTAGGGAATAAGACTTAAGGAGTTTGGGGTGTGGATAAACCAGTGATTACTCAGCTAGAGCTGATTTAGCCCTTGCAAGATGGAAAATACTATGTGGGGATGATTTGAATTAAGTGCTGTTATTCCCTGCTATTAAAGAAATTGCCTGCTCTACATCTCAGGTTGGAGTCGTAGGCGATTTTAAAGCATTACTTAAACTGTAGTTTAGATTTGTTTTAAGCAGGAGGGCCTGGGAAGGTCTTTCAGTAGGAAAAAATAGGTAAAGATTTACTTGTTTAAGCCTTTTCTTTTTTTCTTTTTAGTAGCTGCAAAACCTCTGTATTAGGGAAGGAGGAAAAGGGAGTTGAGGGGAACCAAGCAAGGAGCTGTCGTGTGAGGTAAAATTCTGATATTGTTCTCTCATGCCACCCTGCAAATACATTTGCATTTAAAATTTCCAGGCGAGCCAAAGTGTAGGACCAGAGCAGAATGCTAAACAAAATCTGACAGCTCACTCTGAAAACACCACACAGCCGGGCTGGGCATTCCTCTGCTTGGACAATGGACTTGAGGATTGTTTCTTTTACAGATTACGGATCTGAAAGAAACAGAGTTTTACAAAAATGGGCTGTCAATTTTTTTCTGAGCTATTTTTGCTTGAAAGATGTTTACTCTGTCACATTACCCTGTGACTGCTTGAAAACTCACAGGAACTGTAAATCCCCAATCCCTTTCTGCCCATCAGATAGCCACAATATGCTCCTTTGTGTCGCTCAGGCTGAAATTCAATCTGCTGGGGAGGCTGAGGAGTGGTTTGGGGCACAGCTGTGATCCCAAAGATATTGGATATCACCACAAAGGTACCTTTATGTTGATTGTGGGAGCAGACCAAGCAGCAGCTCTTGTGGGGAATGTGGTGGTGCTTCTCCTGTACAAGAGTAAAACATTTCTGTGTGGTACAGAAGCCAGGCTGATGCCAGCTGAGGAGGGAATGTGAAAGCCCGGTGGGTTTTACCTTTTCATGTGTAAAAGTTGTGTGTCTGCAGTTATTGGTGATAAACTATCCCTGTGCAGACAGAGTGATGGTGCAGAACAATCTGTGGAGTCTGAGGGTTGGGAATGGGAGAGGAAAATGAGTGATGGGTTAACGTGTGCACTGGGTGTGAACGAGCAGCAGCACTCACAGGGCTGCAGCAAATCGAGGGCTGTGGCTGGGCAGGGCTGCAGGGAGGCACTGACACAGGGCAGCTCAGCTGTCTGTGATATTCCTGTTATGAATGGAAGAATAACAAGCTTTACATGTGCAGTGTGGATGCATCTGGCTCCCTGACTTAAATATAGGACACCTGCCCTTTGAAAGTTTCTGAGGGAAGGGAAAGAGTTGATTAGGAGAGCAAAGGGACACTTCTGAAGAATTATTAAAAATGCTTAATATAGATTATCTAAGAAGCAAACACACCACCACTTCCAGGTGTGGGTACTCCAGGGATAATCTCTTAACCTTTGCAAGAGTGTGCCACTAGATTTAACCTGCTGCAAAAGAAGAGGGTAGCTTGAAGATCAAGGAAAGCTACTTGGGAACGAAGCTAAATAATCTTCCATGAGAAATGCTGGGTGGGTTGTTGGTTGGAGTTGTGTAAAGCTCATGGAGAGCCCTGGAAAATGTCCTGCAGGGCTGGTGGCTCAGGGTCACATCCCCCCTGGCTGAACTGTGCCTGGGGAGCAGGGTGGATGGAGGTTTTGGAAACCAGGCTCTGAAGCCAGCAGGGCAGCTCCTCTGCTGTGTGGTCTGCTGGAAGGACAGTCATTCCCTGCTGCCTTGGGTTGGCTGCCTGTTTGGAAGGAGATGGACTAGATGAATTAATAAATCTTATTCCATGCTTAGCCTCTGGTCCAGGAAATATTTGGTCTCTTATCTCTCTGGCAGCTGACACCTGTGCTGTTACTCTGTAAAACAAACACTGTAGCATCCCATATGCTGTTCTGGTCGTGCAGGGAGGGAAGTGATGGAAGACACTCCTGTGGGGAGCTCAGCAGGCCAGGCTAGAAATACTGCTGGCTTTGCATTGACTCTGCTCATTTATATCCTTGGACCCTTGTGGAATTCTCCTCTTGAGGAAAAGCTGGAGAGCAACAGGCAGGGGGTGTTTTCCTGCTCTAAGTTCCAGCCATTATTGGTGGGGAAAAAAACAATCAGAGGATTCTTGTGGACAGTAGTTGCCTCTTCCTGTGCTGAGATTAGACACAACACTGCATTCTTGCTAAATGTGAAGAGCAACTCCTGAGGGCTGTGTAGCTCTGCTAAGGTGATGCCCAAAGAGATTAGAAGGGCTGAGAGCCATGATCCAGAATGGGGGAGAGACTGAAGCTTCGGGGCAGCCCCAGCAGCTCTTCAGTCCAGGGTCTCATCTCTGCTTATATTTGGATTTAATCAAGTTCGTTTGGGTTATTTTTTAGAATATGGTTCCAAGAATATAAAGAGGTTGCAATTTTGAACTGTGTTGCTGTAATGGTGTTACTGTGTAGTGGTGATCCTCTGCTGTTCTTCTCTTCAGATACAAGGACAGTCAGCTCATGAAAAGCTTGATCAGACCACTCAGTGGTTTGATGTCATAACATGCAGTTTTTCCTCCACTAGATTTCTGGTTGTATCCCAGAATAAACCAGAGCTTGTATAAATTAGACATGCTCTTCCTGCAGAACAGGTGGACTTATAAGGGCTCCAAGATTTGTTGCTAGATAGGGAGGAGTATTTTTGTTCTGATTCATGGTGGCTGCTTTAAAAATTTGAGACTGTTTGTCTTCAGCATGAATGGTTTATTGGAGAGGAGGCTGGGAAAACACTGACAAGCATTTACAGTACTGGTTTAAGGATGAGCCTCTTAATTAAGTGTAACTTGAGTCCCAAAATTTCCTCATCTAGTGACTTAGTACAAGGTTTTCACTTCCTGTGTTTTCCATTTGATGTGGAGATCAGCAAGAAAAGGAACTGTGAAATTTTGTTGTCTTGGTAGCAAAGGAAATCAGAAAGCTGAGAGAAGTTAAGTGATCTTCCAGAAAGTGTGTTAATCCAGCTTGGATGTGCTTGTCCAGCCCCTCCATAAGCCACCACTGCTGGTTTTCCTTTCACCTCTATATTATTTTTTCTTTTTGTTAAATATTCTGGTAAGCTTCTCTTCAGGGTAATTTCTTTTCCTTTGATTACCTACTTATATCCTGATCTGGAGAAATACCAGCAAACTGCATTTGGTGATTTTCACTGATTACAATTAGTAAATTAATTTTGCATCCAGTGTTCCCTCAAAGATGAAACACACACTGTTCTCTGCATAGGTATGACTTGGGTTTACAGTGGCAATTAATTTTTAAAATATCAGCCCTAAGGATTCCATGCAGAGTCTTGGTGCACTGCTGACTGGTGGTGACCATGACTTTGTGGTCGTGGTTTTGCTTGTTTGTTTTGCTGTGTTTTGTGGTTGTTGTTTTTTTAATTGGTTTCCATTTCTGCTCTGGAGGACCAGGCAAAGGCTGCTGTCAGTGGGTTATCAGACATAACAGATGATTGGTTTGGCTTGGCATAACAAAACTGCTGCTCCTAAATAAAGTTCCTGGTATGAATTACCCCGTAGTGTATCCTATCAGTGAGGTCTGATTCAGTCCAATTCAAACTGCCAGCAAAAAGACATTCTTGTAGTAGTTCTGGTGTCCCTGAAGACAGAAAGTATTGGAAAATTTGAGAGTCTCATAAAATATCCAAGCCAGTTTTGTATAACTGAGAAGCAGCTTGGAAAGTTCAGATAAGAAGCCAGATGTTGGCCTCAAGTAGTGAGATTTGCTTGCATGTATCTAATTTGGCATTACAGCTTGTTCCCCAAATGAATTCTGTAATGTGTAATTCCAGCACAAGTTGATTTTCCATTTTATTCTGCATGACTTTTGTTCATTTATCATTATTAAACAATTTCCTGGAGATACTCGCGCTTAAGTGTGTGTTTGTATGACTACCAGAATTGTCTGCAGTTACACAGGGAGGACAGAGAATATTAATCCAGGTTAAAAGATGAATTTTTCCCATCTACAGCACTGTGTATACCTTGTTAGAGTCATCAAGGATTTCTCAGTTTACCTGAGTATTTGATCTGAAGAATAATCCCAGCCAGGAGGAAGATGCAAGGTTTATCCTTAGCATCTTCATGTACAGTAAATTCTTCTGCTGTTTTAAGGTCAAGTTTTTAACATTGGTAATACACTCCTGGCATCATCCCTTTTTACTTTTTTTGCTGGGAAAAGAATATTTATTAGCTGATTTAAATTCAATTAACTTCATTTCCCTTTCATGGAGTTTTTAAAAAATGTTTAATGAGAGATGCAACTGAATTGCAGAGCTGTTATCTCCCTCTGAATACATCGAGGTCTTTCCTAAACTCCCATGAAGATTTCTTGATCATTCCCATTTTAATCCTGGCCCTCATAATTATTTTGTAGCATGTGGGAAGTTCTGCAGATGCTAATTCTGGTAGCCTTTCGTCATGCTTATTCAGCAAATAGTTCCAGTCCCTCATTTATCTGCCTTAGTAGCTGTTGTTTATTGGTGATTTTTATTCTGCTTTTAAACAGCTGGATTGAGGCACTGAGACCACCCTGTGTTAGGCAGAGTACAAACACAAAACCCGGTGCAGTTCTTGCCCTCCACATTAATGCTCTCTTTTTATGCCTAAATGAGGGAGATTCCTCTTCACTGCCTGGCACTCGGACCTCTTCAGACTCAGTAGCCACTTAAGCAGCATTTAGAAAGTAAATCTCCAGTTTAGGGGGAAAAGAATTAAAACTGAGCACCACTCTTGCCAAAACAATCGCTGTGCCTGATGGAAGCTGTAAGATTTTAAGTTTGTACAGGCTCCCTATGCCCTATGGGCTTAGGCAAAAATGTGATGCTCTTTCCTCTCTTCCTTGCCTTGCTTTTCCCCTCATTCAAGCAAATGGGCTGATGAATGCTTGGGAAGAATGTACCCCTTCTATTATACATCTTTGCTTGCCTTCTTTCAACAGCTTCTCCATTCAGTGTTAAACAACAGAAGAAAAACACCAGAAAAATGAAGATATTCTGTTACTGCCTCATCCTGTGAAAGAAGGATGTTCAGCTCCCTCCACATATGGGCAAAGTATAGAAGTTGCTTGCTGGCCCTAAAATCTGTCATGACAAGAAGAATGAGAAAAGCACATTGAAATTGCAAATCATTGCATTGCTGAGCACAAGCTCCTGCGTGTGGATGGAGCTCTGAGCCCTCTGTGGGCTCCAGCTTGGAGTGGCCTTTGTAGGCAGCAGAGGTTCAGAGGCAGAGCTGGCAGATGTCAGAGGGCTCTTTCCTAAGCATTCCTCATTTTTCCTTTGTTTTTCCATACAGGTGCTTGTCTGTACAGAGATGTGTAAAGATAAACATGCAGACACATCATGAGTAGCAGGTGGCTGAGCCACTGCTCAGCAGGTTTCTCATGTCCTCCTTAGTGCCTGCTGTAACCTTGTTTGGGGAATTGAAGGGAACATGGCTCCAGAAGAGACACACTGGGTATCTGGATGACGTCTTTCTTCTAGTGACAGAGCTGGTGGAAGAAGTGTGTGAGGCTTGCTATTCTTTTGGACCAGGAGAGAAAGCATGACCAGACAGACCCTGTGTGGTGATCCCATCAGCATCAGCTGCTGGGAAAGTTGGACGTGGCTTTAAACAGCTGGGAGATACCTTTGAATGCTCCTTCCTTCATGCTCTTATAGGAATGTGGAGAATGCTGCATGGTCATGAAGACCACTGGGACAGTTGGCAGACACATCTGTTGGGATTCCTGCTCTCTCTACCTGAGCTTTCCAAAGCCTGGCAAGATATGTCCAAGTTATAGCCCTGGAAGGCTCAGAATGGCTTATTTCCATGAGCAGTGTTCACATAACTTGGGGCAGGATCCCCTGTGGTTTGATCTTTGAGTATGACCCAACTCTTTACCACTGTGTGATCCCACAGAAAGTCCAGAGATGGGTCATGGCTTGGGATGGCCACAGTGATTAGGAGAACTCCCAGAGAGGCATGAGAGAGCTGAGGGAGCCACTGCTACTGCCTTGGCTGGCCCCAGAGCTCTGTGCACACATTCAAAGATCCCAGACAGAATAAATGAAGCCATTTGCATCAGTTATCCCTGCACTGATTTTATTTTCTTTTAAACTCCTGAATCTGCTACATTCCACAGTGTCCTGCCTGCCCCTACAAACGAGACAGCAATGGAGCAGATTTGTTAAGCTGATAAAGAACAAGAAAAAACAGTGGGTTTAGTGGAATTTGAAGACAGTTCAGGCTGCTGAGCAGCACAGCACAGTGTGCTGGGACATGGTGCCCTTGATTAAGGTGTGCAAAGTCAGGGGGGATGTCTGAAGTCTTTTGAGAGAGACTTGCTTATGTTTTAAAACTACCTTGTTCTGCTGACTACAGCAAAGCCCTGTCTTTGTACCTGGGGAGCAAAACCTTCAGCATACTATTGCTGCAGGTCCCTCTCAGGCAAACACTCCAGTTTAGCTCTTAATTTCTTACACTTTTTGCTTCCTGAGAGGAGGTTAAATTGAGTTGTGCTGCTTTGGATGGGGACAGGAGATGCTTGGGAATGGTGATTCTGGTGTTGCAAACAAATCTCAGTGCTCAGGTTGTGCTTTGTAGCTGCTGAGTGGGGTGTGATGAGCCAGGGCTCTGTGGTGTCACAGAGCTGGGTGAATTCTGGAAGGGTAAGGAGTTCTAACTGCAGGGTTTACATGAACATGTGTGGAGAAGTCAAGTGATGCCCACGTATTTGGAGTAGCTAAAGGTAATTCCTATTTAGCATTGAGATTTTAAGTCTAGCAAAAATGTAAATGTGTCAGCTGGCATGATCCAGGAGTTAGTGGAGAAGTATATATCAGGCCTTTCTCTGATTAAGCCACCAGCCATCCTGCAGGAAGAGCTTTCAAATCACGCTCTGCTCGACCAATAGGCGGGGTTTTCCTCCTTGCTTTCTTTGCAGCTGCTGAGCCAAGCCAACATCACACCTGCCTGCCATTCAGCCACCAGCCTCGCCAGTGCCAGCCCAGCTGTGCAGCAGCAGTTGCCTTCTGTCTGGGGTGAGGACAGATTGCCCGTCCACAGACTCAGGAAGTAATTAGAAGAAGAATTTAATTTTCTCTACAGACACGTTGAGGTCTAAGTAGCTCTCCTTCCCCCCGATGAAAGAATTGGAGTCGGGGTGGGGGTGTGAAGAAAAGAAAATTACAGGAGGGAAATAGAGGGAGGAAAGAATCGAGCTGCATCCTCGCCATCTGTGCACTTGGGCTGGTGCAGCTGCTCTGCCATTGACACGTTGCTGTCTCTGAACCCAGCACAGACAGGCAAATGACTCGTATTGTGAACACAAATCGCTGAAGATTAATGCTGGTAAATAGCCTGGTCACAGAAAACTACCCCAAGGCAAAGCCTCTGGCTGCTTGAAACCTTTAAGTATCCTCTCCCTTCTATCTTTTTTCTCACTTCTCTTCATCAAAGATTTTCTCAGAATTCGGGAGCCAAACATAATTTCAACGCACATGGTTTTTCTGGATCAGATCCCATACCCCTGAATGCAGCACAAGCAGTTTTGGAACATTAAAAGGTTATCTAGAAGCAAAGGGGAATGGCCATTTGGAGCTATAAGTGGGACTCCTTCAGTGCTTAAAATGAGTTAGAGATGTATTTAAATGCTTCATTAGCTCAGGGCCTCCATCTGCTACCTGGGACTGGAGTTTCTGACAGTCCCAGCTCCAGGGGCATGTGGACAATGCCCTCTTTTTATTTGTGAAGAAAATGTCCTTTGCATCAGGTGCTGTGGAGAACAGACAGACATGCACTGCAAGGTAGGAGACCCAAAACTAAGCAAAAATACCAAGAGTGTAGTGTGCTTTTGCAAATGGCTTCAGATACCTTTGCTGAAATCATGATTGACCACTCAAGAGGTGTCTGAGGGGTTCCCCCACACAAGGTGTGTGAAGTCCACTTGTTCCTCTCCCAGAGCCACAGGCTCTTTGGGGTGGTCTTGTAACAGCCTGGGTCCTGACCCAGAGTCTCTTGACAGCAATAGAAGAACACCTTGTGTACCCAATATAAAAACAAATCCAACACAGCACTACTTTTGATGCTCCTCTCCTGATATTACTAATGATGATTGAGATTTTCCAGAGATTAGTCACTGCCAAATGCCCCTTCCTGAGCCTGAAGGACCATTCCAGGCAGTTGTGAATCCCTGAGAGTAGCTCTGCAACAGAGTTATTACTGAAAAACTGAATATTGTTTGGAGGCTCAAGGTGTCTCATAATTGTTCAGAGGTGATGCTGGGATGACAGTTTTCACATCCCTAGTACTTGCACTGTAGGACTGTAAATTAGTGATGGCGGGAGCACAAAAAGATAGGTGAATTGAATCCAGGTGTTTTTTGTCCTCTAATTGCTGCTACTTCTCTTTAATTCTTCTTTTTTAAGTCAGTTTATTTCCAATAAACCCTTTCCCTACATGCTGCCTCCAGCACACCAAGTCCTGACTTTAGTGCAGAGTTTCTCCAGTGGTGGAGGATTGATGGGGCCATGAACGTACCAAGTCTTGTGTAAGTCCAAGCCCAAAACTCACATCGCCACATACTTTGTCAACTAAGAGAGGAGAAACCTGCTCTGTGTCCTCCCACAGTAGCTTCTCCTCTGATATCCCAGCATATCATCCTCACTAGAGAGGAGTCAGATACTTTTTATATCCTTTTCTCCTGTTATTCCCAAGGGGCTCAGGCAGCAGTGTGTGCTTTGAGAATGGCAGCAGATGCGGGCTGTGGAGCTGTATTCTCATGTTTCTGGGTTTCCTCAGGAAGCTTTTGACTAAGCAGCTGCCATCTCATGCAGAGTCACAGTCTGAGTCTGAGAGTGTAATAGAAACGTCAGAGGAAATATAAGAAGTTGCTGCCTGCAGCTATTTGCTACCTTTCTTCCAAATCTGCAAGGCTGGTGGAGCAGAAAGTATCTCAGTATTGCATCTGGCAGCCTCACTGGATCCTCCCCCTCCCCCTCTGGCAGTGGGGCTGACACCACTGGATTTGCAGAGGAACAGTAGGACACAGCTCCCAGCCATCCTTTGGGAGAGCAGGGGGGACAGAAGGGGTAGCAGTGTCATCATTTCTTAAAGTTCTCTCTTTGCAGGCTGGGAAATCATCTGTAATGAGCTTAGGATGAGCTGCCTGCTTATTATTCTTATTTTTTTTCTCCTTTCCCTCCACTTATTAAATGCAAGTGACAATTACTTCTGCTTTCAGGATTCCTGACTGTAGAGCACTATCTATGTAAGGATTGGACTCTCTTTCTTTATTCTTTTTATTTTCCCTGCAGTCCTGGTGACCCTGGGAATGGAGGATTACAATATTTCCCATTTCTTTTGCCCAAGCCATGCCACCCAGCCACACTCCTCCTTTGCAGCCACATCTTTGTAAGCATCTCTTGCACAACTCTGCTGTAGGTTCTGAATATGTCTGTAGTCTGGTGCCAGTGCTGGCTCGCTGATCCCTTCTGTGGTCATAAGTAGCCCCAGCTTTGCTCCTAAAATAGACATGTGAGAGGTGTGTGCCTGAAAGGAGCTGAGCCAGAAGCTTGGTGGTTTGAGATGCCCGCAATAATGCTGGTGAGCCTTAGAGCATGTTCAGCAAAGTCTACAGATGTGTGAAAAGAGACAGATAAAGTTGTCAAGGGGGTTTGTGGCTTGGGACATTCCTTTTTTGCTACACAGACTTTAAATCCTTGCTGCCCTGGAAGTCGCTTTTGGCCCCTCTCTGCTGGCAGATGCTTCTCCTCCCTCTCCTGGGGCTCCTTCCAAAGCTGGCTGTGCCAGGAGTGATGGGTCGAATAAGGAGGGTGAGATTTGTGTCTCTGAGCTGGCTGTGACTCTCAGTTGCCCAGGATCCATCAGTCTCTTAATCTCCCCATTGTTTTTAATAGGAAGCTCCTGCTTGTGGCAGATGCTTTTCAAGTTGGCTTCAGAAGCTGCTGCTCTGCGTGTGGTCTGGCACCTCTGCAGGCAGGGGCTGGGAGAGGGGCTGTGTCAGGGTGGCTGTCCAGGACCTCCCCGAGGTGCAGGAATTGCTTATAAATAGGGGGACAAATTGAAATGTTCCCTTTTTGTTTTCCCACCTCCCACAGTTCTTGGGAATGAGGAAGGAGGCCAATAAAAAATGTTGGCATTTCAGTCAAAAGCAAAGGCAGCTGAAGGGGAATGCGTGTTTTTCTTTGTGGGTTTTTTTTGGGTGGTGGGGAGAGAAATGTTGCTGCAGAGATAGTGCAAGGCTGCTGTGCAGAAAATCCTGCCTGGGTTTGCTCAGCCTTCAAATCCAGGGGTAAAGCAGTTGACAGGTCTTGTCCCTGAGATTGCCTAAAGTGACTGAGCCAGCAAAGGAGACCCAGCGGGTGCTCGAGTGAAATTCTTCCAAACTGCCCTCGTTTACACTCACTGCATCCTTCTCCAGTAAAACCCTTCAGATGCTGCTTCAAAAATTCATGAGTTCAAGTGCTTTAATGGAAGTAAAGGAGAGACTTTTCTGTCTCATCCTGAAAGAGCTGTGGAAAGTTCAAAGGGAACATTTAGTGTTTAGTTATGCTTTGCTCACCCATCCAAAAACTCTTCTCCCTGAGTTAACCTGAAGCTTAAATGTTTTATTGAAATCACGGTGGGATGTTGACTTTCATGTGAGACTTGCAAATGGGCAGCCTGTAAACCAGGGCACTAATATATCAAATGTGAATTTAGTTTAAAATTATGCACGCTATGAATAGGATTTTCTAGTCTTTTCCTGCTGAAATGGTTGAATATTTTTGCTGTGATTTTCATTAAGGCAGAGCCATCCCTGGAATTGTTCAAGAAAGACTGGCCTTAAATTCTCTCCTTTTTCTTCGTTGCCACGGAGTTCAAATTGACACTCTTTAATGCAGAGCTTTGCTGCGACTTTTTGATCAGTTCTTTTAAGAGTAACATCAAGGGTTTTCAGGAGAAATTGTTGCCTTTAGGTTTTGATCTTCACTAGTTTGTGTCCTCAGAGATACAAAAGCAGATTAGGTGACACTATTGCAGCAGAAAAGAAACTCAGCAATACATGCAACAGAAACGGGCTGTCAGCAAAAAAAAGAATCAGCAATGAGAAGTCAGCCTTAAAAACAATCTAATTATTTGTCTGAGGTACAGTGTTGCCCCAGGGAAAGTCAACAGGAGCTTTCCTTTCCTTTTCTGTAGCCAGAACTCACCAGAATCTATTCAAGTTATAGAAGGATTTTTAATTCCATTAAAGGATTTTCTTTTTTTTAAAAGGAGAAAGATCAGGGAGGGAAATCCCAGAAGACATAGTGCCATCTTTTTATATGTGGCAAAAAAGGGAAAAGTCTTTTACGGGTTGAAAGGTTTTGGGGAGCCGGGGATAGCATAGGCTAAGCCCTGTGGTTCTGCTTGTTGGGACCAGTGGCAGATTAACCAGTGAAATGGCTGGGGAGGTGAAGGCCAAGAGCACAAAAGTCTTCTTGCTTCATAGACTGAAATAAAGCTCAGCAAGCCCAAAGGAAAATCTGCCTGCATGTAACTGGAGGAACAAAGCCAAGAGTACAGATGGTGCGTTTTACATTGATGGCTTTTCACTTCATTCTTCCCCAGCACTTCTTTGCACACTTCTGGTTGATTGAGCTGAACTTGTAAAATTGTGAAAGAAGTGACCAAGCCTTTGCAATTTCCAGCCATGAATGTGCTGCCCTGTCATTGCTGCCCCAAATTAAAATCTTCCAGTAGAAAAAGGTCCTGCATGGTGCTCCTGTGGGTTCTAACGTGGCAGACCTCGATCCCGTCCGCCTGCCGGGCTGATTGTAGTTTAATTGCAATCACCATTTCCAGGCAGCGCTCTGATTCTTGGCTTGAACCTTTGCAGGCTGCAGGCACGGAAATTACAGAGCTTATTTGCCGGCCACTCAGGGCGGAATTGAAAGACATGCACGGTAATACCCGAAATTAGAGTCTGTGTGACCGATTTCTCAGGCTGGAGCTGCCTGAGCAGTAGGTGATAAGTGGGGCAACTCTGTCAGCTCCACTGAAATACTGATTTACAGCAGCTCTCGTTGGCAGTCTTGAGGAGGAGCTGACATTCCCTTCACTAAGCAAGTTCATGCTGCAGAGAAATCAATTTCACCCACAGCCACAAATAAATTAATTTTAAAATGCAGTCGCTTTGAAAAGGAGGGCAGTTGTATTGTTTGGAATGCACTTGTGAGGAATGATCCTGTGTTTTTGAATACCCTCACATTTGGACAGGTAGACTCTCTGCCAGGAGGAGCATTTTGGTTTTGAACAAATTCCCCAACAGCTCTTTTTTTATCAAGTGCCATCAGTAGCCAAGAATCATTTGCTGCATCTTTTCCTCCTCCTCATGTGTAGAATATACCTGGGAATTACACTGCCCTGTGGCACAGAGCAGTCTGAGATGAATCTGGATTTTGTGGCAGCTCCCAGAACCTGTGGAGTTTTTTCCATGCTGGACAGGAGGTCTCTTAAGCTGCAACGTGATGGTTATGTCTGAATAGTCTTTTGGGCTGTTCCCAGTGATTCTCCTCGGAGACCTGTGTTGCTGCTCTCCCTGAGCTCGGGTGGAGGGCTGGGTAAGCACTGGGTGCCTGGGGAACCTGTAAAGCAGGGCTGGAATTCTGCCTCTGGGAAATGGCTGCTTTAAGGCATGGTATCAATACTTGATAACAAATGAATGCTTTATTAGCTTTATCTGCCAACTTAATGCACTGATTGCTCAGCTGGAGTGAGGAATATGCTTAATTACAGTATACAACAGCATCATGGGTTAGGGTTTTTTCAGCCATTTTGTTTTCTTTTTTTCCTCTTCCCTGAATCTATAAATAGTTTAAGATATACAGGATATTAGACGAAAGCATGATGAATCTCATTCACAAGTTTTTTAAAAAATAGTAATTTATACTTTATGCTTGCATTGATGGAGTAGCTGAGCTTTGATCATCAAAGTTAGGTTGCTTTAAGTGAAAAAGGCAGTGGAATTTAATTCTGAAATGACCCTCTCAAATCCTAAAGAATAGCACTGTGATGTAGGTTTATTATACTGACTAATCAAATTATCACAGGTTATAGGCAAAATGGAGGATATTTTTTATCTGCTGGCATAGAAATGTCAAAGCATGATGTCCAAGCAAAACACTTTCCATAGCCATAAGCATCTACTCTTTTGGGAACTGATTAACTCCTACTGCACTTTCTGTCTGTAATATCTGTCTAAAATCAGTGGGATTTCTCATATAATTTGAAATAGAACAGGATGAATCTTTTGTGGTTTGCTTTTTAAGCAGGAAAGGGGAAAAAGCTAAAATTCATTATGAGAATCACAGAATTGTTGGGATTGGAAGGGACCTCTGCAGGTCCCGCAGTCCAACCCCCCTGCCAATGCAGGGCCACCTGGAGCAGGTGACACAGGAACCATCCAGGTGGCTTTGGAATGTCCCCAGAGAGGCAGATGTATTATTTTAGGTATGTGCTTTGATAGTATCCACTTCCAGCTGAGGTCAGTCAATCTTTTGGAAGCTTCTGGAAGACTTCAGTGTCCTGAGCGCTCTGGCAGTTGCCAGACACTCCCAGTATAAACCCAGCTATACCAAAAAAGCTCTCCCCTGATGCAGCTTGTTTGTTTAAAGTAATTTTTCATGTACTGGTGCAACATCCAGCCGTGTCCACGGGACTTTTTGTGGGTCTGGTGTGTCCATCACATGGTGTGAGCACAGTGTGTGCCGTGCTTTTGTTTACCTCCCTTACTTCCAATTCACTCCTGTGACATCTCCCAGGTGCCCCAGAGAGGTTGCTCTCCCTGCCTTGCCCCCAGGCACTCAAAGCACCTGCTGATGGGGGATGTCTCCATGTCTGCAGGCAAAAAACCCACTTCACACAGCTCTGCTTTAAACCAACACCCTGAAATAAGAGGTAGCAGAGTGAAACTCAGACAAAAGGTGGGAGTGTAAGGGGATTATTTAGTTCTCTCAAGCACAGCAAAGATTAACCTTAAAATACATATTTTTAAACTTGTGCACTGACATCCTTGTGAAGTGGGTATTAAATGCCATGGAATAAAAGCAAGAGTGGTTTGTGTCCAGGATGAGCTGAGCCAAACAGGACAGCTATATATTTCTAGTTAAATTTAGCAGTGTGTTACTAATGACTGTGCAAAGTGCAAGGCATGAAGAGCTGGACTCAGAATTCAGATCCATGTGAATACCACTGTGTGTCTGTTGTGTATGTGTGTATAAAATATATATATTTATTTTTTCCTAATAATGTTTTATATTTATAGGCCAGTGATTTTAAAAAAAAATCTTTAATTTATGAGGATGTAAGAAGTGACATAATTCGAAATTCTTTGCCTGCACTGAGTTACCCCCTCTGGGGTTGTTTATTGTGTTAATTGTCATCTTAGAAAGGCACTTCAAGACCAGAGCAGGGCAGGCAGTGATATTGCAGCCATAATTTGAAGCCCTAAAGAAAGAATTTCCAGTCTTCCCAAATGATGTGTTTAAGCCTTTCCTGAGCCTTACAGGGCAGCTGCTCTCCAGAGCTGATCACAGCACATCACACAGCATATTTCCAACCTCTCCATGTCACCCCCTCAGTGCTGGAACACAGAACTGTTTGCTCTGTGTGTGCTCTTGGAAACTCTCTTACCGTCTCTAGTGACAAGTGTAGCTCTTAATGTTGGTGCCAATTAGTTGCTCCCCCTGAAGAAAATAATACAGGAAAGTGAAAAGTGCAAGAAGAAATATTTAATTGTGTCAGCATCTAAGTAGAACAGCACTGATTATGGTGCCTTTACTTCTTCATGTGTCATTAGGGGGTTATCAGTGCTCTCTTGAAGCATATTCTAGAACAGCAATATTTCCAATACTACTTTTCTCTTCATCTTTTGTTGCAGAGCTGCCTTTTTTTGCAAGGGGCTGAATTTTTTCATCCAATTGGTGTCGCCTGTCAAGAATTTTCATGTGACTCTCGGAAACCTGCTGCAAAGTCTTCCCTATTTGCTATTCAATCCTGTTTTCTTCTCCCTTTAGCAGGTAAGCACGTGTTTCTGCAATGTTATTTGCAACTGGAAAACGTGTCTGATTTCAGACACCTGGAGAGTTTTGTTGGACTCTGTAGGGTTAATATCTCTCTGAAATTTTCCCCCAGAACCCACTGTATTTTCTGCCATAGGGAAATATCTGATGGACTGTGCAGTACTCTGGGGTTTTTAGCATCAGTGCATGTCAGTCTGCATCCCTCTAGCTTTGGTACAGCTTACAAAGATGGTATGCATGAACTTTCAGCTGGGAGTCTATTTACAGCTGAATCAGGATCGTGAGCAAGCCATACGGAAAATTGCTTGAATTTCTGCTGTCTGAGAGGAGCCTCTAAATAACTTTTCTGTCCTTGGGGGGAAAAAAGCGCTGAAGGGAAGAGCCAGAATGGGTGATGGGAAGGCTCGGGTGTCACCCAGCATGGTGACCTCGAGCTGAAGAGAGGGTTCAGATGCTGTTCACTGAGATCACAGTCAACGCTGCAGAAACAGATTAAGGCTGACTGTGCACTGGAGCATGTGAGGGATTCTCAAATGACCTGTATATGATCGATGCATACATGGGTGTGGCAAGAAGGGGCACTGAACAGCTGAGTGGCTGTTTCTGCACAGGGGCCTGGCACAGCCCTCCAGAGTTCCTTAACACTCCTTGCTGGAATTGGATTCGCGTTTGAGATTCAAGGTTTTTAGGAAGGAGGAAATTTTTAAAGATTTGTTAAAATTGCTTTCAGAAAATGCTAGTCATCCAAGGAGAGTGTGCATGGGGGTGTGCGAGTGAATTTATGTGAAAGGAAAGTAAATGTGCTTAATCTGTCTTTGATGTTGTTCTGTTTTTCTTTTAACATTATCATTGCATGTAGTAGCTCTGATTTTTTTCAAAGCAACTTAGAAATCTTCTCAGAAAACAATTGTCAGTTTCCTCCTCCAAAAGAATTTTCTTTCTGAACATGTTGAGAGTCTTATTTTTTCTGAAACATTTATTTACGTTATCAGTAAGCTGCAGGATCTAATCTCTGCCATGGCTTCAGCTTTTTTCCTGCATTTTTTTAAGAAAAGAGGTCTTTTCTAAAGGGTTGGCTCTTGAAAACATCTGGTTTTATTTTCTTGGTGGTAATGGATGGGAATGGTGGTAAATGATGGGAATCCCTATTCAGTGGTAATGGATGGGAATGGTGGTAAATGATGGGAATCCCTATTCAGTGGTAATGGATGGGAATGGTGGCAAATGGTGGGAATCCCTATTGTGTGGTTATGGTGGTAGATGATGGGAATTTTTATTCTGTGCTACTTTATTTCAGGGGTAGCTGGAGTTTCCTATAATGTTACTTGGTCTCATCCCAAGTCTCAGGGGTAAATGGTCCCCTATAATCTGTAGCTTGTCAAAGACTTGCATGGTATTCAAAGTCACAGTTTAGGGGTGGAAGGGACCTTAAAGATCATCTTGTTCTGACTCCCTGCCATGGGCAAGGACACCTTCACTAGCCCAGGTTGCTCAGAGCTCCATCCAACCTGGCCTTGGACACTTCCAGGGATGTGAGCAAGGCTGGGACCTACAGCAGAGTTGAGCTTGTTCTGTAGCCTGGGCACAGATGTTTCAAAGTGAGAGAAAAATGAGAGAATTCACTTTTTCTCGTACTGGAGCTTTTTTCCCTAAGGATTTGTGGGGTGTTGTTTAGCTCCTGCTGTTCTGGATTCTCTGAGATGTGAGTTAAGGACATCAGTAGCAGAGAGGGGATATTGTACAATGGGAACTTGATAGTCCCAGGTTGTGAAGAATGTGAGCGTGGGCATTTTCTCCTTGTAAGTGATTCCTCTGGAAAAGGTGAGGGAAGAGTAACTTGGGCAGGAAACCCCTGCTGCCTCTACCCCCATTATTTCAAGCCTACCCAGAAAATTTCTGCTCCTGAACTTAACAACCCTCTCTAAAACAAATACCCATGTCTGCTGTTAACTAAGTTATCAGCCTACAACTAATCTGTTCCCAAACATGAGTTCTGTCAGCAGCAGCTCCAAGTACAGCTCCTGGGAGGGTTCAGCCACTGCCAGCAGAACTAAAAGCTGCTTTAATGCTTCACTGAAATATTTCTGAAAGCTCACTGGGAACAATCCATCTTTGTATTTTTCGTTGTTAAACTTTTCATTCTTGGTATTCTAAATAACTGCCCCTCAGAGTAAACAGAGACACACATGTAAACCTTCTGTTTTCAGCAGAGTGTTTGCAAACTATCCCACTGTAAACTGTTTATAGATTATTATGTGATCTGTAACTCTGCTGTGATGGACAGTCAGACTTCCCACCATGCAAGGAGTCACCATCAAACATCATGCCTTGAACAGCTTACGCTTGCTGCAAACCCAGCACTTTATAAACACTTGGGGGTTTTTCATTGCAAAAGCCATAACTTGCTGGCAATATAGTAAACTTTAAGTGATGCTTATGGCTTTTACTGTATTCAAATATTTTATTCCAACAGTGTGCATAAAATCATAAGTATTATTTGCTCTGCATTGTGGTGTGGTATAATTTAAAGGTCTTAGTAGTCTGGCCCTGTGAAAACAGGTATTGAAGGTGTCAGGCCCCCATTAATTTACATCTGTAGGCCATGGAGAGTGTTGAGATAATAAAGGAGGGTAGCAATGTTTACTGGGTCACAGGGGATAAGCACTCATTTCTTTCATAATTAGTATTGTAAAAAGTTCCTGACAAAGTTGTAACCTTTTGTTTGCTCCCTTTTTTCTCCTTCTCCAAATACAAAGAGGAGAACCTGGCAGTATTTTTATTTACTGTTTTACTATTTTGCTATTATTTTACTATTTACTGTATTTATTTACTGCTGGAGGGTGTTAATGCTCAGCTCACCTCTCCCCTAAAATTTCAGCTGACTCCCTAGCTGGGCTGTCCCATGAAGGCTGCAAACTTTGTTCTTTTCTCTCAATCCCTCACTGCCTTTGATCGGCAGCAGATTCTTCTAGAAATATTAATTTCAAATGTCCCAGCTTGAAATCCCAGCTGAGCTTGTAAACCAAAGATAGCTCTCAGAGATTCCTTCATCGAGGGTCAGAGCATGTACTCGAGGAAATGAAACATTCATTAGTTGGATGCCAGATTATTTACACTTGTATAATGATCAATCAGGCAATAAGAGACATGGGATGACATTCAGCTAATTTTATATATTTACAGCGTGGGATAACATATCCATATCTGAACCATTCACATTTTGTTCTCTTTATAGTCAGTGGAGAGAACAGGCCCATCCCCAGCAGGCTGAAATCCCCTCTATAGGATGTGAAGAAGTGCACCCTGCATGTACCCTGCCTTCTCCAGCAATTACAGAATGAGGTCTGGGTTTGCCTGCACATCTCTAGGCATTTGTGAGACCCGCTCCTCATGTCCATCACCTCATTTCCCAGTAGTTACTGCTAAATGAGCTTAAAAAAATGGAAGAACAAACTGGAGTGGCAGAACTTTATCACACGAGTTCTGCCCTCCCAGGTCACTGCACTGCTGTCACTGCAGGGAGTGTCTCTCTTCACAGCCCTTGCAGAGAATTTGATCAAAAAGAAGGAATTATTTCAAATATTATTTCCACTTTTCTTCCAGTTGCTTATTTACCATCTCACTGAAATACAGGCAGTAGTTAAGTGCAGATAAAAGCACAAATACTCAATCTATAGATCTGTCTATCTAATGGTATATAAAATAACTCAATATAGCAGCTGAAGACTTTTATTTATTATATTTAGTTGTGCTATAAGTGAAGGTAAAAAGAGGAGCTTTTATTCCTCTTTCTTCCCCATCTCATGCAAATGCAACCCAATAAGTAACATATTGCTGAGCAAAGGAGGACAGGCCACCTCACTGAGGCCTGAATAATCTTCCAGAAGTTAAATAATGAGGATTACCAGAAAAAGGCCTTAAAAAGTCATTTGTCTGGCATAGGGGGAAAAAAATCATGATGTGGGCTTGAAAATTGGTTGGGTTTTTTTAATGTCTATAGATTTTGGCTTCTGTGAACAGAAATGGGACATTCAGTTTATGCACCGAATTACTTGTTTTAAAATAAGCAACTTGTAGTCTTCAAGTTGCCTCTGCAAAAATGCCAAGAATCAGAAATTCCTACAGTACCTTTTTCACCCTAAAATATACAGAAATCTGTGTTGCAACAGCTAACATTGATAACCAGATGGCATTTCTTGATAAAGATCTAAGAAAAGTGTGAATTGCAAGTGGGTCCTGGTCATATTTTCATTAAATCTCTTAACTAGGGCTTAACAAAGTATGTAATAATTTTGCATGTCTTTGGTTTTGGCTAAAAGAGTTGGTCTCATAGGGAAGGACAGTTATACATTATTGAGGATTCAGCTTTTAAAAATTAAGACTCCTATACTTTTGTTGTTGTTTTGGAGTTTTTTCTGATACTACTGGGTATTAATAATAGAGTTGGAAAGGCTTTTGCCTTTTTAAAAGTAATGCTTCAAAACATTTGAACCAAGAAGGGTATTTTTTTTGGTTGAAAGCATTAGATTGAAAACAATGCACTACAGCAAACACAAACTTTGCCTTTTGTTCCAGCAGAATAAGTTTAGATGTGTTTATGTTTCATCTGACACGCTAAATTCTTGGACTAAACAAACCAAGGGAACCCAAATGGATTCAATGAACCAAAAATCTGGATTCAAAAGCCATTTATCTTTCTGCCAGTCTGAGTCAAAAGTTCAGTTTTGGATACTCTCCTTCCTCAGAGAGTTCAGATCTGGATCCAAAATTTCTGCTGGAACAATCTCTAAAACAGATGAGTAATAAACCCAACATAATGACATGCACATATGTGCACACACATCTCCTTTTTAACATGTGGAGCATTAGCTGAGGGCCAGGATCATTTTAGATTTATCTTCTAAAAAAGTGATCCAGGTCCCTTCCCTGTCCTCCTCCCTTCTCCCAGCCTGGTCAAATGTTTGTGCTGGCTCCTATTGCTGCAAAGGCAAATATTGCAGAAAGGAACTGCTTTATTTATTTCTTTTCAGTTTTAGCAGGAAGATAAAAGGTTTGGTTTACTCTTTTTCCCCGGTGTTCATCAATCAGATTAAACAGATGGCTTAAAAATTGATGGAAACAAATGGCATCCAAAGTCCCCTTGTGCATTTTGTAAGTGCACCCAGCTGTGATTACAGTCCCACAGAAGATATTTTTGCATTTTCTTTTCTCTCCCTACACTTCACTGGTGATTCACTCCCTAGAAGGGATTCACCTCTTTTAGGAGAGAGAGAATTCACTGGTTTCGTGACCTTTTATTTCTGCACTAGAAATGGGGGAACTCACTTGGAATAAATGCGAACCAAGCCAAAACGTTACACAGGATAAAATTAATTCCAAATCTGACCTTTCTGAGGCTGAGGAAAAAAGAGAAACATCCTTTTTTTTTTTTTTTTTTTCTTTCTCTTTCTGTCATTTGACTGATGCCCCTCCAATTTGCAAGCACCAAAATATCACAGCAGGGATTAAAGCTCTAAGGATGCAGCAAAACTGGCAGAGTCGCAGTGCCACTGCTCAGTGGTGGGGGAGCCCTGTGGAGAACAGAGCAAAAGTGTGAGGTGAGGAGGGTCTGACTGTTTGTCAGGGTCACAGAGTGTCCTGTGGGAAGCATCTCCCACCAAGGAGGGGTTCCCAGCCCTCCCACCCTCCTGAATGGCCTCAGCACCTCGAGTATCATCACCCCCAAGCCTGGCACGTGGCTCAGAAGGGCCTGAAATAAAAATTATAAAAAATAGGCTGACACAAGAGGGTTTGTCAGATTTTAAGAGTCAGGGTGAGCAAAGGGTGCAGTTTCTCCTGGGGCTGAGCTTTGTCCATCCTCCTGTGATCTTCCCCTCACCATGAAAATGTCGAGTTGGTGGAATTTAGTGTGGACCTATTTAGAGAGACCAAAGTATCTCCAAAGGACTTGAGACACAGATTAGAGCATGGAGCTCACCACACTCCAGGCTTCTCCAATCATGAGAGGTTTTCAATTTATTTTTGCTGATGACATTCCCAAAATGGAATATGAAAGGAAGGAAGCAGTTAACACAAGTGTGCTGGCTGCGAGCCTGGGACTGACTACCTGGCCTGTAGCTTTCTGTATGAAGGAGCTGTGCACCCTAGAAATATGGCTTTTGGTACCAAAAGTATCTCAGCAGAGCATCTGGGAGCCTTGTTCAAGATTCAAGTCCCTTCAGCCTTTCTGTTTGGGAGTGTGGGAGCTCAATCTGGCCTGAAAGACCCTGCATGGCTCACGGCTCCTGATGCCAGGAAGCCTAAAACCTTTACAGTCTCAGCAGTTTTCTGAGGGGAACAGAACCAATAAAAATAGTTTTAGTTTTTCATAGATTTAGAGAGCTCGGACTGTTTTGCAGTGGAAAATTACTATAGCCTGAGTTTGGAGAATAGATCATTTGAAATGATTAAATGAAGCCTGGTGGGCACAACAGCTGAGCTGCAGGACTTGTCAGGAAGGAGATACCATAGAGATGGTGAAGGTGCATGAACCTTCTGAATGATGCTCTGTCCTTCCCCTGCATCCTCAGTAGCTTGAGGAGGATGGTGTTAATGCTGGCTGTAGAGAGCACCTTGACTGGTTATCTGGTTGTTGCTACCTGGTGGGGAAAACAGTGTTTTGTGTAAGGCAGTGTAATGGAATTTGCCTTACTCCTTGATAACAGGCCATTCCTTCGAGGTGGTAGCTCAGTGATGTCGTGCTGATGTCTGATTGAAGACTGAGTCTGGTTTAAGAGCTGGAGTGAGAGTGGAAAGAGTTTTCCCAGATCTTGCTATGGAGTCTAAAAAATTCCATCACTCTGCCTTGTGAGATAAGTTATTTCACAGGACATCCTGAGGAAACACTCAGGATGTGATCCATACTGAGAGGGCATAGTACTAGACCTGCTTACCTGGTGAAATGGAGATTTACAGGTACAAGTGTAAAATAATGTTGCAATTTTGGATTATGTTTTCAATCTCTCTGGTGCTTTTTGTGTCCCTTGTGATGCAAAGAGAGAATTACAAGTTTTCTGTAAGAATCCATTTGAATTGAAGGCCTGGCTTTTTGTGATTCTTGCAGGACTACAAGATTTGCTCCAGGGAGCTGTAGTGCCCTTTGAGTAACAGCAGTGTAGTGCCACCAAAGATCCCCCGAGTTTGCAGAGCTGTCTCTTGCATTGCTCAGGTCTGAAGTGACCTTTCTGGCTTAGGCACAGGAGGTGGCACTAAACTCAAGGCATAGTTTATATTCCCAGCCACGATCAGATATCTGAGAGAGAACATCACACACGAGTGATATCCCAGCTTTGAGAGTAAAGCCAGGATTATCACTTGGAACTACCAGCTGGCCACCAGTGCAGCTTATTAGAAACTCAGCTAGTTACTGAAGTGGGTTCTTTATCTTGGTGACCTTCCAAGGCAATCAGAGCCTTCTTGGAAGACCTTGAATCAAAAATGTTTGGGTATAAGAAAACCAGCCCTGTGCAGCACACACTTCTGATCTCTCAGGGTTCACGGATTTGGAAGGCACTGTACCATATATAACTGCAGAAGACAGCACTGAGATACTGTAGCTGCTGCATCAAGGTCATGGTGTTCCAGGATCCAATTAAAATTATGCAAGATAGGCAATTTAGGAAAGAATTCACATAGAGCTCAGGAAGGGAAAAAAAGTCATGTGCGTTATGAGCTCAGTTACTTTGTAAGATTAATTTTCCGCTATCTCATGATCTTGTAATAAGAGCACAAAGTATTTTAAATGTTTGATTGACTTATTGATCAGAACTCTTGAGACCTTACTTTCTAAATCAAAATTAAGGGTTTGGCTTCCATTTGGCAGCAAAGCTGTGAGCTTGCCTTGGAATATACATTAGTTACAATGGGCTGTGAATTCAGTGAGTGGGCAACAGCAAAACCTGGAACAGGCACATCTGGCGCTCAGAAACCCACCTCCTTCCTCCCCTGGAGGGGATGTGAATGGAAGGTGATAATGCCACAGGTCCTGCAACCCAGAGCATTGATCCTCACCTCCTCCAGCATAACCATGATGTTTATTCAGATCCCTGCACTATCTTTAATCCCCAGAACCTACAAAGAGATAATAAGGAATGATGCTGCAAGCTGGAGGAATTGCTGTATGATGGAAAGCTTGATATTTTGGATGGGGGTGTAACAGGCCTATTCCTATCCTAATTCTCTCCTAATCCCTTTCTCCTGAAGGACAAGGAAAACAGATTTAGCTGTCTGCTGTATTTTAAGAACTGCTTGTATTGTTATGGTCTGTAAACCAAAAACTGCTGCTGACAAAGGGGTGGGATTTCATGGATGCATCGAGCAGGTATTGTTCAATTCATGACCTCTGTTAGATTAGGCTGGGGATTTATTCTGAGCTCAGGGCCCTGTTTTGCTGCCTAAAGTACAAACACCAAGTGAAAAGGGTAAAGCAGAACTCCCAGTCCAAAAAGGCAGGATGAAGACTTGATTCCCTCAGAGCCAGCTGAGGAGTGGTTTGCAGGCACCATGTCAGTACCAATGTTTTGGTCTCCTTTTCTTTTTTCCTCTCTATTAAAAACTGCCAGAGCATCCCTTCCCACTGTAGTCAAAGGGCTCTTCTGAGGTGTCCCCTTCTGCTTGCTCAGGAAGGAGATGCTGTCTCAAGCATTTCTTTTGCATGGCATGAAAGACAAACCCCATGTGTGTCCCACAAGCAGGTGAAGGGGTGGAGAGCCCAACTCTGTCTACAGGGTTGGAGGCAGCTGTGCTTGTGTTGGCAGGGTTGGTCCCAGAATTCAGAAGTACAGGAGTACACAAGAGATGTTCCAAAGATTGGGAAGGTGTCCAAGTAGGCCCAGGTCCCCTCTTATAAATCAGTGCTTGGCTGTGGTGAGGGTAGAAATAAGGCAAAGGACTAGCAAAACCAGGGTTGTCCTATGACCAGCCCCAATAAAGAGCCAGAAACTGTCCTTGAGAGCACCTTTATCTCCAGAGGTTGCAGAGTCAGTGGGATGGAGGAGGAAGGGTGTTAATAGAGCCTGTTTGGTTTCATACTTTCTTTACTCTCTTTATTCCCTGTTTTCTGATGATAAAGGAGTTTTATGTGGATATTTTAGCAAAGGAATTGATGAGTCATAAGGTTTACAACTACATTTCCCCCTGGTCTCTTTATATTTTTCCCGATGGTCGCTTCTCCTTCCTTCCTTTCTGCCCTGCCCCTCCCGTGCTGGCGCAGCAGGACGTGCTGTGCCTTTAAGAAAAATGTTTTGTCAGAAGATTAATTCCTGAGCTTTGGCATGTGTCGAGGCATGCCCTCACTTTTGTGGTGTGTTTTATGAAAAACTAAAATGCATTTGTCTAGGGAGGGTTTTTAACTCCTTTCCGCCATAGATATGCTTTACCTTTCTGTTCTTTGCTCACGGAGCAGACACCACTCAGCATCACCATGAGGAGTTCTCTCTCTCCTCCAAAAGACATAGGGAGATGAAGTGAGGTAGTGGGCTTTTTTCCCCACTTAAAATTTTTATCTGTTGAGTTGGTTCTGTTACATGGCAAAGCTGTGGTGAAGAAAGCCAAGATGGCAAATTTTCCTGCTGTTTCTGTCCTCCCTCTGGCACGGATATCGCTGCAGTGCCATTGCAGTAGCAGGGTGGTGTAGCCTAAGACACATTGGCCCACCGCAGTCACAGCACTGGCAGCTTTATTATAAATTCCATGTATTGTGAATTTCTTAGTGTTCTTTTTCTCCTCTCATAATGGTCAAAAAGAAACTTGTAAGAAGATCATAAAATTACACTGTAGAAATTAGCATAGTTTTTTCTTTTTTTTATAGTTTTCGTTTTTTTTATTATTTGTTTTGGTGAGGCTTTTTAGCAGATCTCATTCTTTTGAAACCAAATTTATATTTGGGGAGGTCTGCCTGGATCTATTTATTTATTTATTTAGCATTTGCTAGGGATAGCAATATGGTCTTTAAACCACAGCCCCCAGTGAGAATATTACAGATATTCCAGGCAGGCCAGGATGTAACTACAGAGTTACCCTTATTTTAAAAGCCGTATTTGCTATGAGGTCCTGAATTTGTGGGCTAACATTGTCTCCTAATAACAGCATCAATCCTCTTGTTCTCCCAGCCTATATATTGCTTTAGGCCTCGAGGTAGCAAGCAGACCCAGGTGAGCACCAGGGTGGTTGTGTGGCTCTGGTTATGTCACTTAGCCTTTGAGCTGCCCATTTGGTGCCTGGGCAGTAGTGGCATTTGCACTGTGGGTGCTGGGCTTGAGTGAATTAACGTAGCAGTGCCTTACAGGCTCAGCTCTGTGAGACTGAACACAGTTGTTCTGTTTAAGGAGCTTGTGCTGAGCCTTTGGGAAGGTTCCCTGTTCCTCCCCTCCCTCCCTCCATCATCCCTTGGTAGTGTTCTGGAACGGGAGGCAGAGGCTCTGGCACCTCTTGGCATCTCTGCCACCTGCTCATGGAGTGGCCTGGGCACGTCAACTCCACCTGTCTCTTCCCTCTCGAAGATGAAGTGTGGGTTGTACCTTTTCCCTTCACTCCCAAGGACTGCTCAGGCTGAGTGAGTGAATGCTGGGCACTCAGGGATGGCTGTGGACACACAGCACCGTGCAGGAGTGAAGTATTACCCAGCAATTGTATGGGTGGAGGCAACACATGTTGAAAGCGATTTGTTTTATCATAGATCAGCATTTGATCAGGTGAAATCATAGGAAGGAGAAAGAAGTGTGGAGGAAACCTTGGCCTCTGTTACCTCAATCCAGAGTTTTTCAGGCAGCTGGAACGCTGGCTCTTCCATGTGTTTGCATGCACAGACTCTCAGTCTAGCACTGGTTACTGAGATGGATGGGTGGCATAAAAATAGCCTGAATTCTATAGGTGTAATATTTCACCGTACAGAAGGAAAGAGATCATTTTTTTCTCTCTTCTCTTGGGATCTGGCATTTTATGAGGAAGGAAAAGGACTGCTTTTTGCAGTGCTGTCTGGCATATCCAAGGCTGACACAGCAGCTCCTTGCATTTAATCAATTAGCTAGTTGAAGATTTTAGGGAAAGAAAAGGCAGTTGAAACATTGCAGTGTAGATGCTGACACACTGGCATCATCAGGGTGCAGTTTGTAAAGTCTCTGGTGCTGCCGAGGGATCAAAGAGTTAAAAATTCCAAGGGTTTAATCCAGTATAATGACATTTTGCAAGGCCTATCGAAGACACAGAAAGTGAGAAGCAGAAAAACAATGGAGCTAGGTGGAAAATGAAATTAGATGGCATTATATTGCCACGGGTTTATCTAACTAGCTAGTTCTTTCACTTAGCAGGGCAGGCACACGTTGTACCTGAGCCCTCAGCAGCAGCTCAGCCCGAGCTGTGTTACCCACAGAAATGGAGTGCCCTTCACTGGATTTGAACAGAGCAGTGTTCTGCTGGAGCTCTGCTGGGGCCCTGATTTGTATGCTGTAGGAGCCACCTCATTCCTTAGAATACAGCCATACATTGTTGTGTTTGTTTTCCTTTTGCTGCTGTGTACAGAGTGGATTGTTGTTTGTTTGTTTGTTTGTTTGTTTGAGGGATTTAAACATCGGGAAGAGATGGGGGACAGCAATGTCTTTGTACATGGCTTAGAAATGGAGCTGCAGGTCCCTTCCAAAGTGCAATGTTATGTGGTATCTGCTGTGATGCTCGTTTGTAAACTGGAGAGTTATCCTTGTGGATTTTGGTGTGGGAAGGGCAATCAGTATAACACTAATCCAAGCAGCTGGATAAAACCACTACAGCTAAAACTGGCACAAGGTAAAAATGGATTTATTTCTTTTCGTAGTTTTGCTGCTGGTTCCAGTAGAGGTAATACCAAATACAAATTTTGAAAGTGAATATTTATATGTAATAATGACTTTGGGTGAATAGTGAGAATTGGTTTTTACTAAAAGCTGTCAGTAAATGATGCACATGAGGAGACCTCTCTATGAGATATTCAGTTCTCCTGTAGTATAAGCTTTGCCATATTATTTGGACACCAACAAATGCAGTTAGAGCCTGAATCTAGACAATAGGTTATCACAGCTGAAAAGAGTTAAGTCGAAAGTAGGAAAAATAAAAGAGAAAGGGTAAGTTTTACATTGCAGCCCCTTTGCAGTGAGTGGGAGGTTACTCTGCAAGGAGCCTTCATGGCTTTTACCAGACTATTTGCAGACCAATGCCGTAGCAACAGCAGAGCAGTTCTTATGCTCTGGCTCAATCTATTGCAAACAATTTCTTTTCTGAGAAAGCTAATCACTGTTTTGTTACATTACTTCCCAGCAGATGAGCCAGGCACTCCTGAATTTAAAACAGAGCTGCGAGTGAGTGACAGCGAGCTAAGCATGGGCTGGAGTCTTGTAGCAGCATATCCTTCAGCTGACTGCTGCAGTCAGGGAGAGAAAGGAGATTTTTCCTTTGAAGATAAGGCACCTGGGGCTTTTGTAGAGACTAGGTATGCCCTGAGTTGTGCAGCTGTTATCTTGATTTAAAAAAAATAAAATAAAAAGGCAGAGGAAGACAAAGCATCTGGCTCTTCTAGACACCACCAAAAATCCCCGAAAACCAGCACTTTGCTCTCCGCAGTGGTGTTGCTCGTGAATCCTTTGCTGTCTTGTGGCTTATGTGGAGGAGCAGCCTGGGAGGGAGCGCTGTGCTGGGCATGTACAGTGAGAGGGAGGGTGGGGATGTCTCCAGCCTGTGTGCAGTGTCGTAACGTGGCACGGCACAGCCAGTTATGAAACTTTCCAATAAAGTCTCAGTGCGTCAGTATTGGCTGCTTGGGTTTTGGTTGGTTTGCTTTTTTGTTTTGGTTTGGGTTTTTTTTCCCCCCCCTCCTGTTCGTTGCCCTCCAGTTTCATTTCCATTTATGAGTGCAGAGAGAGAGAGAGATGGGGAGAGGTTGGGAAATGCCCTGAGAGGCGCTGGAGGAGCCGAGCAGTTCCCATGGCAGGTGGAGCTGAGTGACATTCCTGGGATATTGGGAGGGGAAGCCCTCGCCGCCGGGGCAGCTGTGCTTGCAAGGGGCCCCTTCAAAGCTCTGCAGCAGCAGCAGCAGCCAGAAGTTCCACTTTTATTTTTTGAAAGGACTGGAGAAATTATTAACCACGGTTGATGACGTCAGAGTTGATCTGATTAAAGGTTTGTTTTCTTGCTGGCAGAGGTGTGCTCCGTAGAGACTGGTTCTCTCTTCTTTTTTTTTTAAGTTTGTTTTTTGCACAGCAGACGGAGGGAAGTGCTCGCCCCGCGTGTGCGTGTGTAAGCAGGATGCTGTATCTGTAGCCGCCACGCGCAAACACACATTTGACCATGAGGACTCTTCGCAGGTTGAAGTTCATGAGTTCGCCCAGCCTCAGTGATCTGGGCAAGAGAGAGCAGGCAGCCTTGGATGAGCGGGGGACCCAGCAGCGCCGGGCCTGCTCCAACGCTACCTGGAACAGGTAAGGTCTCGCTCCCCGCGCTCCCGTGTCCGCTCCAGTGTCCGCTCTGCTGGCTCCCATCCCAATCCCATCCCATCCCTGCTCCCGTGCAGGTGGGAGGCAGGAGCGGCGCTTTGACCTTCCCCTGAAGGCTGATGGCAAGGAGCCTTCCCTGCAGATGGCTCAGCCTCCCTCCTGACAGACAGCGACTTGTTTCGCCCGCTCCAGCTGCAAATACGTCTCTGTGTCTCAGCCAGATATTCTCATTCGGGGTTTATTTGGTTTAGTTTAGGGTTTTTTTTTTTAATTACATATACACAGCTATTAAAATACATCCTTTTTTATCTGTGTAACTATACTGCTGGCTGTTGATACAGATGTGACAAAGTCTGCTTAATTTGCTCACATTATTGTGAAGAGGGCTCTGTGTGTGTATATGTGCACATGCAAGCACTTGCACTTTGGACAGGGGCAAATAAGCTCTGCTTGTTTCCTTCATTGTGTTTATACATTGGAATTTTATTGCTGTTTTGCAAGAAATCCCATACAAACATTTTGTTGTGAAGGTGAATTAGCACAGATATACAGAAAGGATCTTAATGACTGTTTCGGTGACACTCTTAAAAGATGGATCCAAGTCCTCTAAGTTGTTAGGAATTAAATTCTCAAGTAATTTTTGAAAATGAAATGTTATGTCATGGGTCAAAGCTTGGAAAGTGTCATTTGTAATGTATTATAATTGTATGACAGTACAGCTATAGGAAGAAAAAGTACCAGTGGACTATAGACACACTTGTTAATGGGAGTTCAGTTTTGAGAAAAATGAAATACATAAAATACTGCATCTTCTGTCTGTCTCACCACTTGATTTGCAGTTTCATGGCAGCATTAACAATTAGTTGTTGAATGCACTAAACACTGAAACTCTGCTGGTTACAAAAGAGACTGAGTTTCTGCTCAAATACCATGCTGTTTGTATGACCCAGAGTTGCACCAGAAGGTCTGGGTGGATGGTGGTGGTAATTGAAGGATATATTGGGCAACCTCTGTGCCAGCTGGGACTTTATTTGGCCAGCAGCCCCACAAGAAGCAGCAGGGAGTAAGATACTCCTTGGTGTGAATCAAGGTGACAGAATACAGCCCCCAGAGCCTTTTTGTGACAGTGTGCTGACAGCTTTTGTTGGTAGGGATTAGCTTTTCCAGGTCTTGCTTGTGGGGAGGGAGCTGTGGAGGCAGATGTGAATGGAGAGCAGGTCAGGCACCAGGCTGGCTGGCATGGGGAGACTTCCAGGCACTGCTGATATTCAAACCAGGGGATTTTCCTAACTGAGATGGAGCAAGAGTTTGTTACTTTTAATTTGGACAGGACAAATATAACTCTGGCCAGAAGTGGTTGCCAGTGATGGAACTAGACATGTGCATGTTTTATCCAAACAATTAAACAACTGTCCCATCACCTGTTCCTGGAATTAGGTGTCTGCCAGTCATCCTGTCCCTGCTTTGCATGCACTCAGGTGTAACTGTGCCTTCTTGCCCTGGGTGGCCTTTTCCCTGCACAGGGATTGCTGGGCTGTCTCCACTGTTTGGTGGCACGTGCCTCCAAAATGCCTTGGGAGCAGTGGCAGGGCTGTTGTGCGGTGTCAGGCCAAGTTGGCATTGTGTGCCTGTGCTAAGAGTTTCCTCAAACTATGGCAAGTGCTGCAGATGATGAGCCATGGGCAAAGGGAAGGCCCTTTATTTTATGTGTAATAGTACAAGGCTTTCTCCTGAGTGAAAGAGAGAGTGAGGGTAATTCTTTCAGGCGCAGAAAGACTTGTATCCTCTGTTAGTTTTAAGCAACTCAGATATTCATTGGGCTGTAAAACCGGGGTTTTATCCTCAGGAAGGCCAGGGCTTAAGTGATGTTGGATTAGTTGCATTAAGAAGCCATTCACTGTAGCTTCTGCCTATCACCAGGGCATGCCCATCTTGACTTATAAAGGAGGGTGTGGTCTTGACAGAGTTGCTGTTCATCTCTCCTGGGGTGACCATAATGTTGGTGGGCATCTAAACTTTGACTCACTAGAAATCTCCTCCAGGTTTTTAAAATCTTGGGCTGTGGAAGGTTTCTTTTATTTTTCTGTTGCAAAATTAAAACGACCCAACAGAGGACTGGCATATCATCCTTCGGTGTACAGGGATGTTTTCCCTTCCAAATGCAAGGATCACCTGTGCTGTTTCGTTCTGTGCAATGTGGAGTGTAAGAGCTTGCTGATGAAGGAAGTCGAGGTGCACTGGCAGAGCTCTTCCCTCTCACCAAGCCTGACTGTTCTATATTTAAATGTCTGCTGGTTTCTTGCCTAATGTTAGCAACCTTGCCTGGGTGTGGCATGTGTGTATCTGCTTTTGAAAGAGGCTTTGAACCAAGTTCATCAAAGCTGAGGTGGGGAGAGGCAAAGCACAAGCCCACTCGGGCTGGTCTCACACGAGCCTGCCAGTGCCAAGCTGAAAGGCAGATGTTTGAGGCAGACCGAGGATGCTGCCCCAGCCATGCCAGGGAAAACCTGAAGAGCTTCCAGCTGGATTTGTCCTAGTGGGGTTTTGAGCAGCTCTGTCAGCATGGGGCTCTTCTGCAGAGGACATGGGCTGCCCTTCTGCAATGCCCTGGTGTGTGGCTGCCCTGTGATGTTCCCTCAAACCAATCTCAGCCTCAGACTCTTTATACCAGGGGGCTCCTGCTGCATTCTGACTCTGGGGCAGGATGAGCAGAAGGAGCCTGCTCTGGGGCCAGCGCTCCGGGGTCACACAGCACTGTGGCAACAAGGAAGGTCTCTTCCCCTCTGATAACTTCCCTTCACCTCCAGACTAAAACTTCTCAACACTGCGAGATCAAAGGGAAATCGGTGCCAAGCTGCTGTCTGCTATTATGCAAATGAGTCTTTATATCATGGCTTTTTCTGAGCCTGCTTTCCCATGAACCCCAAAAGATCTTTGCAGCACGCGTTAACTAGCAACCAGCAGCAGCGTAGCGGAACAGTACGGCTTCCTCACAGCTCACACAATTTGCATTCTATTAAAATAGTTTAGATTTTTGTCTTTTCTCACTAGCATTGTCTTCCGTTCTTTTTCTTCTCCCCCTTCCTACCCCCCATTTCTGCTTCAGGCAAAAAAAAGAAAAGAGGGCTGGATGCTGACTAAACCAATTGGACTGAAAAAAATGGGGTTTTAATCTTGAGCTTGCAAGCCATGGGGGCCCTCTCAGGGCAAATAAAATCCATGGCGAGGTTTTCGTTCTGACTGAGCTCACACAGGCTGCCTAATCAGGAGCTGATACTGTCTCAGTTGTGCTGTGGGAAAGCCTCTGGTCAAAGGCACTTAGATCCTCCTTGGTGGAAAAAAATGGGCAAAAATCACAGAAACCTGAAGGACTAGATGATGACGAAGAGGAGACGAAGAAGACACAGATGAGATGCCTGTGACATTAGTGAGATCAGCAGTAAATCCAAGGAGACATATGGAATCAGAAAGGGTTTAATGGTTTGGGCTAATTTTTTATGGGGTGGTAATAAGCACAATAACTCACTGTAAAGTAATTTTTACAGTCATGCAAACCATATTTCATCCTCTAATTAAACATTAATGCTTTTTTTTCAGATCACAGGGAGGCTTTTCTAGTGGAGAAAATATTCCAGAGCAGCATATTTATCTATGACTTCTACTACTTGGGAATTTTCTGTCTTCTAATATTTTGTGTTTATTTAGAAATATTTTGAAATACTTCTGCCTCTCTGAGGATCACCTTTTTTTTTGACACTGTGTGTGCATGGGGGGCAGACAGTGCCCAAGTGGGGTAGGGAGGAGGAACTGGTAATGGGACTTCCCACTGGTCAAGCCACCACTGCACCATGGAGCACGTTCCAGCCTTGACTGCAGTAACAGAAAGTGGTGGTGGTGGAGAATTGCTGCTCCCTTGTAGCCCTCCATAATTATTTATACTTCCTTTCATGCAGGTATAATTGGATGCCAAAGTGTCCTTTGTCCTACAATCCATAGAAATGCTGACTCAGTAACACATCCGGGAAGTCCCTTCACCTGTCTCTCTCAACTTCTTCATATGTAAGAGAAGTGTTTGTAGTTGGTGAAATTAGTGAAGTGATGTCTCCCAAACTCTTTGAAGGGGTAGTTTTGCAGGGCAGCTTATTTTCACTTGTATGATCCTGTGTGAAGCTGCAGCCTATCCCTCCTTGCAGGTTGCTTTATCTTGGTAGACATAAGAGAACTAGTAGCTGGAAGCTTACTTGGAAATAAGCTGTGGAGTTGCAGCTGGACTGAAGCTGTGCTGAAAATGGGCTCTTCCCAATTGGATTAGGCTTGTTCAGAAAAATGAGGTTTTATTCTGGAGCAAGGGTGTCTTCAAGGAGGCTTTGATGCAAGTATGTCAGGTTAATTATTGTTAATTAGCTGTTCCTGTAACTGTCCAGCAGAAATGAGCCCTAAGTCATTTAGTCCCTTTTGAAAATGAAAATGTTGTCTTTAACTGCCTGGTAGTCACAGAGTGTGATTATTCACACAGCATTGTTTTTGCTCATGGACTTCACCCGGAGCTCTGGGGAGGGGAGAATTTGCAAACACTCCATAAAAATCACCGTGGTATTTTCCCCCATGCTGTTTGCATACAAAGGCAGTGACTGCTTTAGAGAACTAAAATTACCTGTGTGCTTGCATGAATGTAAATGTGGGCCAGTCCAAATGCTCTGGCCAGGAAATGCTGAGCTGGGAGGGCCATGGCCACAGCTGAAGCACACAGAAGGTCAGGATTTAGAGACTTGCAAGCCCAGCTTTGCAGTTGTTCCTCATCTCTGTGGCCAAACTGATTCTGACCTGCCAGAGAAGAGTGTTTCGATCACAATAGTTTTTCCTTCTTGGCTTCCAAATGTCAATGAAAGAACATTAGTGAGGATCCAGCTCTGTGCTCTGGGAGCTTACACCTTCCAGATCCCTTTGTGCTGAAGCAAACATTGTGGAAGGTCTGTGCTGTGAGTGCTGGAGCTGCCATTCCCCACCTTCTGGACTGCTGGATAACGAGTCCTGGAGCTGCCTCCTCCTCTGGAGGATCAGACAAACCTAGAATGAGGAGTCTTTCCAAAGAGGTGATGTTTCTTAGGCTGCTGGGTTGACTTTTGTGGCTGTGAGTGCTGCTGTGGTTGTACCTAGTTGTCTTATGGCAATCTGTAGCTTTTGTGGGATAGAGGAGTAGAGCACGTTGCTGGAACCATCTGACATTTTGTTCCCCCCAGAAAAACTCACAATCTCTTTAATTTTCTGATCCTGATTTCCCCTGCTACAGCCAGGCTGCTCTGTAGAGCTCTCTGGGCTCTGTTTTATTTCCCATGTTCTTGTGTACCTGTTTACATACATAGCAACTGCAGGGACAATGTTCAGAGTAATATCAGTGCACGAGTGCACCCATTATGAACTTTCACATTGTAAAAGAGTTACAGAAGGGAGCTTACAAGGCATTTTCAGTTCAGGTTAACTATTCCAATATAAGTTAAATTATGTTCATTATTGACTTAAGCCTCAGTGAAGGCTGGTCACAGACGTGAGTAAAGGTGGTCTACCCACCACAAGCATCTTGCAGGACTTCTGTTTATAAGCAGCAGCTCAGATTTTCTTTACACCAAAAGGTCGTACCATTGTCACCCAACTCTTTTAAACAATCACTTATAGAAACCATAACATTGCTTTGAGTCAAGCAAAGGTTGGGTTTGGGTTTTTTCATTAGCTTAAGGTAACTAAGAAGATTTAAGCCAACTTTTTATTATCCTGACACCGATAGCATCCTGGTTGTTCTGATTCCTTTTTGCTGCCTCTTGAGCAAGTGTGGAGAGCCAGATTGTGGTGACATTCCCATGTAATCCTGCACCCTCCACATGAGCCCTGCTGTGTGCAGGGGCAAGGAAAGTTCAACACAGTGAGGCCAAGACTTGTTTTCCAGACAAGGATATTGTCCCTCACCATGAGGGAGACCCCAGACAGATTAAAAGATTGCTGCTGGGATGTTTTATACAGGCAAGAACTTAAATCCTCACAACCTGTGCCCCTTAGTTCTTGTTTAAAAAGCTTGTTCTCTCTTATTTCTTTGAGGAATAATAATGGACCTGTTACGCTGGGGAGAGAAAACCTCCCCCTCGTTCAGAAAGGAGTGCCAGAGAGAAAGAGAGAGAGCACATTGACTTTTAGGAGAGATATTTAGTCATTGTTCCCTGCAGAAGGCTGGCAGGGAACATTGCAAAGTTCATTTCCGAATCAGAAGAGCGTGTAAAGACTGCTTGTTTTATTCACTACATTAATCGCTCTTCCCATATTACTCATAATATTAAAATACCCGAGTCACTTCACTGTGTACCGGAGACATTTAGCTGCCAATTTTCAAATAATCGTAAATTGAGTGTGTCTGTTTGAGCCAGCCCAAATAACTTGGGTAGATCATGAGTGTAGGTCTGTGCCTGTGGGTGTAGGGGGGACAGAGGGGCTGCTGTGGCAGGGGGAGCTTGTAAGGTCTGGAAAGTGTCTTCAAAGGAGAAAAGAGAGAAGAGGATAATGGTTATTATATTTATCTGCTTCTGGATTTCTCCACAGCATGTCATACCCTTCACCTGCCACTTTTAATTTCCCTTCCCCGCAGGTGAATGTGGCAGAGCCTTTCTAACAGTGCATCCCTTTGCTGTTGTGTACCTGCATTTTGCATCCCTTGGTGGATAGTGTAGGATCTGCCCTCCAGCCCCGTCCTCTGCTCCCAGCAGGCACTGAAAGGGCTGTTGTACTGAGGACCTGGGAAGCTTTAATGTGGATGCCTGAGGTCCCCAAGCACACTCTGCTGCCTCCTGGCACAGCTCCTGCAATGCCATCCCCTGGCAGGGGGATGTGGCTGGGTCTGGCCCTGGGGCCAGCAGCAGGGGAGAGCTGACCAAGCCTTCCAGTGCCCCAAGGGAGCCTGCAGGAAAGCTGGAGAGAGAAGATTCACAGGGCCTGGAGTGACAGGACATGGGGGAATGGCTTCACACTGACAGAACAGGTTTAGATTAGATGTTAGGAAGAAATTCTTCCCTGTGAGCTTAGGGAGGCCCTGGCACAGGTTGGCCAGAGAAGCTATGGCATCATCTTTATATTACACATGGGATAAAGTCAGACAGAAATAACTTCCAGTCAGTGCCAGTGGTGGGAATGGTCATTTCACTAAAAGCAGTCATGTTGGAATTCATGTAGCAGTGGAGCAGATAAAAGCTGCTTTTTTTATGTGTTAGTGTCAGGAAGCTATAAAAGCATCTGTGTGCATGTCAAATAAAGGCTGAACTCACCCTGCAGAATGTTCTGAGCCACTAAAAGATGCTCCTTCTACCCCAGCTGAAACATGAAAGACCTTAATGTCTTGGGGACTTCCATTCCATAGTTAAATGTGGTAGAAGTTGCTAAGCAGTTGCAAGAGTGGAGGAGTGTTTGAGAAAAGGGGGTGAGCTGACAGATGGAGGGACTGTGTGAGTCTTCTTTCCTTCTGGAGTCAAAACTGTGAGGCTATAAAAGGTGGCTCTGGGTTGGGGAAGGACGCTTCTACCAATGCTGGAACAGGTTTAGTCTCACTTTTCACTGGCATTTCTTTACCTTTGTCCTCAGACCTAAATTCAGCGAATTAGGGCGATGTGTCACCACACTAATTGTGTCAGTGTATTTCAGGAGTATTTCAGAGCTTCATTTTGAAGCACATACTCATTTCAGTAACCCTTTGAGGTACAGTCTTGTGAAGGTCAGGGCACCATTCAGTGTCTCTGCTTCACATGTGAATTTCCAGATACCTACAGTACCTGGGGGTTTTGTCATTCAGCATCCTAGAACTTATGGGGCTGGTGGGCAAGGAGAGACAGTGTTGGGTCTGTGACTTTGTGCTGAGCTACACAATTCTGTGGTCTCAGTCCTGTCATCAGTTGCATCTGATTGCAGCAGAAAGTCATCACCCCTAAGCAACATCTGCCTCCAGAACAGTTACCAATGGCACTGAAAGCAAAAATGGAGCATTTTTGTAGGACAGATTGTTGGCCTGTGATGAGCACATCACTTCTTCTCCTGCTGTCCCCCTTTGGAACTCTGAACCTGTTGTTCTTTCAGCACAGCTCTGCCTTTCCTTTAGCTGAAGTGTAAATCTTGGAGAAATGACTGAGTGGTAATAGGAAACAGTCTTTGTAACCAATTGCCCCATTTCTATTGTTCCATTTTCAAAAATGAATGAGAGGTGGATTAAATGGACTTGAAATTCATGATTATCTAGCATTTGGGAGGTGAGAAGAAAAAATCCTTGAGATTATACTCTATAAAAGGAATGCTATATTTGTGGCTAAAGCTTCAGGTATAGTGTCTAACCTGGATGAAGGATGATTTGTTGATAATGAAATCAAATAACCACAGCTCAGACAAATATATGCCAACAATGCTGAAATATCATCACTGACCACATAATAAAGCTGTTAATTGTCTCCGTAGTGAACCACACAGACAAAACTGTACTTCAAAGTACTTCAAATATACTTAATATGCGAATATATTTAAAGTAACACTTAAGATACTTAAAGTACCTAAAATATAATTGGCCTAAATTTTCTGAAATTACTGATTTCAGATGTGCAACCTTGGAAGGTATGTCCTTGAAAAAGAGCTGATTTTCAAAGATGCAATCTGTTTTCTAGGCAATAGTTCCCTTGGGGGCATGCATGGGGTACCAGAAATCATCTCTGACTTTTAAAAATGTCCTGCAGTGCCTAGACAGAAACATTAAGCTTCTTTCTGGAAGTGATGCCCTTCTGCAGTGTCTCTGGGTGCTAATGACTCCTCTCGTGTCCTCTTCCAGCATCCACAACGGAGTAATAGCTGTGTTCCAGCGCAAGGGTCTGCCCGACCATGAGCTCTACAACCTCAATGAAGGAGTCAGGTAAGAGGCACAGCTCTGGCAGGGTGTTCCTGGCAACACTTGCTCTGTGAAGCTCCTGCAGCAGCATCAGGGCTGGGGTTTTTCCCCCATGGTAGTTTCAGTCAGCTTGGCCTCAGTGAATCGCTGTTGCCAACGTGTCAGCCCCTCGCTGTGCGCTCAGAGCTGGGTCCCTCCTGCAGGAAGGAATCCAGCCGTGAGCAGGAGGGTTTATTTCAGTCTGGCTCCGTGTGCTGCTCTAAAACTAAGCAAGGGGAAACCTGGACCCCTCTAGTGCTGCAGCCCTGTCCCACTGCAGGGATACTGCCACTGGCACAGGCCAGGCTTGGCTCTGAGATGCTTCCCTCGCATCCCTGGAGCACAGAAAGCCTCCGAGCACTCAGTGGGATGTGGCTGCCTTGGGCTCCCTTGGATTTAGCTGCTCCTTCCTCACAGCCTGCAGATGTGTAGAAGTTACAAAGCTCTCTTGTCACTGTTGGTTAAGATTCCTATTTCTTTCACATACTGTGATGATACTGTTTGCAACAGGCTAAATGTACACCGAGAGATGTATAATGGGATTTTTTTTCCCTTAAAAAAGGCAAAAATCCTACCATTCAAACTATTTCAGCTATAGTTGCAAAGTTTGCCAAGAGATGAGCTGATGTCTGAATTTACAGCACTTCACTTTTTGCTGCTTTATTAGCTCTTATTACTGCTTACCAAGCCCTCTCTCACTGGCAAGGACAAGGCAGCAGATTTCCTTTTAGAAATGTGTCCCAGTGCTTTGTAAAATAAATGGTGGAAAAGAATCTGCACTTACAAAAGACAGACAGCTTAACACATTCCCTGGCTGTCTTCAGATAAGAGTCTCAGTTATTCCCTTTCCCTTACTTCTTATTCCTACTCTGTCTGGGCACTGGAGTCTGACAGAAACCCCAGAATATCCAGATATTCTGAATTTATCTGTCCCTGTCTGGTTCCCAGTGTAAGTTAGCTGGCCTCTGATTGTGGGAATATCTTTGGAGAAGTCCAGACAATTTACTTTGGGCCTGAGTTCCCTCTTTTTCTCTCTCTTTGTCTTTTTAAAATGAAAAGAAACTTACTCAGTTATTTCTTACTTCTCTGGGGAGAAAATGACATCCAAAGAATAGCTTTTCTAGGATGGCTGTCAGTTAGCATGATCCATCAATCATGTGGAGGTAGTTATTGGAATAATGGTTAATCATTATTATTGTAAGTGCAGTTAGGATTCTTCAGCTTTGTCTAAATGACAAAAAATAGTAGATCTGGGCTGAGATTTCCTGGCCCAATGCATTTGCCTTAACATTCTCATCTGCTGGTGGGATACAGAAGAGGAAAAATTATCTGCTGATGTAACAGAGACAGATGTGATCCTGAATGAACCAACAAATAGCAAATAGATAGAATTGTGCACAAATTTTGCTTTAATTTACTGAGTTTTAACTCTGCACCACAGGAAACACAGTTGTGTTGGATTTATTGCCACAGCCCATGCAACTGAACAGGGAAGCTGGCTACAAATAGACTGATTTTTAGGGTTTGTTTTGTCCCACATATCCAGCCACAGCCTCTTTGCAGAAGCTGCTGCACTCCTGCTGTGCACTTCATTTTACTGACCTCAGCCTAGAATGGTTTAGGACCTCCTGACCAGCTGCAACCAGAACCCTTTTGCCTCACTTAAATTCAGCTCAAAACCGAACTAAGAGGTTACTGATCTGCCAAAAATACCTGTCTTGCTGATCTTGTTATTTATTTCAAAATAACTTTCTTTGGGTTGATGCTGCTATTGAGTGCAAAAATATCTGATTCACAAACAAAACCTCAGAAGTGGAACAAGTGTGTCCTTGCCTTACAATTGTTTTAGATGCATTTTCCCCACAAGTACATAATGAAAAAGAAACACACAGCCATTATTTCCACTGGGCAGAACTGGAGTGTGGAAGCATTCAGGGAAATGGTTAATATTAGTTACTTTCTCTAACAATTACAGGACAGTAAAAGATGTTATTTTGTTTTACCACCTTAGTTAGAGCAGATTCTGGAATACTTTTTGTAATAAACCCCTGAATGTCCGAGTTGACTCACAGACCAAATGTAAATATTTGCACACCATTGTTTTGACTCAGGAATGGCACATATATTGTTACCACACACAAGCAAATACCTGGAACTTCCTTTTCTGAGCACACATCTCAATTCTTTGAACCCTGAGTTCAAAGAAAACATCCGTGGGTACAAATCTCTACAGTACCACCTACTTTCCTTCTAGGCTTTGCTCAGAAGAGCTGCCATTCCTTTGCACCTTTTGACACCGTTCTTGCATTCCTCTGGTGTCAGAAAGTGGCCTTAAATATGGAGTTTCACAGCACTGAGAATCCCCATTGCCAATGAAACCATGGATTTGAGTCTCTCTCACACTGCTGTAAGGTCAGATTCAAAAGTCAAAGCAGTAAAAGTCTCCATTCATGTATGTGCTGTTTAGTTTCCTCCTGGTGCATGTGTGTGATATTAGTCATTCAGTAGTGGGGGGGGGTTTTCTTTTTTATTTCATGCACCATATGTGATTTTCAAGTGTTTATTTTGAACACTTGTAAAGCAAGGAAGAAAAGGAAGGAAAGGGAAACACAGTGGAAGCAGGATGTCCTGTATTAAAGCTAATACATATTTATAGCTCCCTCTTTTCTGACTTTCAGGATACTGATTTGATGCAAACAAAGCACATTTTAGTGGCATTTCCTCTTTAGCAGCAAGAGTTCAAACACAGTCAAATCACTTGTTTCCCTGTGCTTCATTTAACTTGATTTAACAGATATTATGCAGTGTCACACTTTCCATTCTGAGTAATGTTGCAAGAGTTAATTTCACAATGAAACAAAGAAGTAACAGCAGGAAGAAAGAAAAAAAATAAAGAAAAAAAGCTCAGGAGCTATTTTGGCACATTTATATCAGCATCTTAATTTATTAAGTCATTAGGCAGGCAATGAAGACCTGATATCAATGACAGAGAAGCTTCATAGGAGTGCAAAATGACTGGTTTAGAAGTCATACCTGCTTGGAATGAGACCTGCTTGGAATGAGATATGGTCAGGGATCTCTTTTAGGATTCCACCATGATGTCCTCTTGTGTGAGGTTGGTCAGGAATTGGAATTGTCCAGGATCTGACATCCTACCTGATTTCTGTAAAAGGAAATTAAGTAAGGATGAAAAGGAAATCCCAAGCAATGTCATGGATCCAGTCTTCTCGTGGGTCCCTTTTAAATGAATATGTACAAAGAACATCGAACACCAGTGTTCTGATCTGGCCTGAGGGCCTTAATGTTTCACTAGAAATTAATTAAGTAGCTTGAAGTATCTATATTATTAGGGGTTCAAAAAGCAAGATGCACTAATTGTGTTGCCAGTTCTCCTGCCCTGTAAACAGAGATGTTCATGTGGCCATGGTGCTGCTTGGTGTGGTGCAGTCCAGTGCATGTAATTAACTACAAACTGGTTCTTTAGTGTCCATTCACAGCTGAAAAAATGGAAATTTAGAGTTTTGTTTTGGTTTTTTTTATTATTATTTTATTATTTTATTTCCTGCCCTAAATGCCAGAAATTATCAGGAGAACCTAAAACGTTAAGAGAGAAGGTATTTGCAGGACTATGAGGAATGCAAGTGGATCTGCCAGCTGGAGGAGAGGGCAGAAAATTAGGTAAATGTCTGCACAGGGTATCAGTGCTTTTTTGGAAGAGATACCAAGGAGAATTCAAAACAGCAACCTCCTTGTTATTGTAACCTAAAAATGGTTTCTCTGTCCATGTTCAAAGTAAGATGAATCTTCAGTGTCATTGCTTGTGATCCAGAAAAATATCACCACCTGGGCAGTAAACCTCCCCTTGGAGCTGAAGCATCCAAACTCCCCAGCTTGGCTGTAGCATCCTTGTGCTCACTGACTACTCCTAAGGCACTAAGACTGTAACAGCCTCTGGGGAGTGGGTTTTAACCTCTGCCAAAAGCTCCTCAATGGGTATCATTGAGGGCACAGTCTCAAGGGTCTCCTCTCCCACACATTGCAGCTCCCCTATGGATAAAGCCTGAGCTGGCTTTCAAAATTCCTGTCCAAAGATTGTCTGAGTTAATTGAGTTTCTAGCTGAAACCCCTCTTCCTTTTGCTTATTTTTTATTTCATCTCTGCCTGGAGTGTTTCCACAGGGTGCTGCGATGTCATTGTGGACTTTTGCTTAAGGATAAATAAATCACACGCTGTGTTTCAGCCTCCTCAAGATTCACCTGCTCCTCTTTGTCCTGAACTTCCACGAGTTCTCAAGAGGCTGTGCTGAAAAAACATCAGAACCAACTCCTGTAGTAGTTTCGTGGAATATAGGGATGTGCTGGACTTGGTTTGATGTCTCCCTGTTTACTAGTAAAATAATTTGATTAAGGAGTTATTTGTCAGTTAAGGACGTAACACAAAGAGATAAATGACAAACTACTGAAAAGAGAATTTTGCTACTACCCTAATTGGAGTGGGTGTTTAAATTTTCAGTCAAATTTGACCTAATTTCTTTATGGGACCCGAGGTGGCCACACAGACAGGTTTTCAAAAGAGCTCCAGGCCAGCTTTGCACACATTCAGAAAATCCCTCTGGGGCTTCATTTCTGTAAGGTCTGAGCTGTCATTTATGCATCTAAATAGTGACCTGACTGTAGAAAAGCATGATCTGGCATCTCACATGTGAGACTTAACATAGAGCTCTTTAGCAGCATACTGAGTTTTCTCTGGATGCAAACTTTGGGCTTGTGGGCTGGGTTGAATTCAGGTTCTGGATTTGAGCGTTGTTTGTAGGATATTTTTTAGCTTGTGAGTTTTAGCTGGAGGCTGGTGATTGCCTCCAGCATGGACACCCTTTGCTCTCCAAGATCTCTTTGTAGGTTTTAGTGTCNGGATATTTTTTAGCTTGTGAGTTTCGTTTGCTCTCTGAGATCACTTTGTAGGTTTTAGTGTTGAGGAATCATGAAAGGCAGAGCTAAAGTGTTCAATTCCTACTTGCCTTTTCCCTGAAACCACTTGAAACTTAAGCTGTGTTGAGTCTCCTGAGTGGAAAATTGTGGTCCTTTCAATGAAAACTGGCCAAGTTTCACACCTGCAGCAGAACACACTGAGTATCATCCTCCTTCAGGTTTTCTATGAATGATTTTTCATAGCTGCACTTTTCACCCTTATGCAGGACAGGGCTGATTTGGCTCTGAGCACGTCAGACAAGTCATGTGCTCAGTTTTTGGCTCAGACCACAGATGGTCAGAGACCACCAGGAGTTCTCCCATGTCACCTGGCACCAGGGAGAACAATATGAGCATTTTTAAAAGGAATGGAAAGCATCCCCTTTTCATCAGATCTTAATTTCCCTTCGTATGTATTTGTGCAACTGAGCCATCTAAAACCACAGCAGATCTTTTTCAACACACAGAAAGGCTGGTTGGGAGTCTGGGTATTGTTGGCCCTGTTTGCTCTTTTTGTAGTTAGTCATTATTGACAGGTCCCATGCTCATACAACAATATTTTGCTTTTAGTGACTTCCCCTCTTTCGTGCAGTGCACAGCTGATCACACACATTCTTTTCTTACTCTTTTTTTTTTAATACAGGCAATTACTGAAAACAGAACTGGGATCCTTTTTCACTGAGTATCTGCAGGTAGGCATGTGCTTGCTTTATTTAAATCAAATTTTGTTATATGCTGCTGAGCAAAATAATTTCACCCACTCCAAAAGCTGATCTGGGAACCCTTGAAACCATTAAGAGATGTGCACTGGCTTCTCTGGGGTTTTGTCATTTATGGGCTAATAAGACTTGGACTTTATATATATAAAGTTAGATAGTGGAAGCCCGAGCTGTCCCTGTGTTTCTGTATGACATTGCTGTCTTTCAGGAGATTTCACACATTCTCTTTTATAACTGAAAATTTAAGTTCCTGAGTAAACCAGTGAAGTTCACTGTAGTTACTAGGAAAGACATTTAGCAGTAAGTACCCCTGTCTGTTGAAGCAATATTCTTTCTGTTTCTTTGAGACAGAGTCCATGCTTTGTGGGTCAGTCACTGGGAATTTGAGGAGCACTTTGTGCTGTACAAAATACATGCTGTGTCCTGAAAACATCATCATCTGACAAGTGTTCCAGGTGATCTAGCAAGATGGACAGAGGAGGGGCCCTTTGATGACTGATCATTAAAATAAAAGCCCCTCTTTCATTGTTGAAAGTTAAGAATGAACAAAATGTGAAATATGATGGCTGTAGGGAAGTGCAGAATTGAGTAAAGGTAGTCTATATTTTATTTACAGAATCAGCTGCTCACAAAAGGCATGGTGATCCTAAGGGACAAGATCCGGTTTTATGAAGGTAATTTGGATTTCTAGCAGTTGTCTGTCACAGGAGTTCTAGCAAATGCATTCTGGAGGCAGTGGGATGCTTTCCACTATCTTCCTGGGACTGTGGATTAGCATGCGTTAATCCATTCCTACAGCCTGGTGTGTCCTGCCTTGGTTTGCTCATGAGCTTGCCTCGAGAGGAGGTGACTGCCTAGAGCAGCACCAAGGGAGTGAAGGAAGGATTGCCTCCAGTATGGACACTTCCATCTCCTTCAGTTATAGCCTGCTCAGCATTCAGGGAAAGTGGGAAAACATCTTTTAATAAAAAAAAAAAACTGAGCATGAAGATCCCAGTCAGCTGAAGTGTCTAAGTCCAAAATAATGCTGTAGGTTAAGAGCTTACATAAATGAGGTCAGACCCTGTCTCTTCTTCAGCAGTCAAGGCATTGTCTGTCTACACCTTCTGGAAGTAAACATCAAGGATAAACCTCCACCTGATGTGTTGTGTCACAGTTCCCCATATTTGTGTCCTGTGCTATTATGTGGTATTTAGATGTGCTGTTAAATATGCCATTTTGTCCTAGATGGGGGCATGCAGGTTGTGCCAGGGGAGGCTTAGACTGGATGCTAGGAAAAATTTCTTCACCAGAAGGGTTGTTCTGGCACTGGAAAAGACTGCCCAGGGAAGTGGTTGTGTCACCAGCCCTGAAGAGATTTAAAAGCCATGTGGATGTGGCACTTGGGGACATGGGTTAGTGGTGGCCTTGGCAGTGCTGGGGGAATGGTTGGACTTGATTATCAGAAAGGTCTTTTCCAACCTCAGTGGTTGTATGATTCTGCACATCATTGGATGTGAAATGGTTTGGGAGTATCTTCAAGAATTACTGCCCATGGAAATAGTCTGAAGAGCTCTGGGAAGTTAAGTTCAATTTTAAAGAAATGCATCTTTCCTTTTCCAAAGCTGTCCTAATTTAGCTTAGTCTAAATATACTACTCAAGCAGGAGCTTGGAGACAACACTTTCCATTAGTCTTAGCTCTCTATAAATCCTGGATGTGACCTTTCATTACTGAGAGCACCACTGGTCAGAATAGGATGGTGCTGTGGGACCCAGCTTGCCTGCTGAAAACACAAGAGCCCTCAACACCACAAAAACAGAACCAATTTTGCATTGAAAACCCCAAAACCCACAAAAAGAGTAATAAAACTCTTCAAGCTGAACACCAAATTCCTCAGTTATATAAAATAACTGTGTGGAGAGCTGTAAGGATCTTGAGGCCTTTATAGCTGCTTTGTAAATCACAAAGTTGGGGTTTAAGTATCAAATCAGGAAATGAGATACAGAGACCTACCACATCCAAGCCTCTTTTTGGTTTTTTTCCTGATTTTATCAGCTTGAAAATCAAAAATACTGTATCTGATGTTTGAGATCAAAGCTGAGGTGAAAATCTGAAANTCATACTGTATTGATTATAACGTGCTTCATTAAAATTAGCATTTAAGAGTAACCCAGTTTCCTGGAATCCAGCAAGTGCTGATGGTAAATGTAGGGACCTTTGCCTGACAGGAAAAAAAGATATATTCTTGAAAGGACATGTAAGTCGTGTTCCTTCATCTGAAATCATCAACAAACCATAGGAATTCTTCCACAGCCCCCAATAAAAGGCCAGCCTGCCCAAGGCACTTATCTCTGCAGCCTTTCTGAGCTACTGGACAGAAATCCATCACCTCACAGAACAAGCTGCCCACAAAGAGAGAGTAAGCGTGTGACAGTAAAGGCATTTTTACCTCAACAAGGTAATTTGCCTTCATACAATTCTAGCAGCAAGATTTGAAAAGGATTAGATTTGTAAGGGCTCAGTTTCCACTTAACCTCAACTTGTGGGCAACTAACAGATTGAACTCTTTAAAACTCTGCCCTCGAGGCATGGAGTGGTTGGGCTTCTCCTTCGTCATCAGATTTACCTCTTGGAAACTCTTTAGTGTTTCAGACACTGGTGTTTGGGGGTTAAAATGAACAGCTATTATGGTGGTTTAAGCCCAGCCAGCAGCTCAGCCCCACATGGCTGCTCTCCACTTCCCTGATGGGATGGAGGAGTTGGAAGGGTAAAAGTGAGAAAATTTGTGGGTTAAAATAAAGAGAATTTAATAGGGAAAGCAAAAACTATGCATGCAGGCAAAGCAAAACAAGGAATTCATTCCCCACTTGCCCTGGGCAGGCAGGGGCTCAGCACCTCCAGGAGAGCAGCTCACAATGGTGATTTGGGAAGACAATCACTATCACTCCAAACATTCCCCTTCCTCCTTCTCCCCCAGCTCTATATGCTGAGCGTGACCCCACATGGTCTGGGATGTCCCTGTGGTCAGCTGGGATCAGCCGTCCCGGCCGTGTCCCCTCCCAACTCTTTGTGCCCCCCAGCCCTTCCCTGGTGGGGTGAGTGAGGAGTAGAAAAGGCCTTGGCTCTGTGCAAGCCCTGCTCAGCAAGAACTAAAACATCCCTGTGCTATCAGCACTGTTCCAGCACAAACCCAAAGCACAGCCCCTACCAGCTACTGGGAAGAAAATTGCCTTAGCCCAGCCAAAACCAGCATAGGTATTTATTATTATCATTACTGCTACAGCTGCTAGGAAATTTTGGACTTGGCTGCCCGCTGAGTTTCATTAGAACTAACAGCAGACAAATTTCTTTAAAGTGTAAGAAATTTGAAACAGAGAACATCCTCTTCAGTCCTGCAGGTTTGTGTGTAGGACAGAGAGAACCTCTTGGTGTGCTGCACAAGCCAGCAGCTGCAGCACAGCATGGGGACCCACATTTGTCACTGAAAGCACTTAAAGTCATCAAGCTGGGGATAATTCAGGAGCTGCAGATGGGCCAGAGCTGATGCTGCTCGTCATGTGCTTAAAAATGCAGCGGGATCAAGTATCCTGTAATAAAGACTGGCACTCAGCTAACTTTGCAGTTAGCACTGTGGATGCTTTCATGCAGAGTTGCTTTCTGATACGTGTGTAATTCTGGGCAAAATGTTCCCTGGCTGAGGCCCAAAGTAATGCTCTAATACAACACTTAACAATAGTATGTGATTCTGACACCAGTAGTAATATTGATGGATTTGCTTCCTGCTAAGTCATATTGTCTTGTCTGAAAGCCTCATAATGGTTGGTGTGTTTATCTCTGTCATGCTGGTGGAGGTGCAGGGGCATTGCTGTCCTTTCACAGTTGGGTTTGGGGCACAGGGATGGCAAAGGGCTTGCCCAAGGTCACATGGGCCATTTTGGGAACTGGGATTTGAAGGCAGCATCCAGCTCTTGAGCCAGATTTCCTCTCCGTGGGTCTCGGCTCCTGCATTTGCCTCTGTGTTTCACCAAACATTCTGAGAGGCACCCAGTGTCCAGGTGGCTGCAGCTGGGGGAGGAGTGGACAAGGAGGTGGCCTTGCTGCAAGGGCTGTGGGGAGCTCATGGCTTCTGGCAGCATCCTTTAAAAATTACAGTAAAAATTAGAGCCCTAAAACACCACTGCCTTTTTCCATAGAGCTTGGGTGAGGTTTTCTATGTAAGTGGAGATAAGGGAAGCAAAGGGATCAGTTTGAGGGGTCAGTTTGTGGAGCATCTCCAGAGTGTGGTTTGCTCTGCTGCCTTGCAGCTTGGAGGGCAGAGGGAACATGGTGGGGTAGATTCCTCTGCAGAAAATTCCACGATTAACCTGCTATGTCCTGCTCTCCTCCACGGTCTTGTCCAGTAGGTGTTACTGCAAGGGGAGGAGGTAACCTGGGCTATTACTCTTTATTCTTCACAGGGTTTTCCTGAGTAACCTCAAAGTCTCTGAGTTTACTAGGAACATTAGATGTGTCACCTGAAAGGACACAAACACTGAAGCATCTGGTACACCAAAAGGAGTACTAATTCTGTACTGCTCCTAATACCTGCTAGGTGATTCATCTTAGAATTTAATAGCAGATTCATGTTGTTTCCTGCATATTTTACTCTTTGCAGTTAGCTGGTTACAACCTAAATGCTTCATTCATTTGTTTTGTGTTCTTGCAGGGCAGAAACTGCTGGATACCTTAGCTGAAACCTGGGATTTTTTCTTCAGTGATGTCCTGCCCATGCTTCAGGCTATTTTCTATCCTGTGCAGGTGAAAAATTACTCTGTTACTATAGAATCTTGAAAAACTGGAAGAAGCAACTTTACTGGTTCATCAGCAGATTGATGCAATCCTTAATTCTCTCTCCTTGGGCCAACCTCCCGGTGCAGCTGTTCTGTGTAGTCATGTCATGCAAATAAGTTACTTATGCAAATAGATTTGAAGTGCTTGGGTGGAAAAGATGAAGGGGAACTTTGAAAACAAAAGTGGAGCATAGGGAGGCTGGTTAGTCGTCCTGCCAATTCACACTAAAAGTGAAAAAAGGTTGTGAATGGTAAACTGAAATATGCACGCAGTGAAATAAGTGGAGTTGTGTTGACTTAAATATCTGCATTTCCTTCTCTGCAATGTGAATTTGAAAGGGAAAAGGAATTATATTTCTGAGATCAAATTCTGTGCTACTCTAAGTGGACAGCAATAGCCAGTGGGGTTAGACCAGTTTAGATGGGCACAGATTTTGACTCCAGTAATTTTAAATCCACAACAGATACTTGATCTGATTTGGATGGAGGCTCAATCTTCTAATTTCATGATGGCCACAAAGTGTTGTTTATCACTGAAGTCCCAAGGAAATCTGTACCAGAGAGGTACAAGTGACCTTCTGGGGTTGCTCATAGATGCCTTCATATTTTAGTGGGATCTTGGTGCCTGAACACATTTGGGGAAACTTCAGAAACCTTCTGCCATTTTCCCAAGTGGGCTTTATGCCTCAAATGTCTGCCCAAATGTTAACAACATTACCATTTGCATCTGCAGATAGTGAAATCTGAATTCAGTGGAAAAGCTGCAGCTTCACATGGAGTATGATTCTGAAAAGGAAGAGCTCATAAAACATAAGGGCTACTTCACTCATAGACTTGTGTCTTACCAGTACAAACTTTAGAACAATAGAAATAAGGTGGTATTAAAAACATACTAAACCACAAAGGAAGGTTTTTCTAAGTGCCCTGTAATTTAAATCCAAGATATTTGGACACTTAAAGATACAGGTAGGCTCTCAGCCTGGTTTTCCAATGCACTTGAGTAAATTAGAACTCACTCAGTGGTTTTTGAAAATTGCACCAAACACCCTTTTCCTCTGCTGTGTTTCTGAAGCCTTTGAAAATCTTTTAGTAACACAAGTCTCCTCCCCTATCAGATGGAAATAATGACTTGAATTTTCAAAGGAGCCTGGAGGGGTTAAGAGCCCTAAGCCCCATGTAAATTCAAATAGGTCTAGTTGCTGATGGTCTGAGGTTACTTCCAAAAGCCCAACTGGTGCTTATGTGCTCTTGTAAATTCTATTTATTAGCAATTGAAGCAGATTTGGAACCTTCTTTACTTTGGTATAAATAAGTAACAAAGTGAGAAGGAATGAGTGGGATTGGGTCAGGCTTCCTAATTCCTTAGATAAGTCAAAACCAGATGAATACTGGACCTCCCAGGAGTGTTAATATTTGGCTGGCAACTCTCATAACAGCAGGCAAAAATGTATGTGTACAGCCATATATACCCAAGGAAAACCCCTAATGCCAGAAAAAGGAACAGTTTTACAACTCCTCACAAGGCAAGTGCTGTTAGTCCCTGCAGACAGAGGTAGTGTTGTATTCTTTTATGTTCTTCAGCTGAGTTTCTTCAATGACATGGTAATGCTGAACTGCAAAAAGCTGTCTTTGAAAATGCAGTATGAAACTTCAGCTCTGCTCCTGCCTGGCAGTGAAGTCTCTCAGACTGCAGAGAAAAGAGGACCCACAGGTGGGCTCAGTCAGGATTCCGGCCTTAATTTAAAGACAGTACTCAAAATCTTCAGAAATAATGGCAATTCAACCAGTTTGCAACCTTGTCTTTTTTTTTAACATATGATATGTTTTATAACTGGTGTACTGTTAAGTGCAACATATTCATATATATAACAATATATATGTATAATTCAGTGCTCACCCCACCCCTCCATCATCCCCACACACAGTCATTATCTGCAGTGTTCACTGCTGCCAAATCAAAAGTACTGTGCAGACTCCCAGGCTGCTCCCTGGCCTTTGTGATGTTTCTTTTGCTGTTCATTTAGGTTTGCCACTCCTGTAATCCCTCAGAAGTGGGGGTAGGAATTTTGATGGAGGATTTTGAAACTGGCTGTCACACAGCCCATAATGGGTCTTGCTGTGTTTGTGTTTCCCAGGGAAAGGAGCCCTCTGTCCGACAGCTGGCTCTCCTGCACTTCAGGAATATAATCACCCTCAACATAAAGCTGGAAGATGCTTTATCCCGGGCCAGAGCCAGAGTTCCACCCTCCATTATTCAGATGCTGTTAATCCTCCAGGTAAATTGGTTACTTCTCTCAGGCTGTTTTCTTCATCCATAGTCTCCCAGTGGTGCAGTGCTGAGGTCTTTGCTCATTCATTGGAAACTGCTCACCCAGAATTCTAGAGCTTCTGTTCAATTAACTGTGGTCCTGCTGTCTAAAGGCAGGGACTGTAGAGGTGCCCTGAGATCCAGAGCACAGACTGGTTTAGAAACTGTGCACCTTGAAACACCAAGTTTTGCAAGCAGACCAGTGTGTGTGGTAATGACAAAAACATTAAGACCAGGTACTGGTATTTGCCTTTGGTGTTAGATTATGAATTTTTTTTGTAGTAAAGAGGAGAAACAAAATGAGGAGTTCCAGGGAAAGATTTTTTTTATTTGGTTAATTAAAGAAAAGCATGTGAGAAGGAGAAGGGGGATGAGACAGAAGGGAGGCAGAGAACCAAAAGTGGATTCTTAGCAGGTGAGGAAATTGAGATTTCCCTGGCTTGTGGTTTTTCTATAAATGTGTTTCTTTGCTGTTCACAGTGTGAATTAGTTCTGTGTGAAGCTGTTTTGAAGAGTGGGATAATCTAACCAGGCCAGTGACGAAAGTTGAGGGAAGGAGTAAGATTCTCTTTGCTGGGACAAGATATGAGATTTCACCCCTGCTGGCTCAGTGTCCACTTGTTGGGGTGTATAATGGTGTGTTCAGTTTGGTTTTCCCGTTTTGCCTGTTTAGGGTAAAAGACCAAATCCATTCTCGTTGCAAAGCTGTTGATGGAAATCGATAACCAAGTGAAAAGGATTTGGCCCTGGGTGTTTATTTCTGCACATGTTGCCTCTGGTTCTGTGGTGGGGATGGTGACAGTCCTTTCTCAGCAATTGCTCTGCCAAACTGGTGGTTTAAAATCTAATGGAAATTGTGGGAAAAGGTCAGAAGAAGATCTGGGAATTAGCTATTTGCATGCTTAGCAGTGTTAGTCAGTAATTGGATTTCAGAACAAAGGCTTTTTTCCCAACTCAAATGTCACATTAAACAAAAGCAAACTTTAGACATTTGTGACATAATAATGGAATTTTCTTGGTTTAGTTTAACTCCATGTGCTAATCGGGCTGGAAGAGACATAACAATTGAGCTGTCCAGCCAGCACAGGGTGGCCTTGTGTGCTTGGACTCCCCAGACTGAGGGATGATGCCTTGGTGAGGATGTTGTCTGATCCACCATGAATATCCCTTCCATAACAAAGCTGGTGACACTGGAGTGACTCCCATGGCTAGGAGATGAGGCTGGTCATGGCCCAAGTGTTGAACTTGGTGCTGAGATGCCCCGTTTCTGTCTCTGTGTGGCTGTGTTATGGAATTAAGGACTGGGCCACGTTCTTTGGGGCAGCAGATGTAATGTCCCAGGCTGCCACACACCAGGCTGCCCTGTCAGCCTGGATTAAAGTGGCAGAGATTTTGTAACTGATGCACCTGGTATTATGTTTTAGCTTGTGGTGGTGTAGGGGAAGAGCTCTGTCAGTTTGTCAGGACAAGACACTTTCCTTATGGAGGGGAAGGGAATGTTTAAAGATGAAATGGAACCTGCCGGGATCTGTGATAGGTGCTGATTCAGCAATGCTCAGTAAGCACACCAGAGCTTCCCTGGCTTCTGCATGGGAGGAACTTCAGTGACCTCTGTGAAGTTCCCAGCTGAGATACTGCAAGGTGCTCCCACTCCTCAGTTGTCCAGGCTTTGGCAGGGAGGATAAAACACTCCCTGCCAAAGACCTCTGGAATAAAAGGGCCTGAAATGAAGTTGTACTTCTTGCTCTGTCATTTGGGGGATTGTTTTTCCTTCTTTGCATCAAACCTTTTTTCCTGTCCACAGTGCTGGGAGTATTGCCCAGTAGCCCTGTGTGGGACAAAGCACCTAGGCCAGTCCTCAGCCTCAGTGACATGAGAGAGGATTTGGGACAGAAGGGTCCAACCTGGCACAGATCTCACAAAAATGTTGTATCTTCCCTACATATCTTTCTGAAGGAAAGAACCACCTTCATCTCTGGGATAAAGTGTTCTGAGTATTACAATAGCAAATTGTGTCTCTGAAGCTTTGTTGTAAGATACTCTCCTCTTAAAGGAGCAGAAATTAGCCCATGGGTTAATTATTACACTTGGGTTCTTCAATCCAGTCTCACCAGTGTAGTGACTACCTGGTGTAGTGGCAAACCAGCAATCTGCCAGGCAAGAGGCAGTCCCCAGAACTGGGAAAGGAGGGATATTCCTGTGCTGTCAGAGTCAGAGGTAGTTTCATCACAGCTTGGAAGAAGGGCCTTCCACCACTCACCCTGTGAGTTGCCTGCATAGTGTGACCCAGTTACAAAGCACAGACTGCAATGTTAATCCTGTGTGGCTGCTTACAGCCAGCATAAGCTGAAGTGCTTCCAGGATGCTCCTCTTTCAGGGCCTTCCAGAGCAGAGTCAGGACTGGGGGAAGTAAAAGAACTAAATCTGCTTTTGAGCAGTAGGCAAAGCACAAGAGCTCACAAAACTGCAGTGAGTTGTTGGTCTCACCCTGATGACCTTCCACTTTGGGTGAAATCAGGGAGCTGGAAGGAGAGGGATAAACAGAAGAGTTTAGAAAAGAACTTTCTCCTTTGCTCTGTGAACCAAAGAGAGCAAAACTATCACCAGAGGCTAAACAATCTGACTCACTCCCCAAAGCATGTTGTCAAAGATTACCTTTGCCTCTGAAACTAGAATATCTTATCTCCAGGTATCTCTCCTGACATCTCAGAAAGTTGGGAGAGAAGAACTAAAGAGTGGTTATCTGCATCTTTCAGTTGACATCAAGATTATCTGAGTTCATAGAATCTCTCTGGCTGACCTGGGATATTTAAAGACCCAAGAAGAACACAGCTCAGTAACTTTCCTGCTGAGAGATGAGGTCTGATGAAACATAAAACAGTATCTATCGTGCTGAGGGATGAGGCCTCACTAAACACAAGCTCTGAAGAGAAAAATAAAACCTGTGGTTTCCTTTTTGGCTCTCTGAGCTTTGTTTGAACTCCCTTGCCCGTTGTCTTTCTCTGTACAGGAAGACAAAATAAATATGTAAAACTGCCCAGTGGGACCTATCTGTTATCTCTGGAAAGTTCCTTACACTTTAAAGGCTTAGAAAAGTACATTGCAAGATCTGAAAGCAAAATGCAAAGAGTGCTGCTTTTTCATCTCAGCAGCCACACAGCAAACCAAAGACAGCATAGTGGTTACAAACAAAACACCCTTTGCTGTCAGAAAGCTGTAGCTCTGCAATGTGTGTCAGCTGGAGTCAGTTCTTTATGGCCATAGGTTTTCAAACTTGGTGGTTGCTTTTGAGAGCTTGTCCTACTAAATCTCTTGGATCTGCAGTGCAGGTTGAACAAAGTGGTGTGTGTGTGAGGTTTCCACGTGCTTTTAATTTCTCTTTCCCTTTTTCTGAATTCTTGGGTTTAGAAGACACAGAAAGAGGAAGCCACGGTATCACAGACCTTATTTAAATACAAATCACCATATAAAAACCCCTGTGCTTCCTCTGGGTTGTGCATAAATGTGTTTTCTTCCTTCCTGGTGAAAGGGTGACTTTGTGTTTCCAGCAGCTCCACAGGCACATAAGGAGTCAGGTAAGAAATCTTGCAGCCAGGGCACTGCCTGACAGAAAGGGAAGAGTCCTTTGTGCTGGCACATGCAAAACTGAGAATCTGGCCCTCAGGATTTACACTTCGGAGTATTTCGTAGGTACATTTGCTTCTCTGCAATATTCTCTCTTACTCTGTTTTATTTATTGTCTCTATCAGCAAGTGCAGTTTGCAGTAATTAAATTGACAGAGGTTTGTTATCCTGGAGTGAATTTGTATTACTGGGGTTTTTAACAAGGCACAGCGTTCATTTGTTTTAGGAAAAAGATCTTTTTTAAAATAAAATCTTGACCTTTTTGCCAGTGAGGAGTACTTGTCATATTTAATTCTGAATTTCTTCATATGGTCTTTATTATTGTGCTAGTTTTCTGGTGCTGGGAATCATTTCTGCATGGAAGCAGCAAAAATGCTAGAACTGTTTCATCTGCATCTTGCCTCAAGCAGGTTGGGATGTGCTGTGTTAATGAGACAAGAAGCTGGGGACTGACCAGAGAGCTCAGAACAGTGGCAGCAGCAGTGACCTGACCTGGGCTTCTGCACCACAGACCTTAACAGATCTCCATTCATGTGGCCCCTCTTTGTAACTAAGGCCAGGGAAGCAACATAAAATGGCATAGTTCTGCTTTGTTGTATGTGAACCTGGCTCATGAACACCATGGCATAGCAATTTCAGTGTGCACCTTGTCCCTCATCTTCACCAGAAGGACAGTTCTTGGGAACATGACCATCACCTTGTCCATACCAGTGACACAGGATTGTTTTTCAAGGCAGTTGACATTGTGCAGACACCAATTAGTCAACCAGGTATGGCTTCAGGTGGAGTTGGTCAAAGTAAAAGAAATGTCTTCTGGAGTTTGCCTCTGTTAATCAAACTGGCCTGTTTAAACCGGTGCAAGTTCATTGGTAGGCAAATCCCTAAGCCTTAACAAAATAGAGGGAGATCAGTAAAATCATTCTTAACTTGAATTAGCATGTCCTTGCAGACCCTATAATTTTGTTGAGTAAGAGGGAGAAGGTTTTAACTAATTGCATTAATGTGCACAAATGTCTTTTGTGGACCCATTTGGGCCAGTAGACTAAAACTGGCATAAAAGCATATAAATTTTGACTATTGAAAAGCTCTGAGCAGGGAATGTTCCCACGGTGTAGGAATTCTTTTGAGTCAGGGTGCTTTAATGCTGTAATTCATGGGTTGTCTGCAGGGGGAACATAAGAAAGTTAATCTAAGCTACCTTTTAAAAGAGATTAATTAAACCTCATTAGAACTCTGTATGGATACTCATTTTGAGAATTAAAGGAGTAGGAAAGGAGGCAAGTTAAATTAATGGCACTTCAATTCTACATCAGAGGCCTAAGCAGAGTTTATCTTAACAGCTTTCTGTTCTTAATTCAGTTAGTATAATTCCATTTTCCTGCATGTCCTCGGACAGACAAATGGGAACAGGGAATAGTGGCTTTTGAATTGCCCAGGTCACTACAGGTGGGGTCCAACAAGAGGTGGCTCTCCCTTTTTGACTGACCACAGACCTGGGAGCCATCCCAGGTGCCACCAGAAGTGTGGGGGGTGTCTCCCAGCTGTGGCAGTGGTGACACCTGGCCCAGAGGTGGGGACTGTGTGTTCTCCATGGCTGGGTTGTGTCTGTGCAGGTAGCAAGGTCGGCTGGTGCAACACCTCCTGGTCTGTCCCACTCATGAGGTGGACAGCAAAAGTGCTTTCCAACAGAAAGGCTCTGCAGGGGGGTTTTTCAGTGTCTCCACCATGGGCTTCCCTGTGCTTTTCAGAGACAGGTCACCATCAGTTCCAGTCAGACCCGTGCTGAGCTGCTGCTGGACACAGAGCAGATTGGCTGGTCCCCTGTGCAGGTGCCACCATGTCCCTGCCTTCTCACTGCCTAAACTCTGTGTCTGAGCACAGGCCTGGCTCCTGCCAGGGCATTTCAGAGCTAGCCCATGTGTCTGCCCTGCTCCCTGAGCCTTTCCTGCAGCAGGTGTGGGGCTGCACATGCTCTCTGTGTTTTGAACACTGGCACTTGCTGACAGCACAGCTTCTCCTCCCATCATCTTGCTGGCTGCTTCATCACGTTTTACCTTCCCTTGTGCTGCCTTCTGCCTCCTTCCCTCCCCAGCCCCATCATACCTTCCCAGGGGGCAGAAGGGAGGAGGGCAGAGAGGGCAGTAGCTGCCAGCACATCAGTCACAGGGAGGACAGCTTGGACTTCCTGCAGGCAGCTCATTCTCTCATCTCAGTTTCCCTCTTCTTCCTTTGATTATGCCCATAAATTGGGTCAAGACCCAGGAGCAGCCTGTTGTTTGCCTATTTCTCTGTCTATGCAATAGAATTTCATTACAATGGAAAGATGTGTTTCCATTTAAGCTGGCAGGGTGATTAAAACTAATTATATAAATTGTCTCATCTTCTGCCTCTTCCCCAGAAGGTGCAGGGAGTGGGGAAAGAGTTGTGAAAGGTATGGAAGCTCCTGCTCTGCCATGCCACCCAAGACTCATCCTCAGCCTTTTCCTCTCCTGGTCAGTGGGTGTGAGTGCCAGAACCAGCAGCCCNTAAACTCTGTGTCTGAGCACAGGCCTGGCTCCTGCCAGGGCATTTCAGAGCTAGCCCATGTGTCTGCCCTGCTCCCTGAGCCTTTCCTGCAGCAGGTGTGGGGCTGCACATGCTCTCTGTGTTTTGAACACTGGCACTTGCTGACAGCACAGCTTCTCCTCCCATCATCTTGCTGGCTGCTTCATCACGTTTTACCTTCCCTTGTGCTGCCTTCTGCCTCCTTCCCTCCCCAGCCCCATCATACCTTCCCAGGGGGCAGAAGGGAGGAGGGCAGAGAGGGCAGTAGCTGCCAGCACATCAGTCACAGGGAGGACAGCTTGGACTTCCTGCAGGCAGCTCATTCTCTCATCTCAGTTTCCCTCTTCTTCCTTTGATTATGCCCATAAATTGGGTCAAGACCCAGGAGCAGCCTGTTGTTTGCCTATTTCTCTGTCTATGCAATAGAATTTCATTACAATGGAAAGATGTGTTTCCATTTAAGCTGGCAGGGTGATTAAAACTAATTATATAAATTGTCTCATCTTCTGCCTCTTCCCCAGAAGGTGCAGGGAGTGGGGAAAGAGTTGTGAAAGGTATGGAAGCTCCTGCTCTGCCATGCCACCCAAGACTCATCCTCAGCCTTTTCCTCTCCTGGTCTGTGGGTGCAAGTGCCAAAACCAGAAGCTCAGTGGGTACAGTGGGTACCAGGCTGGTGGCACAGGGACTTGGGCAAATGGCAGCTGCTTTGTGGTGTGTCTCTGCCAAAAATAAAGAGCTAATTCGTTGTAATTTGCTCAAGGTAGGGGAATGATGGAATGAGTCTCTTCTTTCTCCCCTGCTGAGTGGACAGGGTTAATTGTCATTTATCAGTAATTTCACAGTCTTACCCTTATTTTTGCTGCAGCTGCAGAGGAAACAACTATGTAACAGGGTGATTCGGGACACGTACTGTGAAATTCATTAACTTGCCACTACCCAATTACTACAAGCAATTAAAAGGTAAACAGTTCGTCATGTGATGGAGCAGGACTTGGATTACATTACTTGATTCAAACTGTTATCTCTCGTGAGCCTTCTCCTGTTTGCAGTGAGCCACACAAATACCACATCCTTGGCCTTAGTGGTCTTGGTGTCCCCCAGAGACCATGGACAGCGTGATCCTTCTTGTCCCCTTGTTGTAGGTTGCTTGTTGGGCTCCAAGAAAAAAACACATCCCTCATTCCTCCTGTATCACTCATGAACCTTCCTCGGGGTTTCCTTGTTTAGTTGAAAAGAACAAAACCTTGGAAGAAGCAGTGGGATATTTCTTTTGCTTGTCAAAGTGTCTGAATAACATCACGCAGGGGCGGATATTTAGGCAGTATGGAGCTAATGTAGCTCTGCTAAAGCCCCTCTGTACCAGAGGAGGGGTTGGACAGTGGTGTTGCCTGAGAAGCTCTGGATTATGGTTATACACAGAGCTGTGTTGTTAACATTGAAAACAGAAGCAAAGAGAAGGCTTGCTCCCTGGAGGTGGCTGTGTGATATTATGTGGAATAAATCTAAGCATCAGCCAGTGTTGAGGGGAAAAAGAAAAAGCCTTTTGTTTCAGGAGCAGGGTCATGCTGCCAAGAGGTAGGTCAGGGCATCTGCTGGCTTCAGTCACACTGGTTTCCATTACATTTACATTACAGAGCTCCAGTCTGGTTGTCTCTGAATGCTGCTGAATTTTGCCAGAGCATGGAGTTGCCAATCCCTGGCAGGTGGTGGAGGAGGGAAAGCCAGCCCTTGAGAGCCACTCCTGTATTCCCATCCCTAATCCATGGACTGTTTGCATTTGGGGAGTGCACTGCTCAGTGCTGTAAACTCAGATTTTGTGTGCTTGTGGTTTTGTACACATTGGGTTGCTGAGAGAAGGTGTCCATTCTAGATCTAATCAGTTACTTTCCAAATAATATGAATTGGCCAAGACATTTTTATTGAAATTGAACTTACGTAGAAAGGTATTGCTTTCAGCAAAGCTTTTGCTACAAGCCAGGAGGGCTCCCTCAGGCTGGGGCATCTGGGCTCCTACATTTGTATCTTTTGGGGTTGATGGGAGCTCAACCTCCTTGGGCAAGAGAATAACCACAAGGTGCCAGGATAGACAGGTGATCTGCTGCTTTCTGGCTCACAGGGATGAGTGTTGGTGATGAAAACAGTGTTGCTGCCAGAAATAACAAAAATGTAAAAAATCCAGAAGGCACAGCTCTTCTGCTCAGTCTGTGCAAGTGTGTTTCAGAGAAGAAGGAAATTCCTGGAGTAGATTCAGTCACCTGTGAAGGGTGACTTCAGCAGCTTGGAGGATGCTGAGGGATGAATGCTCATTAATGGTATGAAAGGGGGAGTGTGACTCCGAAAGGCAATCTCAGAAATCCTCCCAAGCAGGGAAAAGCAGACAGGTTAATGTTTATGGCTCTTCAGAAGTGCTTCTTGGATGTCTCTTCAAAACAGCCTGGATGCACTAAGGGAGGGCTCTGCCATCCTTTTGTCTCCTTGAGTGCCCACCTCAAAATAAATGCAAGATGGGTTTCTTGTAAGAAATGAGGAAACACTCATAGCCAAGACTGGGTAAAGGACTTGAATGCTCAAAGTGATCAATTCCTCGGCAAGGTTAGATGAGCTTACTGTGTCTGGATCAGCAAGAACTTCAGGAGGAAGCCTAAAACAAAAAAAAAAAAAAAAAGAAAAAGATAAGATTTATTCTCTTGGGCCTTAAACATCACATCTAATTATTTGGTTGCTCACAGGCTGATCTCTGCAGGGGCTGCACATGCACTTCTGTGCATGTGTGTATTTGCCCAGGAGTGTAATGTGACAGGCCTAAAGCACTTATAAAAGCAGATAAACTAACTCCAGCTCAAATTTATTCCAAAAACAGCTCTTCAGAGACCCTCACTTTTGCATAGATTCATTTGGTGGATTGTTTCAAAGTCATAGGAGCTTATTTGACCGCTCTGATCTGCGCCCAGGGGAGTCACTCAGCTGGGAATCAGAAACCTCTAACCCTAAACCTATAAAAGGCAGAAATTCATCCCATTATTTTTGTTGGGACTTTCTTAGCAAACTGGCTCTTCAGCTTCTGCAGGATCCTAAGCACTGTATTTAAAGTCTCAAAGAAACCTCCTTACATCCAATCATATCTTTTACTGATGTTCATCTTCTGCTTTGTGCTTTGCAGTTGCATATGGAATGTTTGATGACAGTTTAAAGAAAATTTTAAAAATGGAAAGATTTCTGTGGGTCAGGGGGACTAGACTGTCTTTAGTGTTTGACTCTTTCTGGATATAAGAATCCTATTGCTGGATCTCCTTCTGCAGCCAAGCCATTTGAAAAACTCTCCCCAGCTGAACACAAACCGTGCCTGGGTGTTTTGTGTTCTTTATCTTTTGTCTGTGTCTCAGTGCCACCAGTGAGAGGAAGGGAGAGACAGAGCAGCTTCTCACACTGACACTGACACAACTTGGCACTTGCTGGAGATTCAAGTGAATGTGACAAGACCTTTATTTCTGAGGCAGTCACAGGGACCTGAAGTGCTGATTCCTGTCAATATGGCAATGGTAAGCTTTCTCTGCCTCTCCCTCCCCTGACTGTTGTTGCTATGAAGAAAGCAAGAGGCAGAGGCTTTACCAGTCTGCCAGGGACTTAGGATGAAGTGAAGGGAGGAAAAAATACTCTGAGACAACATTATCATGGGTCCATAATGATAGTCATGAATTGCCCAGCACGTGCAGAAAGGACACCAGTGCAGTTGTAAACTGGAACAAAATTATTCTCCTGACTCTGACTTTAGAGCATTTGAGAATTTAATGTATGTCTTACCTTGCCCACTTTGTTCTGCCATGAGGTAATACCTGTTTGTGAACGCACACAGCAGTCTTAGTGGTTTGCTGAAAATGGTTCATTGTGAATTCTCAGCCCCCTTCACCAGGTTCAGAGAGCCCTCTCAGGAGGCAAACTGCTTTCTTCCAGCTTGTTCCAGTCTGCAAAGGTGTGACCTCTGTTTCCTCCCAGCCCAGGCACATTTTGTTGTTCTGATTTTGGACTGCAGGGGAGAAACCCCCACGGGGAAGAGGGCACACGCAGTTCAAGCAGAGCAGGTTCAGCTTAGTCAACACAAGCTTTGGCAAAGCAGAATTTAGCCCTTGCTTGGAGCAGTTTTGCTCCTGTTTTCAATCTGTTTCCTAAAGGCTAAAAAATGTCAGAGTTGTCTGCTTGGGATGAAAGTGGTCTGAGTCATCAGGGAAAGCCTGGAGGAAGTGCCTGATATTGTCTAGCCTGGCAAACACAGACAGGTGGGGTGGGACCAGGAGCAGGAACATTGAACTCCCAGTCCTTGCCCCTTGCACCCAGTTAGTTTGATGCAGGGCATTTCTTTGTACCCTGACGTCTCTCCAAAATAGATCAACTGATCTTGTAGTCCCTCTCAGTGAGTTTACACACCCTTTTTAGGGTACTTGAAGGTCTCAGGTGGAGAGCCCCATTGAAAGGGGTGGGAGAATGTGGGCCAGCACTGTGCACTTGCTGCAAAGAAGGTGGATGGTTTCCATGGCTGTGTTGGACAAAGCACTGTCAGCAGGTTGAGGGAGGGGATCCTTTCCCTCTACTCTGCACTCCTGGGGTGCTGTGTCCACTTCTGAGCTCCTCAGCACAACAGAGACATGGCCATAATGGAGAGACTCTGAAGATGATAAAGGGGCAGGAGCATCTCTCATGTGAGGAAAGACTGAGGGAGCTGGGACTGTTCAGCCTGGAGAAGAGATGGCTCAGGGACATCATATCAATTGTTACAAACACCTGAGGGGGAATGCAAAGAAGATAAAGCCACTTGTTTTTTCGTGACACTCAGTGACAGGACCAGAGGCAATGGGCACAAACTGAAACAGGGCAGGGTCCCTCTGAGCATCAGGAAACACTGTGTTACTGTGAGGGTGACTGAGCACAAGGGTTCAGCTGCAACTGCACAAGAAAAACACTTAGCAAAAGTACCAGAGAAATCCATCCTCTCTCGTGTTCAGACGATTCAGTAGTTAAGCTGTTCTTTATTTCTGGAAACTAGTTACTCTATCAATTATTGACCATCTTCATCTTGATGGTTAATTAATTTCTAGCACAGATTGTTTATGCTTAAGGGCTGCCACAAAGTCCTGTGCAGCAAGTTTTTACATCCCTGTTTGCCAGAAGCACCAACATGTTTTCCAAGAGAGCCTGCAGTGAGCATGCCCTGTTTCCTTTGCCTGTGCATTCCTCCTGCTATCACTGTTAGCAAGAAAATGTTGAATTTAGTTAACTTTTGGTCTGACACTGCATGGCTGATTCCGTGCACTGTGTTGCCCTTGGTGCCAAGATTGCAAAGGCTGAGAAGAATCCATTATCACATCTCATCCTTCAGTGGGTTTACTCAGGAGCCTGCATTTACTCCGTGTGTAAATGGAGGTGCTGCTCCACAAACATAATTCCATTTGTATAATACTGGGGAATTTGCTCTGCAGGGCACAGACTTCCAGAGAACAGGGGGGACAGTTGGGCGTCAGGGAGCCCTGTATCTCCTCCTGCTTGGACTTTGTGATTTGTGTTGAAGCCCAGGGAGTTCCTGCAGGGGGTATAGGAACTGGATCTCAGTTTTTCAGTGGAGTGCTGTGCATGTCCACTGTAAATGAGGCTGGGTGGGCTATGTCAGTGGAGGTGCCACAGTGCTGGAGAGAAAACAAAAATTGTACACAGCTGGGTTTGGCTCCTGAAGCATCTTCTCAAGCAAGTAAACCATAAGGTAACTTTGCTGCCCTAGGCTTGTCTGAGAGCATTGCAAGCTCAGTAAGAACCAGGTGATCAGCCATTAAGTGTGTCTATTCAAAGGAAGAGGGTGGGCTGCAGATGTCAGTCCAGAATGTGACCCAAAACATAACTGGGAGCCTGTGCTGTGCCACCAATAGCACAAGTAGCAAGGACTGGGGACCCATTTGTGCCCAGTTCCCCTTCATGGTGATTTTTGGCCTGCCCTGGGGTGGGGTTGGTCTATGCTGCCCAAATTCCAGATGCAATGCCATGAAAGGTGTCACTTGAGCCAAAGTGGGATAACAAGCAGTCATGGCCTCTAAGGACACTGATTTTCCAAGTCTCTTACAAGCAAGGCTTGTTTCTTTGACTAAGCCAAGCAGCAGATCTTGCTGTTTCTGTGGCTGGCAGGGTGTGCACTGCAGGCTCTGCACCCTTATCAATTCTCCACCCACAGTGCTGGCTGAATAATGTGTGTTTTCACTACAGATATTATTCTGTGTCTGCCTTGCAGTGTGTCTTGTGACTTCTAATTTCAGTTTTCCCTGGGAGTGGCTGGGCGACTATTATTATCCAGTATGTGTCAGATTATCACCACTGCATGAGTGTTTCTTTCAGTCATATTGATTTGACCCATTGTCAGTCAAAGAGATGTGATTCTTGATGGATTTTTCTTTCCTCCAAGGAATCTGCTGCTTTTAAGCAGAGAACAGTTACATTTCTGAGCTGTTTTCCTGTGTGTGGTTGAGACAGGGCAGTGCATGAGACCAGGACCTCACTCTGCTTTCAGGCCTGACATGTAAATGCTTCTGGCAGCGTGTTTCCTGTCACACAGCACCAGGGCAGGGCTGCTTCAGCTCTTTGTTGGTAGACCAGGGAGAGCCCAGCCATCAATGATGCCCCTGTGGACCCTCACAGGGGCTGCCCCAGCAGACTGAGGTTCAGGCTGTGTTATTTGACCACAAGCTGAGCTCTGCACAGTCACTTCTTGTCCATCGGCAGAGGACTTTGCTCTTCTGGTCCATCAAGTTGCCAAGAGTAATCATTGCTGAAATCATTAAATAATCCAGAAGTCTGGCTTTTACTCCTTTCTTTCCTGAGTCCAGACATTGCTAACCCAGGAATTGGCTCATGGCTGTTGCTGCTTGGTGTCCCCTGTGGTAAAGCTGCTCCTGTGTCAAGCACCAGGACATGCTGTGCCTCTCTCACAGCCATGTCAGCTCCTAGCAGAGTGTGAGATTTGCTCCAGAGGCCCTGCTTTCCCCTCCCTGGCTGGAGGAAGACAGATTTTATTGATGTTTTATTTTATTTTATTTTTCATTTAAAAGCTATGCAGTAGTTTCCCAGTTGAAACAGAAGACATTTTCTGCACCAGCACTTATTCATGTGCAGGTGCTGATCAGCTGAAGGGTTAAAGCTCAAGCTGAGTGCTACATCATTTCATCAATGGCCAGCGTACACTTCAGCACATCCACGAGCTGCAGGTGGGCATCAAGTAGTTCCTCCATTGCAGTCAGTTTTTGAGGTACTCTTAGACATTGGAGATCCTTTTTAATGTATAATTTATTAGGTAAATGGTCCTATAAATGTCTATGCTAAGGAGGGAAGTGGAAAGCAACTGAGCATCACCACCATTTCTAGATATCACTAGTGGTGGGTGCTATTAGTCAGAACTGGAAACCACAGAGGACCTGTGACCTTTCATAAACACTCAGCAAAACACTGAGCTACTGCTGGTCAGTTAAAAGCAGTTTGGTGTTTAGGAGTTCTTTCTGATTCTTTTCAGACATGGATGAATGAAGAGTTAGCTGGGACAACATGCAGTTGTCCAGCCAGAACTGGAGCAGTAAAGATGAATACAGAGAGGCTCATGTGGCTGAGGAGTTCAGCAGATGACAGGGGGCTTGCCCAGGGCCTGAGAGAGGAGCTCAGGATGAATGTGGAGTGTACAGATGTCAAGGGGACAAAGCAGAGGGTTAAAACAAAAGGAATCAGGCATGAGGGAGTGATGGCCAGATGGAGATCCAGCTAGGACACCAATTAGGTGAGCCAAGCATCAAGGAAAAGTAGTCAGGCAGCAAGAACAGCCAGGAGAGGTTGGTTTCTAGTCTCTTAGCATACATGACACATTCTATACAGAAGCCCTTTATTAGGAAAAAAATCCCTCCCTGTGAGGATGGGCAGGCCCTGGCACAGGTTGGGCAGAGAAGCTGTGGCTGCCCCATCCCTGGAAGTGTCCAAGGCCAGGGTGGACGGGGCTTGGAGTAACCTGGGATGGTGGAAGGTGTCCCTGCCTGTGGCAGGGGGTGGAATGGGTTGGGCTTTAAGGTCCCTTCCAACCCATACCATTCTAAAATTCTATGATTCTACACATTGAAAAAGGAGACTATGACCTTATGTGGGGTTACAAACCCCCCCAGCTATTCTTCTGAGCAGATCTGTTTCTTCATTTATTCTTTCCTGTATGCTTTTGCAAGAAGCCCTCGTGCCCTTTAAAAACTCAGTAGGAGTTTGTGGTTAATTTACAGGATTAAAGGGATGGAAACCTGAGCAGCTTGGTCTGTCCATTCTCACTGGAATGACTTACAGCTTTGACTCATGGGGTTTTGTTCCCAAGCACAAGGAAAGTTTTGTTCCAGCAGTTTAGTAGATGAGGAATGTCTTCATAAAATAGATACATCAGCAACCTGTAGTCTTTAGTGTATGTGGCCCTCCTGGGAGTGTTTACATATTTACACATCAAAAATAATCCTGCATAGGGCCCTTTTAATGCTTTTGAACTACTATATACAATTATTTGTTTCTAAGTTTCTTAATTACAGGTTAATGAAGTTTGGGATTTGGATACTGTGTTACATGCAGAAATACATCTCTTTGATCTTGATAGACCTTTCTCATTTGCAATGGTATTCAGGACTCAAATCCCCATTATCCATGCCTTGAGAGGAGGGCAGACTCTTGTCATAATACAACATTCTAATACTTCCAAAGATAATGAGGTGACTCTTGTTGCATTTCAAAACAGTGTGACCAAGATGAAGATTTGATCCAGCAGCTCCACTCTTCCAAAAGTATTGAGGTACTTGCAGATATTTGATATTGAGCTATTTTGGCCCTCAATTGAGAAATAAATAGGTCAGGCAAGGCCTTTGAAAGGAACTTAATAGATACATCTCACACTCACAGAGAAGCATGAAACTCTTCTGCTAAAATGAAATTGGGTTCATGAAAGGTCATGGTTATCTTTTAAAGCAAGTTTTTGCATGTCTGCAGAGCAAATATTGCATTAAAGATAAAGGGAGAGTCTCTGTTTTACTGATAATGCTCCAAGTTTTCTTTTATCCTCCAAATTGTGGTGGAGCTTCCTGCAAGCTGAGCAGCCAACCTTCTAGATATGACTTCTGCTTTATTGCTATGCAGTGGCATAACAAACTAGTACGGGATCAAGTAAGTACAACAAGAACCACAAGCTGCCAAAATAACAGGAAAATACCTTTTTATTAGTATTTTCTTGGTGATTTTGAAGTTCTGTCATCAGTTTTTCAGAAACTTTTGTGTCATGAATTAACTATCCCAAGCTGACCTAACTCTAAAGCTAATTTTGCCTTTATAAGCACCATCACTTACAAATTTGGTGAAGGGTCTAAAAAGAACTTCATATAATTTTAAATACATCTATATATAGATAGTGATGTAGATAAATGTATGGATGTTTAGATGTATCTGCCTATCTTTCATACAGATATATGAAATATTTATAACAATACTTGGGCTGGGCTAGTTCATAGATAAGTGGTGGTGTCCCTCAGATCATATGGCGCATTTAGGTTTGGAAAGCTGAAATAATCCTTGCTCAGCATTGGGATTTACTTGTGTGTGGTTAAATAGGGGCCAGGGAATGTTTGTCATTGACTACAACAGCAGAAGGAAATGCAGGCAAACCACTTTTGCACAGGTTCAGGAGCCTGGGACACTCCTGCTCTCCCAGAACACCACAGCAAGTGGATGGTTTAAGGGAACTGCTCCATCAGGCACCTGCAGGAAAGCCTGGAACAATGGCCAGCACAGGAAGGATGTTGAAGGTGGATACAGCACGTTTGTGCCAGGGTGCAGAGCAGAAGAGAAGCCAGCACAGCTCTGGCAGAGACCAGATGTTTTGTTGCTTTTCAGTACAGTTTTAAAAGCGTTCCATGGACGCAGAGCTGAGGAAAAAGACTCGTGGCAGGCTGTGTCAATACTGGGTGGGTTTACACTGTAAAGGTGGTGTTTTGTGCAAACTAAAAGGGTGTGGAGATTAGCACTGCTCTGGGGAGAGCAGGGATGAAGGTTGAGGGCAAGACTGAGGAGGAAGCTGGTGCAGGTGAGTTTGGAGTTGGGATTTTGGGAGTAAAGAGGATGTTTCTCCTGAGCAGGGAGATGATGGGCTCTCCAGCACAGCAGCTGCAGGGCAGCAGTGGTGGGGATGAGGTGAATCTGTGCCCTGAAGGGAATTAGAATTCTGTCCAAATTCCAGTTCTGTCCAAATTCCAATTCTCTGTTAGCCATTATTCATTTTCCATTCATAAACTTTTATGAAGTGATGAGGGGTGAAGTCAGCCATTCACAAACACATCCGATAGTCACCCTAGACTCTGGTTCATGAGTCATACTGAGCTGTGAATACACCCTGAACGTCAGGATCCTTTCACATGCCGAAGGAAGTGTTGCAATTTTACTCACTTGATCTGCATATTGCTCTCTGGAGGCTTTCATCCCAACGTGTTTCTTTTTACCATAATTCAGGGGCATGTTATGAAATCTGGGATTCTGCTAAATTCAAGCAGAGCTCTTGCTGAGCACGGCATTTAGGATCCTAATTCTGCAACGTGATGTGTCAAGCATATGGCCACATAGCAACACACTAAAATGTGAATTTCCTTCATGCTGCAAGAGGAATCCTGAACATGAGTGTGCAGGGCTCTGCTCAGACAATGCAGAAGCACACACACTGCAACTGTGAGCCAAAGGAAGAACTCCACAGGGTTTTTCCATCACCTTTACAGCCTTACAAGCCATTTGTGGGTGGAAGTGCAGAGTTAACAGCTAAAGGCCAAATATTTTCCCTGTGGGTGACTCTTACCATGATAATTAAAATGTGACTTTTGCCTGGATGGTGGCAAGTGCCAGGAAAGAGGTGAGGAAAGAGAACAAACTTCTTCACTGTAAATATTTATTGTTGAAAATACCCTGGAAGAAATATTTCTGAGAGTCTCAGTTTCACCTTTTTCTGAATGCTACTGGTGTTGCTGAGGTGGCAGTGACACCCTGTGGTACCAGATGCTGTCGTTCAGGAAGTCACTGTAAGGCTGCAATAGGAAAAACCAGGGAAGTTTCTAATTCCCTTCACAGGACCTTATTCTCCATCCTCCCTGAGTGCCTTTGCACTAAGGAGGATGCACCTTCCTCAATCTAAGTGTCCTGGAAGAAGCTCTGGTCTGACTCACATCTCTTGGCTTTGCAGCAGGAGGAATCAGCTGCAGGAACAAACCAGGATCACGTCACGGTGCACCTTTGCTGTGACTCAGTGAAAATGCTGGCCCTGGTGAGCCAGGACAGCTTGTGGTTGGAGGGGGCTCACTGTGTGTGTTTTCTCTTTTTCAGGGGGTTCACGAGTCCAAAGGTGTGACTGAGGATTATTTGAAGCTGGAATCCCTGATCCAGAAGGTCGTGTCTCCATACTTGGGCACGTATGGTCTGTACTCCAGTGATGGACCCTTCATGCACTCTTCCTGTATCCTGGGTAAGAATTTGGGCTCTCTTTGGCACAGCACAGAGGCTTCCCCAAAACCTTGCTCCATACAGGGCCAGGACCCACATGAGAGGCACCTGCCAGTGCTCCCATGGGGCAGTCAGGCTCCTTTCCTACCTCCCTGCTCTTTGCAAAGTGCAGTCACAGTGAAACCTGCCAGTGGCAGAAGATGAAAACAGATAATTGGTAATAAACAGCAGTAAAAATTAATCTAGAGTATGTTTATCATTTCCATTCTGTCTTTTAACAAGAGAACTTTAACACAGGACAGGGAGAGGGAGAAAAAAGCCACTTGTGAAGTGCTGAGTAGTTCATTAGTGTTCATTAGTACACAAAGTTTGTGCAAGGCTGGGAAAATTAGGGAAGAGAGCAGGAATTTGTCTTAGAGAACACTAATGCATTAGCCTTCAAACATCTTTCTGCAGAGCAGAAGGTAATAAGCTGCTCTCCATCCCAGTGGAGATAAGAAAAATAGAGTGGGCCACACATAGCAGGGGAAGTTCAGATGACATGGAAGGAACAATCTCTGGTGTCACATGAACTGCCTCTGGGGGCTGTTAAATCTTCACTGCTGAGGCACTTTACACAGGAGCATCCATAAGGAGAAGAGGGCTGGAAATGTGGGTCAGCTGGTGGCAGAGGCTGAGGCAGTACTTTCTGGAGTCCCCTTCAGCTTATTTTCTATGATTCTTTGAGCTCTGAAGCATTCAATGACTTCTATGAAGCAAGATTTGGCCAAGGTGAAGGTCTTTTGAATATCCCACCTAGCAATTCAGTCTGTTGAAAATGCAAGGGGGATACTACCAGAGTAAATGAAATAGGAAGTGTGCTAGTACCTGAGTATTTTAATGTAAATACTGGGATGGCCTGCTTGAATAGAGCAAACAGAGGGGAAAATAAGTTCAATTGTGTGCTTTCTGTGCAGTCAATTTAATCTGTTTGCTTGTCAGAAATGGTCAGTAAGGTAGTAGATTTTCCCTTGAAGCTGAATGGAACAGTGGTTGTGTTGCAGTAGGCGTTTAAGAAACAAATCGGTTTTAGGGGAATAAATAGAGGCCAGTTATTTATGGAAAATGGTTCAGGATTACCACTTTCTATTCATTGCTTGCCATTAAAATGCCACAAGCATTTCAGTGGAGCCCCAAATTGCCATTTTCTGAATATAAGCTTCAGGACAGAAAAAACTCAGCCAAAGAGAATAAAACACTAGTGAAATGGATTGTTAGAAAATAAATGTTATATTCCGTGTCTGCAGAAGATAGGAAGGTTCTGGTGGGCCAGGCACTCGCTCTTTTTGTGGTCTGGGGTGTGGAGCTGCAGCTGATCCTGAATGGGTCTGATGCAGTCACTGAGCCTGGATCCAGGGAGCTGAGTGCCTGTCTCTGCTACTTTCAAACTAATGCATCTCCTTCTGTCCAGCTGCTTTGGGAACTTGTGACATGTGACCAAAAAGCCAGAGTTGCTGTGGCAGGGCAGCCCCAGGGAACCTCTTTTGTTTGCCAGGTCAAACTCCTAACAAAGAAAAAGTCCAAAAGTCAGCTTGGCTCAGTTGATTTCACTGCTGACACAGACACAAATGCAAAATGCAATTTTAAGTACAGAAACTGGCTTTTTTAGTAGTACAGCATATGATTGGAATTTGTGTCCAGGTAAGCACATAATTACATAGAAGTATAATTTTAAGAGACTGGCATTTGCAAAGGAAATTGCATGGTTTGCAGGGAATATATCCCACCATCCTGATTTAAAGCAGACAATTCATTTGCAGTGGCTGTGGTTGACTTCCAGAAGGTATTTTGATCCCTTGCTCCAGCCGTGCCCCTTTCATGGGATGGCAAAATGAGAGTAGCAGGAAGAAAAGTTCCAAAGTGAGACCTACTATTCACACCACGAGTGAGCGAGCCCCGAGGTCTGCACAAAGTTTGCGTGGTGATCAATTTTAGAGCACTCCAGCCCCAAACCCCTGCTGGAGAAGGAGCTCCGTGCTCCTGTGCTGCCACCTGCTGCTTGATTTTTGGAAAAATCCCATTTGGTTAACTGCAGCACCCAGGCAATCATTGATTGAGTGGAGGTTTATTCCCCCAAAATAGGTTCCTGTGGGCACTGCCTTCCAGTTAACATTTCCAAACACTCCTGGTGCTCTCCCCACGTGTGGTCTCTGAAGGATGCTTTGAATCTAAGTTTTTCCAGAATTAGTAGGAAGGCTTCCTGTCTTAACCCTCGTTGCCCCAAATGTAGAGACTTGATTTTCCCAAAACTTGAATTTCAACTACTAGAAATGAGTGATTACCTTTATAGCCTGAACAAGAGCAGAACTGCAGTCTCTGTTCTTGCCTAAAGGAAATATTTACGATTGTGTACCACCTCTCCTGCAATATTTACTGTTTTGCTCCAGCTGCTGAAGTTGTGTAAATATAAGTGAGTTTCAGCTGTTATTTGTAAAGATAGATTGGGGTCTTCGAAGGAAAGCAGGAAGTGAATTTCAGCTGTTATTTGTAAAGAAAGGTTTGGGGTCTTCAAAGGAATGCAGGAAATCTGAAGCCTGCAGATCTACAAAACCAGGAAAACTTACTCTTTTACAAAAGTTTCTGTCATCCAGGAAAGCTCCTGAATATTCAGGTGTTTCTTTTGAAGACTCAGTAATTGTTAGTGCTGTACAAATAGGTTTTGTGGGTATTACTCTGGGTGTCTCTGTGTTTGCAGAGAAGAGGTTCTTCAGGCGCTCCAAGTCGGGCGACATCCTGGCCAAGAACCCCGTGGTGCGGTCCAAGAGCTACAACAACCCACTGCTCACACCCGTGGCCGAGTACGAGACCGAGGGCATGGCTGCCAACGGGACCGGCATCCGCAGGCACTCCGTGTCCGAAATGACCTCCTGCCTCGAGCTCCAGGGCTACTCCAACCTCACCACCATCATGGACAACGGCTCCAAGAGCTCCGTGACCACCGTGAAAAGCTCCCTGTCGGGAGAGCAGGAGAGGCCCAGCATCGGCTCCGTGCAGTGCTCCGGCAAACGCGGCACGGCTGAGCAGCAGAAAGGACTCTTCCACCCCAGGGACGACCCACACAAGTCTTTTGAGCTGGACAGAGACCCTTCCTTGGTCCCAGTTCCCTCTTCCAGCCCCGAGAACATAGTGGATCAGATTTTGGAGTCGATTGACTCGGATTCTGAGGGCATTTTTATCGATTTTGGCCGAGGCTGTGCCAATTCCTCGGCGTACAACGTGGATGTGAACAGACAGAGCATCATGTGAAGGATGCCGGGAGGCAGACCTTGGATTGGAGTATTATACATGGGAGTTACTAACATGGCTAGTGGGACTGTGGGCAAGCTGTTCATTCCAGGGCAGCCCCTCTGCTGTGGGTCATCACAGCTCTGCTGAAGTAAACCCACACACACGTTTGCAGCAGGCAGGAATCTGCTGTGAGGCAGAAGCAGCCCCAGGCACTTCTCCCTGCCACTCTGCAGTGGGATTTCCTGTTGTCTTTATGGACTTAGAGGTTCACAAGCTGACAAGTGTCTGGTAAAATGCTCTCAGTGCAGCTGGCAGTGTTTGCTCAGTAAAACAGCCAGCAAAGAGCTGTGCTCACTCTTAGTTTTCTAAAGAGATTTCCTGCAGACGACAGGTTGTTCTCTGAACTGGAACACCTCAGCCAGAGTAAAAACATGTCCTTTAAAAAAATGAAACCAAACAAACCCCAGAGGCTGTGGGCCTTCAAACCACAGAATACAGTGGTAAAGAAGTTTCTTTTAATATTTTTCTTGTACATCTTGTATGCACTCCTTTGCCTAATGGTGAGTGAGAGTTCTTGAAGAAAGGCAAATAAACAGAAATGTGCTTCCTGATGTCACGCAATGCCTTGTGTCTCATGTTCTGTTTCACAGCCAATACTTGGAGAGTTGTCTCAAAACTGGCTTTTAAGGCCGTGTTAATTTGCTCTGAATATGGAACTTCCAAGAAATCTGCTCTGTCAGCTGGAGCATCCATGATATTCCATGATAATTCAGCTAACTTGTTTCCTAAATAAATGAAAATATGGCCTCTTGGGTGAAATCCTAATTATATATTTTTATCCTTGAAGCAATACCATAATGCATATGCTGTCAGTTTTGTGTAGATATTTGGGGAGTGCAGCTCCTCTCATCCTGAGCACTCCCTGCTCCGTGATTGTCCCTCACAGTGACGTGGTGGTGCAAGAGCTGTGTCAGGATTGATGCACATGAACTAGAAATCCTGGCTGATTTTTGATCAGATGATTTTACATTCCATTCTGGGTGTCTCCTTTGGAGGAAGGAGCCAATGGGTGACTCCTGAGCTGGTCACTGGTGATTTCTCAGGTGCTCGAGGAGTCTCCAGCTTTGCTTTGCATTTGCACAGCTGACCCAAACATTTCCCCAGGCTTTGAATACATTTCTAGGCTCAAGGCACCACTTCTGATACTTAATTTCCTTAGGCTTCACTACCTTTGGGAAGCCTTAGCTCAGCTTTTTGCTGCTGCCCTGCCTTCCTGCTGGAGGTTTCAGCTCCTGGAGAGATGTGCAGGCTCCCCTTAACACAGAGATCTGAGAACCTCAGCTGAGGAAGGAGCCACATAAATGAGGCAGGGGCTTGGGGTCTGTTTTGCTTCTTTGTGTTTGGCAAGTTCAGCTGTGCAGCCTCCCCTACAGGTAGGAACTTAAGTCATACTTTAAAGTTTCCCTTAGGCAGAGATAAATAAGTGCTGGTCCCAACAGTGTCAAACCTCAGCCAGGGAACACACCATGTGGGGCAGAGTCAGTGAGGAGAGGCTTAAACACCCACTGACAGCACAACGTGCCCTCTGTGAGAGCAGTTCTGGTGTCTGGCAGGATGTCTGGGGTCCAATAAATGAAATGGGTTAGGAAGCAGGCACTGAAATACCCCCCTGAATTCCAAACCTCTACAAGAAAATCCAGTGGGTCGAGGCCTCTGCACACCTTTTCCCCTTAAGGAACTTCAAACGTGTTAAGAGTCATAAGCTTATTTAATTATTGGGGAATATTTAAGCACAGTTTCAATGGAGAAAAGGGCTGCCAGGACTCTTCCCACCTGAGCTTTTGCATGGTTAGTGCCCTCCCTTCTGATGGCAGAGTGTGCTGGCAATGAACTGTCTTCTCCCACCTTGCATAGCGATAATCCTCCTCTGAGGAGTGCTCCCTGACTTTAAATACTGCACAGATGAGAGGCTACCCAAATCTGTGATGCTCCTACCAGCAATGCCACTGCAGGCAGGTCATGGCTATGGTGGTCTTAGAGGCAAACCACAGAGCCATTACAAAGGAGAAGTGTGTATCAAAGGGAATAGTGCAGGTTCTTGCCAAAATACATTTATGAAGTGATGTCTTTCAGCTTTCAAATGGAGTGTCCCGGTGCACAAGTGGTACTCGAGCTTTGCCCCAAAGGAGCATTCTCAATATGCCAGTTACTCCTCTCCACCCTTCCTTTGTTATGATAAATGGTGGCATTTTGTATCCTAATCCACGAATCAAGAGCGCTCTGCTCCTTCCCTGGCTGGGACAGGTTCCAAAGCCCTGCTAGGGACAATGCAGAGCAACAGATAGCACTTAAAGCTCCTGTCATCTGGCACTGCAGGGTGAGCATTAAGCAAGCAAAGGGAACTGGGAGATGAACCTAATGAACAGCTGCTGAGCTCTGTGGAGAAGCACTACAGCTCCCCCGAGCACTGCTGGAAATAGCAGAATAATTGGCTGCAAATAATGCTGCCCAAATAGCGGCCTTTTCTGGCAAAGAAATGGGGAAAATTACTTTTCCAGTATTCAGTTAGCTCCTGGCACGCTGGTTTTGATGGTGCTTTTGACTAAAACGAATATCTGAACAACAGAGCTGTGGTGACAGAAGAGTTACAGGCCACCTTGTAGTCCCACCATACAGACATATGAGGGTGTGAAAATAACTCATCTCTCTATAGTTCTGTTAGAGATGTATGGATTGTCCCTTTCTTTGGATAATATGCTGTAAGAACATCTTGGAAATGATGATGTTAGAAAGCCTTTAGTGTTATTTTTGAACTCTGGCTAGCAGAGGTGTAACTGTCATTCCAGAACTTTGAGAAAAGTACCAAACTTTGGAGGCAGGGAGCAGAAACCCAGATACCAGTTGAGCCAGCAGTGCTGCAAAGAACATATGTAGCCATTTCAATAATACATAACTCACTGCTACTGTGCTCCAGGAGAACAAAATGCTTGGTTGGCAGCTGAAGTCTTGCTTGAACCTTCTCCCAAAGGAAAAACTACACTTTTAAAAGAAGAATAAATATATTTTGTGTCAAAGAGCCTTCTAACATCCCTTTCTCTTCACGTGGTGTGGTAGCAGCAGCAGCAGCAGCTCACTGTGCTCAGTGGGTTGCAAGTTGCTAGACTCTTCTTCCTGTGAGAAAGGAGGAGATGGTGCTTGGGGCTGGAGGAGCAAACCAGCATCTCGAGCTGGGTGCAGGGTGAGGGGTGCCAAGAGAGCAGCTGGGCTGTTGTGTCCCCTAAAAGCCAACCCAGAGCTGCTCGAGGCAACAGGCTGCAGAAACCCACAAGGACACCTGAGGTCTCTTGGGCTCCTGTGGCTCAGTTTCCAACCCCCTGGAGAAGAGCAGCTGGAGCCACCCAAGGTGGCATCCAAGGTCACTCCATGTGGCCTGAAGGACCTCAGGCCTGTTCTCTGATGTTGCTGACAGATCAGGGATCTCCAGGGGATGGAGGTTATACCAAACGATTGAACTGCATGAGCTATTGTGAGAAGTCCCAGAAAGTGGTTCAAAAGTTTTGTGTGGTCCCAGAATACTCTAAAAAAGCAGATGTGATCTCTGCCAGATGTTGTGTGTTGGCCAATGGTTGAACTTGACTGGCTTCATCAATTAGGCTAATGAGTCATCTCCCTGCAATCCCCTGCCTCTCTTAAAGCTGCTGCTTTTCCCTCTATCGCCCTCAGAAGGCACCTTTTGGGGTGATCCGCAGAAAGCAGCCAGCTTTGACTGAGTCTCAGTGTCATAATTACTCTGGCATTTCAATATTCTCTGGGCAGGTAACCTGACTGGTAATTAACTAATGAGCACATCCTATTGTTTCACAAACGGTGCCCCCTCGGGTCCTGTGTTGTGTCACTGGATCAGAAGTTGGCAGCCTGCCTGCCTGCAGCAGGATCACTACCTGGGAGAGGAGCTGCCAGGATGCTCTGCCAAACCACGGGAGAGAGGGGAGTGAAGGCACAGCCATGGAACTGCTGGGCTAAAAAACCTGCCAGAAGTTTACTGTGAGTTTGTCGTCTTTGTAAAATGAGGTATTGCAGGCTAAGCTTGTGTTTCTGAGGGGCTGCATCACCATTTTCGCCTTAAGATTGTGAACTCTTCAAGAATATACTTGTTTCCTCATTATTTTGGGATGAAATATTTTTCACCCTCGCAAAAGCAAATAGTCTTAAGAGTTTTAGCTCTATTTTAAAGCACATTCCTTTACAAATCCTCGCCCTCTGAACTCTGGGTTTGGAAACCAGGATTTGAAGAGAATTCTTGGGGCACTGTTGTCTTTACAATGAAGATTAGTCGGGATCGGATTGTTGGGCTGGAACTCAGAGACTGTGATGCCTTAATTCCATGTCCTCTGTGGGCTTTTTTGCATGGATTTAAGCCACTTAATAGCTCTATACCTCTTCAGAACATGGGGATAATGTTCTTACCTGTCTTTCTTCATTCAAATTGTTGAATGGATTGCCTGTTGCAGGAAGGTTTCATGATAAACTGTGCACAGTGAGAGGAGAGGAAAGGAGAGGAGGCAGAGTACTGGAGAATGATTGAATGGAAATTAGCAATGCACCCCTAATGCTTGTGTATTTAAATGTGGTGCCATCTTAATTCTTTTAATGTAGCTGCAGCACTCATTTAGGTCTATACATGTTAATTAATTCTTTTTTATCATCCATTCCCTGTCTATCCAAATGTCTTTCCTTCTGAGTGTGATCTTCACTGACATGTTTACAATGTCACTAGGCTCTCTTTCTTCCGCTGATGTCACCTTTTTAATACCCCGTGAGCTCTGAGCACTTCCATGACTTTGCTCTCCTCCAGTCCATGTCACTTTCTTCTTACCAGCTTTGAGCTTCTTCTTGCCCCTTAATCTAAATATTTTAGGTCCCTCTGAAATTCATGTTCTGGCCTGAATGTACTTATTAACCTCCAGGATCACATATGTCTGCTTCATGCTTCATCCATCTCTTCCAGTCAAATAACTGGAAGGCATTAAGCTTGACTTCCAAAGAGGAAAATTTATCTCCCGACTTGCAGTAGTTTTGTGCAAAATTGAGATCATAATGTTCTGTTCTTCATGATCACTCAAACTGTTTTTTTGTTTTCCCAGATACAGATGTAAAGGTTGCTAGTTTTGTGGGCTTTTGGATCATACCCTCAGGCATATATTAAAATACAGATATGGTATTTGTTCTCTCCAGTTCTCTACAGCAATATCTCTCTGTCAGAAATACTCTGCTGGCTGTGAATAATTAAGCCACTTCATTCTTAAACCTCATGTACACACAGTCAGCTGGGAGGGTAAAGTACTGCCCTTTGAGGAGTCCACAGGCAGTCCCTTTACATGGTAAGTCAGAGTAGGAAAAGTAGAAATGGAAATGGTGCACCTAGAAACTTAGAAGCATGATGAGATGTGGGTGCTAGAGCAGACAAAAGATGCAAATCATTTAAAGGCAAAACTTAACTGACTTCAAAAGGAAGTTTAGGTTAGATATTAGAAAAGAATCCTTCCCTGTGAGGGTGAGCAGGCCCTGGCACAGGGTGCCCAGAGGAGCTGTGGCTGCCCCTGGATCCCTGGGAGTGCCCAAAGACAGGTTGGATGGAGCTTGGAGCAGCCTGGGATGGTGGAAGGTGTCCCTGCCCATGGCAGGGAGTGCAATGGGATGGGCTTTAAGACTCCTTACAAACTGTTCTGTGATCCTGTGATTCCAAGGTCTCACCCCACATCTTTGCCAGCAGCTTTGTAATGCCCTTATTCCTAAAGTTTGTTCAAGCCTCCCTGTGGAGGAGGGTGAGCAGAAATTATTCTGAAGGAAAAAAGTTGTACAGAGCTCTTGAGTGGAGAATTTTATAAGGCTTGGGAGGGGAGGAGTTTCTCAGGATAAGGATGGGAAACATTTTCAATTTCACTGATTCAATTTAAACTCTAGTTTGTCATACAAATGTTCTCAATCTTTGGCAAAATTGGCTTTTAAATTTATTTTTAACAGCTTTTTGTGTCATCCACTCCCGAGGTGAGGAGTGGTGTCAGCCAAGTCCATGGTACCACTGGCAAACCAGTCAGTGCTCAAGTGGATAAAAGCTTTCTGAAGAAAACTCCAGACTCCCAGGGCATGTTGACTGAGAGGAGGAAGAAAGGGCTTTGTTGCACAAACATTCCTGCAGCTCCCCAGCTGCTGCTGTGCACAGCGAGGGGGAGGGAGATCAGCTGCACTCCCTGGGATGTCAGGAACTTTGCCGAGAAAAACAAGCTCAGGACATTAGTTATTTTCCAGATTCATTTCTCCCCTACTTGGATCAAACACCAAGGACTCTGTTCCTGCACAAAATGGGATTTGGGTGCCAAGGCCCAAGGTGGCATTTGAAGTTTCACTCGGTCAGATCCGGGTGCAGCCAAAAATATCCATGGCAGCACTAGTCCCTCTTTTAGTTCAGCCTCCTATAAACAAGTAATTGCTGATTATTCACAAACATCTCAAGTATTTTGGAAGTGGTCTTGCACAGGACCTGCAGGGTACTATAGCTGCATCCACAGTGTGTGGATCCATCCTGATAGTTCCATGAAGTTCATCCATGGAGCATCAGGGAGCCTTTTGCAATTGGAGACTGCAGCATCTGCACAGGTCAGGATCTGACCCTGTCAGTCTGGAAGTGCCAGATGATGAAGGAAGAGGGTAAAACTGGTGCCACAGTGAGCAGGGAAAAAAAACACACATGGACTTCTGCTGTTTGCTGGTGCAGCCTCAAAGGGCCATGCACGTGGTTACTGTGCAGACTTGGGCAAATCCAACTTTCTGTTGGCAAGAATTCCCTAAAGGCTTGCTGACAGTGAAGAACAAATTTGATACTTCACCTTTTGCATCTTCCAAAAATTGTTTCTTAAGTGCTGTGTGTGGGTGAGGGTTCTCGGGTGGTAATGCTGCAGTTCAAGTGCTTCATTTCAAATGCTCACAGCGGATGTGTCAGTCCTGGTTCAGGTGGGAGGAGTGTTCAAATATAGCCCCAAATCACTGCTAAACAGTCACATACATAGGAAGATAGGGTTGTTTTTCTCCTTATTCATGAAACTATCATATATTTTCTTCTTACGTGTTAAGCAGAGTTCAGGGATTTATGTGTGTAGTGGGTGGGGTCATTTTTTACCTGTACATTTTATTTCCAAGGGAATGCTTTAAACCAAACCTGTATCCTCCTCTTCTCTTGGCATATACTGGAATTATCCCACTGTCTTCTCTAATATAGGTGACGCCAGTGTCACTATTTCTTCTCCTGTAAAGTAACCCTGCCAGCTAGTTCCTGGGGACACTCTGTGACAACAGCAGACTGCTGGCTTCATGTCAGGAGGTTCTCCCTCAGCTGTGTGCCAGTGGCCAGGCTGCCTGTCCTAAGTGAGGCACAGGACTGACTCAAAAGGGCTGTGCTGTTTGCTTTTTCCCCTGGAATTCCTCTCTTCCCTCATTAATCTAGCTGCTCTTGCCTTTCTGACTGACCTTGTTGACTCTACAAGCTACAAAGAAAGACACCACTATAATCTTGTTGGGGCTCAGGGTCTGTTTTTGGGGTCCTTTTTGCATGGCCAAGGATTGTTGATGAGGGAGGTGCAGATGTCAGAGAGCTGCTCCCAGAGCTGAGTTTCCTTGGAGGTGCTTGTCGTGCAGCCTGGTTTGCAAAGGACAATTTCTCATCTCATGTGGTCAAATCTGGTGATCAAAGCTTCATTCAGCAACACTTCCTCTCTCTTTTCTCCAGACTAAAGCATATGTAAAAAGCACACAGAGTGGCAGGAGTGGGGAGATTAGAAGGAGTCTACTCAGCATAATTGCTTCCCCTTCCAGCAAAGGCTTTTCAGGAGCACTGTGCAAGGTTTGCTCAAGTCACTGCCACGAGGTGATGTTTTCCCAGTGCAGGAGTCCAAAGGTAATTCTCAGAGGGGAGATATTTCCTCACAACTGGCTGGGCAGCAGTCAGGCTTCAGGGATAAGAGTTTCCACAGTCTATTTCTGTGGGATTTCTATGCTCTCACCTCGGTGATGATTATTTGGCTGAGGGGTGATAACAAGCCCACACCATTTTCTGTTGGGATGAGGATCCTGTCGGTCCACTTCTTTGCCTCTCTCCATGTACTCTCAAGGCCAAAATGTTTAGTCTAAATCTAGATCAAATACATCCACATTCCTGCCTCCAGATGCTAGCTCTTGGAAAATCAACCTATTTAAATTGTTCATTTATTACTGATGGTGTCAGTGCTAATGCTTTCTAGACAGTGGGCTCCTTTCTCACTGGAGGAATGCTCAGTCCTGAGCCCCTCTGATCAGGAAACATGGATCTTCTGTGTGTCTCTTTAGCATCACTCATTGATAGATCTCACTGTTGCTCTGCAGGCTCAGGGTATTGCAGCTCCCTTTTGGTGTTTCCTGGGTTTGCAGCTCATTAGGCTGTGCAGCATCTCTGTGTTACTATCCAGACTGGCCACTGGATTGCACCATTGCTCCAAACAAAGCAGCGCAGCGCCTGAGAGCGGAGCCAGCTCTGTGTGTGAAACATCTCCGGAGTTCTCACTTTCCAAAGTCCCTCTCACAGAACAGCACCAATGTGCTGAGCCTGCTGCAAGAAAATCAGCCTCTGGCCAAACTTCTGTCTTCATTTGTGGGCTGATGGGGGTGAGAAACACAATCACCTTTGATTCCCTCGAGCCCTGGTTCCTGTGCTGTGCTTGGCCACACAGTCTGGTGAAGGGCTGGGCAAGAGCTGCTGCCTGGTGTTCCATAAGCCCATCCTGTCCATGGTCTCTCATCTCACGTGAGGGTGAGAAGACTGAGCAGCATAGAGAATTAATTGCCCTTTTGGCAGGCCCTGATGAGAGGAAGAAACAGCAGCACAGAAAGGCAGAGTCCGGGCTGTCCAACATCCCCATCACAGCAGGGTCATCTACTGAGATGTGGAGAGTGGGGATGTGGAAGGCCCTTTTAATGAACTGGAGCAAACAGCTCTTGCAATAGTTGTCTTGCTTCCACCCCACACATCACCTCTCTAAGCCCAGATGTGCCTGGAGCTGCGTTCCCTACCCCCCAGCCCAGGATCCAGCAGCTGCAGGGCTGCAGGAGCTCAGGATAAGATCCATTTCTAGAGAGATCAGATGACCCCCCTACAGATTCGGAGCAGGGCTCCTCTGCCTCAGGCCTTGTGCAAGGCAGGGAACTCTACAATCTATGTTCAGGTCCTCCAGTGGGTCTCTTCTGAGGTTTTTGGGGCAGCTTCCCCAACCAGCTGGTGCCATGAGGTCTCTGCACAGTCAGTCCAGTTCTTCTTTGTGCTGCCCTGGTGCTGTTCAGCTGTCACACACCTCCAGGGGACCCTGACTCTCTGTTGTGACTGTGGACTGGCTGCCCAGCAGTTACAGTTCTTTTCACACATAGCCCATCACCTTAAAGCCACAGTTTAGGTATTTCTGTTTCCTCTGGTGACACTGCTCTTCTCATGGGTATTACCCTCACTGCTTGTTCCTAAAACCTGTGTTACTAGCTCTGTGAACCTTTTTGACAGTGACACTCTTATTATGCTGAGCAAAACCTTAATAATGAGGGAAACCTTAGCATTGTAGGAAACATGTCTTCACAGGAAAGGTGGTTAAACATTGGAAGAGGGTGCCCAGGGAAGGGGTTAAGTTAATTCCTGGGGGATTTAAAAGCCGTGTGGATGTGGCACTTGGAGACATGGTTTTAGTGGTGGGCTTGGCAGTGCTGGGCAACAGTTGGATCATCTTGGAGGTCTTTCCCAACCCTAACAATTCTACGATTGATGGGCCACCTTGTAGGCTTCTGAGAGGTAAGGAGGATGTAAGGCTGTGTATGCAGAGTCAGCACAGCTGGGGGAGTGGGAGAAGAGGTGGCACTGAAAACATGGGAAGAGCTTTGCCTTGGTGCACATCACTGATGCAATGGTCCAGCACAGCCAAGGGACAGCACCCCCAGAGCACAGGGGAAGGGCACTCATGGCATTGCATCCAGTTGTTTAGCTCATTTATATCTGGTGTTAAGGCAAGCCAGGCTTCAAAACAAGTCCAGACTGAGGCCCTTAACTCATGTCTAGCAAGACATATTCATTGCTTTATCTCTGTGCCCCATGACCTTTGCTAAATTAAAAAACTTCACTGCAATGAAAGTCAGTGGGATTACTTGTGTGTACAGAGACTCCAAGAACCTCTACAATATACTCCAGCACTGTTATTTTAAGAAATAATGGTAGAATGTGTATTTCTTCCACAGAAAACCAGATATATTGTGCAAACATGAAAGTTAAGCCTTGCAGTCCTTGTTGAGTTGTAATTTAAGGTGCCCTTAGGAAGTGCTGAGTTCAAAAAGAGTCTGTATCTTAAAAATATATCCTCAATGCAGGTAGGCAGTAACCCAGCTTTACAAGTCGCCAAATATTTGTGATTGTTTGAGGCTATATATAACTGTGCAGTCATTTTCAGGGATGCTTTGGATGGCTCAGTTAGGCTTGCAAGAAAGTTTAAGTTTGTTGTTGATAAAATCTCTATGCTGTTGTTCCTGGTGATAATGCAAAGAAAGGTCTACAACATTTGTCTCACACATGACTGACTTTAATATATATTTTAGAGCATGAGATAATGGGGTTTGTGCTGTTATGTATGTGGCATCAGTGTGGTAATGCCATACAGATAATGCCATACTAAAGTGTGTGCAGGAGCTGTTTTGTTTTGCACACCTAGCTTTAAAAAACAAAACTGCAGTTCACTTGCTGGTGTTGTTGGAGACAGACTGCACCAAGAGGGAGAGATCAGTGCTTGATTCCCTCCGGGATTCTCTGCTGTGCTGTGCTACACAGCCCTTCCTCCTGCCCTTCAGATCTTTGCCTGCAGAGTACCATGTGTTGGGATTATCCCTCTGGAAGGCCATCTCTTCTGGACAGACTTTTTTGACTTGGGAGAAGGCACCATAAAAGTGGCTTAGTGCCTTCCAACAATGACTGGCAAGGGGAAATTATTTTCTGTCAGTATTACAGTGTAGCTACTACAAAGAACTTGCTGACAACTTGCCACTTGGATTTGTGTCAGGCTTTTTTTTTCCTCAGTGTGAATTCTGCCCTTTGGGAGGAAGAAGCAAAGTAAAATTTCTCTCCAGAGAAGAGGAGCAGAGTGGCAACCTCATCTGCAGTACCCAGACTGTTCCCAGAACTTGTATTTGCTTTGGCCTCCCTACTGAGGTGGCTCCAGTAGCTGTTGGTTGTCATTCTTCTGGTACAGATTACATCCATCTAGGACTGGATTGATGCCAAAGGAGATTGTATTAGATGTGTTTTAATTATCCAGTTGATGTTGTACTGATTACTTACACAGCCCTGGAGGCAAAGCTGTCAGATGCTACAGCTGACTTGACTACTGGAGGTGAGGCAAGTGGCTGTTGTGTATGGAAACAATAAATTGATTTACCAGGCAATAGAGCTTGCTATTCAGAGCTGATAGGAGGCTCCTCCAGATGGCCAGGTGAATCATCATAAATACAGAAAATGTGGCATTTGTGGGCTAAGGTTAGCCTTTGAGAAAGCATAAGGAGAAACAGAAATGGGTCCAAACCATAATTTTCGCTGGTGTTGAGCTGTGTTGATCTGTTAAAAATAAAAAGTAAATTGGCATGTTAATTTGAGAAGAAAAACTACAGTATCAAGTCCCTGCCTTGATTCTGAATGAACAGTATATAAACTATAAGGAAAAAGAATATTTTATGCAATTCTTCAGTCATGACCCAGAATGTAGAATGATGGAAGTTTCCAAACAATTTGGTTCTTATCCTGTGCTATTTGTTTTGAAACCAGTAGATTTAAATGGCCACTGTACAGAGGAAGAAAATCTCATTCTTTGATGCTTGCAAAGAAGTGTGCAAAGAAACTTGGAATATTTTGTCCCTTACCTCATTAATCCATTTCACCTAAGTAGCACTAATAGTGTGCCAGGACTAAAAGGAACATGAAGAAATCTATCCAAAGGCCAAGGCTCCAGTGCTCCCTGCCTTCATGGGCCCCTTTCTGGCATTTTCTAAAAGGCAGGATTGTTTTGATCTCTGCATCAAAGCACAGTGAAGTTTTGGGTTGTGTGGGGTTTTTTGGTAAATAAATATTTATCTCTTCTAATACTTCTTCCTGTCCAGAAAACTTCTTAAGCTTTATCTCCCTTTCACCACTGAAGCAGGAAAGTTGCTTTTGCCTTCCATTTCTTAAAAAATAAAAGTAAAAATTCTCATTTAGAATCACAGAATTGTTTAGGTCGGGAAGGACCCTTGAGATCATTGAGTCTAATCATGTTCAGAACTTTGCTGGGCAATTCTTTGCTCTTAGTAATCTCTCTGTCTCCTGAAAGGAAATGGGTAAATCCTCTAATTGGAAAGGGGTGTGATAAAATATCTGTGCTCAGCTTATGGGAAGCACCAAGATAAATATGTACTCTGCAATATTGGCCTTCACCACATATCAGCTGCAGGGCAGAGGTTGTAACCCACTGAGCAGGGAAGCTCTCGAGATAGGAGAGTAGGAAAGATTCTCTTGACAACTTTGATAATTATTTTATTTGACCATTGAGAGAAAGAATGAAAGAAACCAACCACTGGAAATTGCTGGGGAATCCAAAGCACCTTCCCACAACCAAGGGCAGACAGCTTTTGGCAGAGGTTTGACAGAATTTGTTTGAAGTCATACATTGGAATAGATCTGGTTTAAATGAGCTATTTGAGAAAGGCCTGAGCTTAAGGTGGGCTCTGGATGTCACTGGGGCCTGACTATGGACAGGAAAGTTAAACATGCAATAGGAAAAAATGGGAAGAAAAAAGGCAGAAAGATCTGAGGTTACATATTTATGAACTAGATAGATATTAATAGTGTAATTTAAATGATTATTTCCCACTAGAGAGAGTCTCCCATATATTCTTGTCTTGCAACTGTGCTTCCTTCCCACTTCTGCAAGTTGTGTTTCCTCCTCCAAAGCCGCAGTGCCAGTGACCTTGCATTCAGGAAATACCAGCTGAGCCTTTTTTAGCCTCAGAGTTAATAGCTGAATTCAGTGCTGTTAAATTTTGTCAGCTTTGTTTTACAACACTTATAGACATTGAAATGTTACAGTGTATTTAAACACTGAGATCAGTTCAATTGTCCTTATCTTCTTGTTTAATAAACACACAGTGTTAACTCTGCTTTGTCAGGTTGGGGGATGTGAATGCTCGTGTGTGAGAGGAAATTCAATGAGCTGCAGTGCTGGGAGCAGCAAATTAATTTTTACTCTTCTCAAAGCAAATAGCCGTGATTACAGGTCATACCCACACCCCAAAAAGCCCCCAGAGTACAGGCTCTTAATGCATGTCAGACTCTGGATTTCCAGTTTGTGGCTTTGACACCTGACATGGACAGGAGTGCGTGGTGGTTTTAAATTCCTGTCTTGGACTCTCTGCAACATTCCCAGCCACGGTGATGCTCTGCATGCTGTTGGTTGTTAGCAGCTCACTTTACATTCACCTTGCACAGGAGCAGTTTTACTGAAGGCAAAAAATCTGCCTCCAAATGCTATAGCAAGGTTTTGTGCATTGAAATCATCCCAGACTAAACATAATTTGATAATGTCATATGAATTGGCAAAAAGACTCTTCAATTAATGTACAAACTTTGATCCTGAAATAGACAGCAATGACAAGAAACAAACTGCACTTCTGAGGCCTGAAAAACTATTAGATTTTGAGGATTCTTCAGGGTGAATTTTAGATCTTGAGATGGAAGTTGCAGCACAAATATTGTTATTACTTCTACATTTTGTATTTGCACTATGAGGTTTTACCAGGAATGTAGTTCGAAAATGGAGATCTGGTTGAATTCTAGGGCTTACCTGGAAGTTCAGGACCTTTTATTCCCATTCCTGGAAATGCAGACATGAGCTTCCTAATTCAGCTTTGGAGATTGTTTCCTCTTGTATTACCTTAACAGCTGATTGACACTTGTGTTTTCACTGGCCCATTGTAGCATGAGTTGTGTGCAGTCTATTTTAGTTGATTACTCTGGGGGCCAAGTTCTCCTTGTCTTCTACTTTCATCTGCCTCAGTTTGGTATAAAGCAGCACTGAGCTCAGTCCAGCGAGATGCCAGTGAAGGCTGTTCAATTCCTGCCATCCACTGAAGGCTATTTAATTTTGAGTGATGCTCTCTTGCAATGCTGAGGCCACCTGCTCCATGCTCAGATGAAGCGTGTGCAGTCTGGGTGATGCAATGGTACATGTTCCAGGGGTTGTTACAGCAATGTTGGGTTGAAACTCCAGCAGCATTACAGCAGTCCCACTATTTCTGTCTTCTGCAGCCGCTCTGGAAGAAGCTGGTTAAGCATGGAACAGGGAGTGCCACCTCTCTCCATCTGGCAATGGGGAAAGGGGGTTCCCCTGCAGCATTTAATGCCAATCTGGTGCCAACAGCCTCTCCTTCAGTCATATGGTGGTGGTGGAACACTAGAGGGAGGACCCAGGCAGTGCCTGCAGAAAGAGGGAAAGAATCACAGAATCAGAATCACAGACTGGTTTGGGTTGGAAGGGACCTTAAAGATCATCTCATTCCTTGGAAAGGACACCTTCCACTAGCCCAGGTTGCTCCAAGCCCCACCCAGCCTCTCCTTGGACACTCCCAGGGATGGGGCAGCCACAGCTCCCCTGGGCAACCTGTGCCAGGGCCTGCCCACCCTCTCAGGGAAGGATTTCTTCCCAACATCCAATCTAAACCTACTCTGTCAGTGGGAAGTCATTCCCCCTTGTCCTGTCACTGCAGTTCCTGATGAATAGTCTCTCTCCAGCTCCCCTGTAGTCTCCATACAACTTTCTCTTCTCCAGACAAAAAGCAGCAGCCCACAGCTCTTACTTGGTTTTCTCTCTCTTTGTACTGCCTGGCTGTTCCTCAAGCCTTGTCTCCTAATCCTTTCATACTTATTTCTCCAAAGTTCCCTTTCTTTTTTTGTTTTGAGTTCCATATATGACTTCACCTCCAGCGTAAATCCATGAGAGGAAAATACAATACTCATACAGCTGATGATTGCCATCACCTTCCCTGTTTAGCCCACAGGTTATTTAGGTTATAAACGTGTCCTGCTGAGCATTTTGCAAGGCAAGGGTCTGTGTCTCAGTGCTTGTTAAGCACTGCTATATCCCTGTGTTCACTGAGAACTTTGTGGCAGCTGGGGATGTTGTTATTAGCACTGATTGCTGTAACTGGGCCTCACTTGACTTGGGGGCAATCGACTGTCTCCAGCGTTTGAGAATCCCTCCATTTGTAACAACACTTCCAGCAACATCTTCGTACAACCTCTCACATCTGCCCGAGGCATTTGCAGCAGCATCAAAAAGCCAACTCCACCTTTTGATCCCGGCAATGATGCACTGTGAGTTCCAGCAAAGGAATTTGCTTTTCTCAAATGGGTTTCAGAATAATGCTGCCTTTCATAGTACTCACTTGACTGTTTTTAAGGATTACTTTGCACAAGAAATATCCCTGGAACAGCAGTATGAGAACAGAGATTAATGTTTTACATGGTGGGACAAGTCATTTCAACTCTGCCTGCATCTTGCCAAAAAAATAACGCAGCTAAATGGAATTGATAGTTTGGAAATGATGGCACTCTCTTCGCCTGCCAAATGCTGTTTTCTAGCCCTGTGTGCTCCCTCCTGCAAGCTACAGAGTTCTCAGCAAATCGTATTTCATCTTAAACGTGGAAAAAGAGATTTGGAGCCATGGCTGTGGTCCTTCTAAAGCATTAATGGGAAACAAAGCAGAAATGAATGGGACAAACGTGGTGTTTCACAAGACCCTGTGCAGTGGATGAGGGATGGGTGCACTTCAGCTTTAAATAATTACAGACCCTTTGCTGTTCATAGTTATTTAAATTACTCGAAAGATGGGTGAAGTCTGTACAGGGGGCTCTGTCTAAACATAATTGATGATGAGCTACTTAAATAGGTTTTTGGTCTGTTCTTCAGCTCTCAGTGCTTTTCTCAAGGTGACCGATGGTAATTTACAGCAACAGGAGCAGCAATTCCTCGAAAGCTGGCAGAGCCATTGATTTTGACCTAAGCTTTCAAGTGATGAGCTACCAATTACTGCTGTAAAGGTTTGAGCTGCTCTCTGTGGAAGCACCTGCAGCGCAGGCTCTTGAGCACTTTGAGATGGCAAGATATCCAATGTATTGATTCTCTCCTATTGATAAAGCTCCTGGGCAGTAGCTGCTGGAGATCTGGAGATTTTTGGTCATCTCACATTTAATGGCCTTCCCAAGTGGAGGATTTAATGTGCATATTTAACAGTAATACCCAATTAGCAGCAGACACACGACATACTGATTGTTTATGGAGAAATGTACAATGTGTACCCTGCGCCCAAAAACTCCCCTCCCTCTTTGGCAAGGATGGATCACATGTAAAGTAACACAAGGGAAAATATCAAAGCCTACAAGGCAAATCTTGAATGAAAAGCTAATTGAAATTCACCATACATTGCTTGATTATCTTGGATATTTTAGTGCCAAGTGAAAGGTTTATTTGCACAAGTTTGGAGTCTTGATTTCTGTTTTGGCCTTTATTCCTGGGTACCAGAGGAATTTATCTAACTTACATCTTCCAAAGATACTGTGTAAGGGATTCTAAAACTACCTGTAGTCACAGTAAGCAGATTTGCAAAATCCTTTCTCTTCTGTGCACAGATCTTCATCAGATGTACCTATTCAACTACCAGGAAACTTATTTGTTGTTATCTGCCATCACTGGCAACTCCAGCTATCTTTTACTGAGAACTCCAGCTATCTTTATTACTAGAATCAACCTTAAAAAAGAATTAAACTGATATCATACACTAAAATGCAGGCACACATACAAGATAAGGAATATTAATGTATGGCACACAGATAAGCCTTGCTTTAGGCCAGAAAGATTTTTCTAAGTTACTTGATCATAATTGTATTAATTGGAGATTTTTGGTAGAATGAGCTAGAAGATGTGCTCTCTGGAAGACCTTCTAGGAAGATAACCTAACTCAGTGCTGCCCCTGCCTTGCTGCTTTATTTCTGCCTGTTTCCTAGATTACAGGTTTTTGGGGGGCTGCTTCCCTTCTGTTCTGCGTTTGTGAAGATCCTACCACAGAGAAGCTGAAGGTTTGAGTTCCTCCAGTGGATATAGAGAAATATGTCCCCAGAGGTCGAGTAATACTAGCCACAGAATATGTAGAATTTCCCTTGTAGTTTTGGGACTTTCTGAAGAAAGTTTCTGCATAAGTACAGAGATTTTCAAAGAATTTCTACATACTCTGCACCTTCCCTTTAATTTTTTCCTGCTTTATTTCCAGTGGCTTTTGGCTTTTTCATGTGCAGTGGTTGCTCAGAGTAATAACCCCTAAGAGAAAAGGCAGCATAAAGCTTCTGAAAGTACAACAGATGCTTGTAATATCATTGCCCTCTCTACAGGGACTTCTGTAAACTGATTCCTTGCTACACTCAGCATGTTAACATCCAGGAGCAGAACATTGCTCGTGGAATTTATAATGGGACCAGGGATTCCAAAAATTGATCCACGGGGTCTTATAACTAGAGGAGCTCCAAACTATACGTTATCAAGCTGCCTCGGCTTTGCTGGTTTTCAAACACATCTCAGTTTGCATTTAGAGCCTATTCGGAATAATTTTCACTTGGTACATCCTTAGAAAGAGACTGTGGAGGAGAATGATTATCTGCCAGGCACTGATGTGTTTGGGAATATTCAGCACAAGTTTTTCTGTGTTATTTAAATGAATGACTTCTTTTGTCACCCTTGAAATACGCGTTGTCACTCTGGCAACCTCTGTGTGGTGGAAGGTGTGCAGGCAATGAGAGCATAAAGGAACAAGAGGCAGCAGAGTGGCATACATGATGAATGAGAAAAGTAAGTCATTAGGAAAGCCTGGAGGAAAACCAGAAGGGACCAAAAAAAAATGTCTCACACGGGGGCGAGGTGGGAAAATGGGGTTGATTTAGTTTTCTTCTCTCTTAGCAGATTTCTGGGACTGCTTGCAAGGGCTTAGAGGGAAAGTATGCATGAAAAATGCACAAGTTCATGCAAAAACATAAACTCTTTGTTTCCAGCGTTCAGGGATTTATGGCATTATTTTACCTTCTCAGACTCCCTGTTATTTTCCACTGATTTCCCAAATCTTCCCATGAATAAAGTGTATCAACCCCACCCCCTCCACTCTGCCAGGCCCTTTTTTTCTGCTGTAAAAACCATCTTCCTCCCCGTGAGCTCTTTGGTTCTGAAACATGATTTTCAGTCACAGCAAACTTCAGCAGGTGCCCACAGTCCCTCCCTGTATTCCTGTGCCCCCCCTGCAGACACTGAGGAGCATTCAGTCTCAGCAGGTTTATTTCCACAACATCCAGCTCTGCTCCAAGTCCTAATATTTTCTTTGCCTGATTTAGGAGGGATAAAACAAATATATTTCCCTCAGCAACTGAAGGGGAAGCAGAGTTGTAACCCCTCAAATAGCTTTTTTCTATTTTTTCTAATCACAAATATTACTGTATCAGTAAAACTAATTTTAACAAGGACTCAAATTTATTCCCTTGCATTTGGGTTTTACTTTTTCTTTTTTTCCAGCATGGGATCTCCAGATCATGATTAAATGGATGAAGTGAAAGGCTACTCAAGTTAATTTTTTATTAAAAATGCTGATATTAAAAGTGGCATGTTCCTACTCTTGTTTTTTTAATTATTTTTTAACCCCTAAATAATTCTGCAGAAATCTTGGTCTTTGATGAAAACGGCAGCACATGGGCAGAACACCTTAGATCTCTATCAGCACCCCTTTTTATAAATATTTTTTTGTGCAGTAAGGATATCAATTCAGGTAAAGCAGTACAATTTTTTAGTGTTAGTAAGACATTACATGTCATTTTTGTAGGATAAATTATAGATGTAAAAAGCATCAAACCCCATAAGCCTTGGGAGCTGGGACATGTACTGTGTACATGCTCCTGTTAATACAGACAGCAGCAGTGGTACCACCACCCTTTACATCCACTTATTAATTGGCTTTTTACCTCATCCACATGGCAAGTCCTAACTCCATTCATCAGGAACTCTTTAACTGCTCCAGCCACAATAAATCAACATGCAAATACCTCTGCTGCACCTCTTCATCCTACAAAGCCACGGTGGCCAGCAGAGCTTTGTCTTGGTCCTTTTTAGGTCCGTGTTAGTGGAGCTGCTTATCAGACACGCTCTCAGCTTTCCCATTATCTCAGTTGCAGAGTAACAAGATCATTAGACTGTCTAACACTGCCTTGGCAAACTCGTGTTAATTAGCTTTAGCACATATTCCATTGGCTTAGGAATGCTTCTTGTCTTCTGAATCTATTCTTTGGTGGTTTTTTTTTGCTTGTTTGTGTTTTGGTTTTGGTCTTTTTCTGCTTGTGTTGGGGTTTTTTGTTGGTGAGGGTTTTTTTGTTGCTGGGGTTTTGTTTGTTTTGGTTTTGCAGCGTTTTTAATAAAAAATTAATATGTTTTGGAGCACTGCAGGTGGGATCCAAATTTTAGACCCTGAGTGACAGCATCACTGGGGTTTGTAAATACTGTATTTTTTTTTCATGTGTACCAGAAAAACAGAATTGCCACCCTGCCTCAATTACTCCCGAATCTCAAATCTTCTCCAAATTACCTTTGCAGAAAGATGTTCCGTGGCCAAAACGTGACAGGATGAAGGCATCATGCAGATGTAGCACAAATTTATCTGGGAAGATATTTTATTCTCCCCTTCAGGATTATAAAGTCTGTGTTTAGGGACTGGCCTTGTGCTTGGCATGCCAAGTGTATGTTTATGCAATTCATCTTCCTCATGGGCTGCTCATCCAGAGCAGAGGTGTCTCACAAACCTGTGTGTCTGAGCCTTGTCCTTTCGTATCATCTCTGCTTGGGACTTGGGCAATTCATCTTTTAGAAATTTCTGATGAGCAGTTCACATTTTCCCAATAAAACCCCTATCAAATCCCTTCCTAAAGGATGGGTTTGACCCCTGCAATTCCTGGAAGCAAAGAAGTATTTACCTTTCTGTGCCTCAGCTTGTCCCTTTCCAGGCAGAGGCTGCACAGGCAGGAAAAATAATGCCATCTGTGTAAGCACGTTCAGCAGAAAATGCTAATAATCCCACACTGCTGGAGGATGATTTGTCTTTTTGGTTTCTTTTTGGTGAGGCCCTGGGGAATTTGCACAAATCCAGAGACAGGGAGGCATAAAACAGTGACGAGTGGCTCCCTTGGCTTGAACACTAAGCAGCAGCTCCAGCTTGAGTGATGAACCAAATGTATTAAAATTATATTCACACAGCAGCAAGAGATGCCTTCTCAGGGTGCTTCTTCAGCACTGACAATTATCTCTGGTAATGAGGTGTTTGCAGAGCAACTTGCTGGACTTCTTGGGCCCAGCTCAGGCCAACCCCAGCACCACCAGTGTCAGAGCAACTCTTCCCATCTCAACTGAGCCAGAGCTTTTTGCACTGTGATTTACCAACATGTGCTGCTTGGATGAGAGAGAATTGCCTTTGCACGTTGGCTTTTAGAATTATTTTCACTCTTGAAAGAAGCCTGATTGACAAAGAATATGAGCCATTGAATTATAACAAGCCCGATTTTACTAAGAACACTTTAAATATGCAAATTTATGGGAGGGGAAGCAATATTCTTCCTCCTATTTAGGGTGGGTTTGATAGAAATAATTCTGTTGTCACTTGTTACAGAGAAGAATTAATAATTTTGCTTTGTCTGTAGAAAGGCAAAAGCCAGCAATCGTGTTACAAAGTAGGCTGCATAAATTGGTTGACTTTCAATGCCTCCTTCCCCATCACATCTTGGGAAGAAGAAAAGATTTCTTAATGGTGCCAGATTCCATCAGAAGAGTAGCACGCCACAGTTTTAATTGATGCAGACCATGTCTTAGGAAAACACCAGGCAAACTCCCTGACCATTCAATTACCATATAAATAAGGATGTGCATATCTCCCCTCATATCATCATCTTGCTTTTTTTCCTGTTGACGAAAATATGTTAATGGCTAAAAGCAGCTTTTCATTTGAATAATGACTTAATGCTTCTGTGAATCTCAGATGGTGGAATACAGGCCCTTTCTTTAAAAGTTTGCAGTTTCCCTGGAGTTCACCAGCTGCCTTTGCTCAAGGAAGGGAGACAGGAAAAATTCTCATGGTGTGTGTTTTTTGGTGTGGATCAGGTTTCTTTTCCTGCCCCTCTGAGTGGGCTGGTCCCTTGCAGGTCCACACTTCAGATGTGTGAGATCACTGAGGAAAGAAGCACCTCTGCTTTCTTTGGACTTTGCCCACAGGAGAGGCACCAGATCTCAGGGAAAACCAATGACTTGCAGGGCATTAATATTAGTTGTTGGAGCAGGTACTTATTCATGGCAGTCAGTGCTAGCTCTCCTACATTCCTCATTTGGCACTGCGGGCCCTGAAGCTACCAGAAATTTTGCTGTCTCACTCCATTTTTCAGGGATAGGAGCATGGAAAACCTATTTGCTTGATAGTGGATTCCAAAACAGCCAGCTGCCCTATTTTAATGTGTTTATATTTCTTTGAGAGATTCAGTTTCACAGAATATCCTGAGTTGGAAAGGACCCACAAGGATCATCAAGTCCAGCTCTTAAGTGAATGGCCCATGCAGGGATCAAATCCACAACCTTGGTGTCATTAGCCCCCTGCTCCAACCGGCTGAGCTAATTCATTTGTTCTTTCCCGGATTTTGGACATCATGCATCAAAACAACTCTGATCCAGCTAAAAATCAGTAACACTCCAGTCAAAATGAGAAAAATGGTACGCAACAGCATTTAAACCAACCATGAGACACATCTGACAGAGTATGAAGATGTGATTCCACAGCCAGCCTTTACCCTTCCTGATTTCTGAAGGAAAAATCCCAGTTCAAAGAGGCAGTGCAGTTCAAACCACTTTCCTATTTTAGGAATTAAAACCTAAGGCAATACCATGCTCCCCACACCTCATGTGTGAAATAATTGAACACTTACTACTTAACAGGAGTTTTGAGCATGCCAGGGAAGGTGAGGAAGTGGTTTGAGGCTGGAGAGTGTCATAGTGGAGCATCCCAGTCTGTAGTTCTAGAGAAGGGCTCTGTGAGTGGTGCTTACTAGACTGAACTCGCTGTTAAAATTGCAGACAGCCCTGAGTCAGCTGTTAGAAAAACAGCTTCCACTAGATGGAAGGCTCTTCTTTCTGCTTTCTCCTCCTCTCTTCCCTCTGCTCACTGAGTTTGGGACCTCAAAGCCACTGTGCTTTAATTGCACCCCATTTCACTCAGAAAAGCACCTGCACTGCATCAGCAATTCACCCTGCAAGGGCCATTTTCTCTGTCTGATTTGGTGTGCCTAGCACATCTATCTGAAGAATCCAAACTGTTAATTATTAGCTCCATATGATACATATGCTTAAACTGAAAGCAAGAAAAGTATCAGGTTTTTCACAACAGGGATTTGTTTCTCAAAGTATCTATGCCTTTCTATCCCTTCCACAGTGGAGTAAGAATCTATGACTATTTGTCTTGCTGGAGAGGAAAATAATCTGTGTTGTACCATACAGTTGGAATGGTGCACATAAAGGAATGTGTAAATAGATATGCCTGTATTTGCTGCCAGCAGCCTTTGTGCAATAAAAGGGGCAATACTGCAATTGTTGTACTGTAACAAAAGGACCTGTTTCGCTAGTGTAGAAGGGGCTTTCCTGTTGGTGGTGTAAGATTTGCTTAACCATCTTCATCAAATAGAAAAAAAATTAAGTATCGTTCAAGAAAGCATGACACTGATATAGGGGAAAAAAACATATTATGAAAATCCAGTTTCAGTTCTCTTTATATACCTGCTGTACTTTTGGGCCACTGATAGTACACTTGGATCCCTAATTTCAGACATAATTTTGAAAAGTAGAACACGATATTCCATAATAGTGTACAGAGACACTTCAGTATAACAGATAGAAGTCAGCAGAAGCCATATGGAACATGAATGGGGTTGTCTTGCTTTGTTGCCCATTATTATCTTGGTGTAGTTCCATATGGTGATTGAGCTCTGCTTACATGACTTTGATGTGTAGGCATCTATGTTATTGGAGCTGTTAACCAATTAATAAAAGCCTATTGCCATATGTGCTGATTCTGCAGTTCGCTCTTGTATTTGCATTGGAAGCTGATTTGGAAATGGTTGTTCTCAGTTCTGTTCTGATGATAATAATGTTGTTTTATACAGAAACTCCATTCACAGTCACACTTCTAAGTTGTGCCTACTAAGAAGGAGCTCTTGATGTGAACAAAGCATAGCTTTGGTAGAAATTCAGGTTGATGACCTGAAAGAATCTGGTTCTCCTCAGTCCATAACTTGGGAACAAGTGCAGGTCAGAAAGCAAATCTGTCCGCAACGTATGTGTGAAGATGAGGTAGAAAAAAACTCATGTGCAGGTTTCTGGAAAAGGGATGATAAAAATGATGAAAAGAACTTGGTTTTGAGATTGTTCATAAGTTGCTAAAGCATTTAGAAAGGGATTTAAATTTCACACCTTGGTTGAAGACCAGATCTTTTATGGAATTCATAAAAATTTTCACTTGAGACCAGTTTTGAAATGTCTTCCCTCTCTGAAGTGTGTGGCTTTTTTGACACATCTGGCTGTGTTGAGAGGCAGGGCCTCTGCTGAGTGGACCATTGCTTGGGACCAATGTGCTTCTTTCTGAAGCCCGAGGAAAGTGTTTCCTAGAAAAATCCCTCTCTGTAATCTTTGCCCATTGATCCTCACTCATCTGTGCCCTCCGGGAATGCCCAGCCAGGGCTCCTAAAGCAACCAAAGCGTTTGTGCTGTGGGTCAGCCCCACACACTCCTGCAGTTACTCTGTGCCTCCTAATCAGCCTCTTTAAAATGGGAGGATGGGTGATTTGCCAGAGTAAATTGTTTTGCTGCCGAATTCAGTGACGCTGAGCAAGCAAAGGAGGATTTGGCCCATTTTAGCGTTTATTTCCTTTAAAAGGGAACGGCTTTGAAAAGAGCCTGTGGATTCACGGGACTGCTATTACCATAGCTCACTAATGATAATTACTGTGGAATTTCCTGTTTGAGGAAATCCAACTGTGAGTTCATAAACATGTGTCAAAGCAATGGGGAGGAAAAGCAAAATTCAAACAACTTTTCAGTCCCTTAAATCTTGCTTTTGATTTGCAGCTCTCCTTCGGTGTTCAGTTCTGTTTTGCAGCAATGAAAAGCTGACAAGTCGCCTGGATGGGGGAAGAATTACACAAACAAAACCAGAAACTAAGCTGCTGTTTTTTATTGATGTATATTATTTTATACTCGAAGGAGCAGCACGGGGATTTCTTCTCACCTTTTAAATTAATGTTTTTGCTTTATTATCCATACAGTAGTACTGCACTGCCATTTTAGAAATTAGGGATGCATTTTAAAAATACTGGAGGTTCCACTGCATCTATGTATTTATGTTGCTGGTACATTATACATTGTAAATAAAAAGACACAGTGCCCCATGCTAAGTCATTTTGCATTAGAGGGCTCTCATTTGCAACTTTCTCTAGAGTGAATTTTAACAATGGTGAATTATGTTCCTTCAGTGAACCTGCTTATAAATTATAGATTTAAGGATGACAAATAGCCTACATTTGGTTCTGGTTCATATGAAATGAAAGGCTAGAATATATAGATTCAAACTGGGTACACTCTCCTATATAATGCTCTCTTATTTTGAATTTTAAAAAAATCTTGCATGACTTATGAAGCTTAACCTGGTGAGATGTCCCAGCCTTATTTAGAAACATAATCTTGCTGTTTGCAAGGTCAGCTGGCCTGAGTGTTGAGTCTATCTCCTGCACCTTGAGAGGAAACAGAGATGATCTTTTGCCCAGTAAAAGTCTATTCCACAATTTTATCAGTAAAACTCGCTTGCTGTGACCCAAGTCTTGTCTATAATTAGCATTATACCCTACCTACAGAATTCTGGTCATCTACCAGCACAGTTAAAATAACACAAGTGTTACACATCCTGCACAGATGTTCTGCCAAAAGGAGATGAATCAGCACCAAGGTTTTCCAGTAAGGATCCTACAGCCCTTACAGTCATCACTGTTCTTTTTTGAATGTGCCCACGAGCGGCCCTCTTCCAAATTTCTAGATAATCTCCTTTTACAAACTGAGCTCACTGCCCAGGATGGGGTTGGTATAAAGCCATCTCCAAACAAGCTGTTTATTCAGACATACAAAAGGGTGCAGAGGGGCAGAGGCACAACTGCCAAGAGTTTCTTGCCGCCTGAAGGTTGTGGAGGTTGGTCCAGCCAGAAATCTGGACTTGCCTGCCTCCCCTCCCATTTGTGGTACTGCTCTGAGGAATTAAATGTCACCCTCAGCAAGGACCTCACCACGGTCTTCTCCATCTGAAAGAAAGCAGCCTGGAGTCTCCTATCAAATGGGAGCTAATTAAGAAAGTGGCAATGGCCATGGATAGAGATCTCTTCTAAGACCAAACTAATGCTAGAGAAAAAGCCCTCTCTGGCTTCTGTAGGATAAACACTTCTACATCTCATTTTGAGGTGGCAGTTGGCAGCAATTGGAGATGAGCAAAATGGTTTTGTTTCAAAATAGTAAGATTTATTCTAAATCCATTGACTGGACGTCTTCATGAAGGGGCAAATAGAAGCAGTGTTCTTCAATTGTTCTTTTTGAGGTTGCAAAATGTTAATGCAGTAAAAATGCAAGCATAAAGAAGTGGATTTGAAATGGAAAAGAGGTCTATGCAAAGCAAGGCCAGAGCATTCAGGTTCCATACATAAAATCCCAAAGGCATGATTGTGAGTAAATCTGGGAATTAGGCAATCTGAACGTGTGGCTTTGCAGAAGAAACCTGGCAGGCTTTGAAGGAAAAAGAAGACAACATTTGGCTTTTTTGACCTGAGGGTTTAGTTTAAAATCAATCACAGGCGTGCTGTGCCTTAATTTCAGGTCAGACCTAGTGGCCACAGGAGCCCAGGAAAGACACTGAAAAGTCTAGAGATTTTTGTGTGGGACTTGTATTTGGTGAGAAAATGGACTGATCCAAGCAGCTCCAGGCTCTTTCATCTGATCTCATTAGTACACAAAGCTTTAGAACAAGCACTGAAGGAAAACTAATTAAAGATGTGGAGGTATATGAAAAACTAGTTAAAATGCAGCAGGACTTCACCAAAGATAGCACATACCAGACTCAGCCAGTACGATAAAGTCTGATAAATCATTCTCTCAGACAATGAAAATACAGTAGATCAAATCTATCTGGACTTCAATAAAACATTTGAGAGGATGCCATGCGAGAAAATATTAATTAAGATGGAGAGATGTGGGTGAATGTAAGAAATGAAAAGTGAGGACAATAGCATGTGCTGAAAGGGAAAGTCTAGATGGAAGGAGGTTACTAATGTGGTTCCAGAGGGACTGATCTCAGAACTAATCTTAGTTAAAATTTTATTAGTGACCTTGGCACAAAAAACATGAGTGTGCTAATGAAATTTGCTGATGACATAAACCTAGGACCTGCTGTTGCAACAGAAAAGGAATGGAGAACCTTATGGAAAGAATTGGATAAGTCTGCGGACAGGAGGAAGAGAAATGAGATGCAATTTAATAGTAGAAATAAAAAGTCGTGCACTTAGCAGAAACTCCTATTAATTTTAGTGAAGTGGGGTGAGGGCCAGACAGATGGACAGAAGAAAGAGCAAATATTGCATGAACTAATCTAAGAAGCAGGAGAGCCCTCAGTGGGCTGCTTTCTGTCAGACAGGGGCTCACCACGCAGCCAGAGGTGTCAGGGCAGTCTCTGTGTCCCATAACCCCTCTCACTGGCAGCAAGCACCAGCAGAAGCCAGGGAAGGTGAGTCTGGCAGGATTTTCCCAGAGCAGTGGGTGCATCCAGCAATTTGTGACTCAGTGAGGCAGTGGCCTTGTGCCTCTAATTGTGTTCTCAGGGGATTTTTTCCCTTTCCATTGATTTAACTCAGCTTACTTCCAAGTCTTTTACTGGCAGGGACGATTTCTGAGCGTGAGTGTCAATTTGAGAGGGAGTATAAAGAAAACAACTTGATACTGGTGAAGGTGTGGGACAAAGGATGAACCTGGAGTCTCTTAGGATGATCATAGAGTCACAGGATCACAGATTGTGCTGAGTTAAAGGGATCCACAAGGATGATCGAGCCCAGCTCCTGGCCTTGCACAGGCCCATCCCCCAGAGTCACACCCTGTGCCCCAGAGGATCATCCAAACACCCCTGGAGCTCTGGCAGCCTTGGGGCTGTGCCCACTGTCCTGGAGAGCCTGTTCAGTGTCCACCACCCTCTGGGGGAAGGACCTTTGTCTAATATCTAACCTAACCCTGCCCTGACACAACTCCATTCCCTGGGTGCTGTCCCTGGTCCCCACAGAGCAGAGATCAGTGCCTGCCCCTCCTCTGCCCCACACAAGGATGCTGAAGACCCCCGTGAGGTCTGCCCTCAGTCTCCTCTTCTCCAGCTGATGGTACTTTGGACCTCTCTGACCTGTGTGGGGACACGAGCAGACCTACAGCTGTCACACAGCCATAAAAAGCTGACACAGAAAGGATAAACATCAGACTTTTTCACACAGGTTGGAAAAACACACAGTGGGCACACATTGCCTGCTCACTTCCCGGGGCTGACGGAGCAATGCCGCCAGTGTCACCTGCCCAGCAAGAGTGGCAAGCCCCCTGTGACCCCCAGGTAATGAGTGACCCCCATGTAATGAGTGACCCCCATGTAATGAGTGACCCCCCTGTGATGAGGGACCCCCTGTGATAAGGGAACCCTCTGTGATGAGGGACCCCTCTGTGATGAGTGACCCCTGTGATGAGGGATCCCTCTGTGATGAGGGACCTTCCTGTGACGAGGGACCCCTCTGTGAGGAGGGACCCCCCTGTGATGGGGGACCCTCTTGTGATGAGTGACCCCCCTGTGATGAGGGACCCCTCTGTGATGAGGGACCCCCCTGTGATGAGTGGCACTGCTGTGATGAGGGACCCCTCTGTGATGAGGGACCCCCCTGTGA
>WBMV01000769.1:293656-427973 GCA_013396655.1 Campylorhamphus procurvoides | reverse complement strand
ACACACGGATCCATGGATGGGCACACGGATCCGTGGATGGACACACGGATCCACACCGGGCACTGCGTGCTCCCCCTCACAACAACCTGCTGCGCTGCCCTTCTACCTTAACCCTGACCGGTGTTTTTTTGGATGAAAGGCGCCCTGTCTAAAGGCGAACCAACCAGTCGGGTGGGCTGGGATGCCCCTGAATTCTCCCCTCTCGGGGACCGGCTGCAGCGAGCTCACGGGGTTTCGGTGGGCTCTTTCTGCGGGACACTTTCATTATTAGTGCTTCCCGAAATAACAGGTTTCGTTTCCCGCAATAACACGATCCAAAGGTCGTCACCAGACAGGTTTATACCCTGGCAGGGTTTATGGGAGGCTGTTACTTTACACCGGTGCGCTCACCCCTGACCGGGAGCGCGGCCGGGGTTATCTGCACAAGGGTGTGACTCAGCTGGGTAGGATTCTGTACTTTGAGAACACGTGGAAGAGTTTGCCGGGTTTGGTGGTGCGTGGGTGAATTTGCACACTTGTGGATATCCCCACTGGCTTCGTGCGAGAACTTCTCGGGAAACTTCTGCATGCGACGACTCTTGCAGAATTGGAGCTCATAACAGTGTGAAACATCAGGAGAAAGTGAGAACAGGGTGACAATTACCGTGAGCATTGTCTGGATATGATACAAATTGTCAGGATATGATACAAATCGTGAATGTTGAGATTCAACGCTATAAGCCACAAAATAGCTCTTAAAGAATAGCAATGTATTGATGTGCTGTGCTTTTGGGGGTTTATTTCCTCCTCTGTGTTACTTGTCCCTTGGAAATGAATTCCTCTTCATCCCCATTGTAATATATTCATTAGTTCACTTTTCAGCACTCTTCCTGTATGTGTTGCATCATTTATTTGGCCTGTAGTTAAAACCCATATCGGGGTGTTGTGTGCATAAGGGGCTGAATTTATGCTACACATGGAACCCTTCCAGATACGTGAGCGATAACCTTGTTTTGTCGCACTTGTCGCAGGCAGAAGGTGCCCCAAGGTTTAGTGAGGGCGGATCGAACTCCCGGAGGGGGCTGTGCTGGGCTCTGAGCACACCCTGGAACCGGTTCCTCCTGTTTGCTGCCATTCGCATTCCTGCCATTCCTCCCGTCCAGCCCCCCTTCCCAGGACATCCCGGTGGGAGCCCACCAACAATCTGACACCCTCCAGGGCACACAAAAGAGGCTGAGCCTCTCCTCCCACACTCGCACGGCAGGGAATAGCCCATTCCCGGTTGGATTCCCTCCCCCTTCCGGCAGGGGTGGCTGAGGGCACACCGAGTGCCCGTCCTCGCCACTGCTTGTGGGACTCAGGGCACTGCTGGGCATTTGGCATTCTTATTTTTCCCTTTTCCACCCACGAGCTGTTGGCCTGTTGGAGCCCCTGTCCCGTGGGGCAGGACAGGGACACTGAAGGAGGAGCCTTATCTGGGACACCAAAGCCGCTCCCAAGGAGGTGTGACCGGCCTTTGGGAGGTGTTTTGGCACCCGAGTGTGATTTTTGACACTGAAGTGCCACCCTTCATATGCTGCCTAAAAGGGGATATCATCATACTGTCAAATCTCGCTGTTTGCTGAGATTTCTCTCAGAGAACAAAGCTGAGACAGTCAGTGATGTTTCTGTAACCAAAGAAATGATATTTTAAAGTTGCTTGTATGTAAATCGCTTATTGCACTGCCTTCAGACAAAAATATGCACTGATTCCAGGTGGGACTTTTAAAAAAAGTGCGACAAAACTGAGTTCCTTGCGTGATTTCCTTCATTGTTAGAGCAGGAATTCAAAAAGTAAATAAACAGGGGGAGATGTAAACTGTAAAGTTCTGCTGGACTGAATAAATGTTTAGTAGTAACACTGCCAGGGGAAGTGTGTAAACACTATTTTTTGTACTCCCCTATGAACTCTAAAGCTTTTATTTTTTTTTAAATATTCATAGAGCCATGAAGTCATTGTGTGACTGAGCTGAGTGAGTATTCCACATGCTTATGTGGGTATTGTTTTTTATTGGTTTTAAATTTAAAAGGGTTTTTTCCAGATAAATTGTTCAAAGTCAACCCAGTCCTTGGTGTAAAAGGTTTGTGCATAGTACAGCTCTGTTTGTGCTGTGCTGACTGGATTGATTTAATTTGGAAATTCTGATACAACAGAAGTTATTTAGGAGGCATTGTGTTATTAAAACTATAAGTCTCATTTTATGTGAAATTGATTTTTAATTAAAATTGCAACTGTGGTTGATGGTTGGTTTTTGTTGGGGTTTTCTTAATGAGACTTAACATTATAACTGTAGGTTAAGGATGGTCACCTTGTAGACAACATATGCAGGAATGAAGAGGTCTGGTTAGGATTTACATAAGATTTAAAAAAAAAACCCACAAAACCATGTAACTTTTTGTGAAAAAAAACCCAGTTATGTGGCCAGTATAAAAATTTCAATGAGAAAATAAATACAAAAAAAAATGTAACCATTTGGAAACTATAAAATCTTACTGGTTTTAATGGATGCTCCCACCAATAAAAACCCAAACAGCAAAACCCACAACAAAACAACCAACAATCTAAACCAAACAAACCCCCAAACAAATGAAAAAACGAAATCAAACCAAACCCAACAAACAAGCAAACCAGCATAGCAAACCTTCAGAATATGTGGATAAAAGCACTGATAGTGGGGAAGTTTGAATCAGCAATGTCTGAGAATGAAAAGGACTGAAGGTGCAGAGTAGCTGAAAAATAATGCCAGCAGACCTTTATTTTAGCAACACTGCTGGATATTGCTCTAATAAGGCCCGAGTTCATTTGTATGTATACACTCTTCAGTTGGTGCCTTTTCAAGGAGACAATTATCCAAAAAAGCTTTCCTTGCATCAGATGAGAGCCTGGCAGTTGTTATTATCAGTACACTACAGAGCAGCTTAGTTGAACCATCAAATTTTCCCTGACCCTAACTAAATAAGCTCTTTTGATATAAAATATAAGGCATTTTAAAAAGAGAATGAAATCTAATAATTGACTTCTAGCGTCTAGTTTAAGAAACAGGAACATTCAAGGGAAGAAAAAGTAAAGAAGAAATTATTTCTTCTGTGCTTCTGCTGGAAGTCTTACTTTGTTTGTACTTACCGAATCTTTCATTCTTTATTACTGAATTCACTTTATTTGATATTGATGCAATCCATATTCCTTGAGTGTTTTTCTCCTCTTCCAGCGCACTCTGTTTTTTGGAGACATAATCTTTGATCTGTGGTGGCAATGATTTTCAGACAGTGACTGCAGATGGGGAATGAGTAGCATGAGGTGACAAACATGTAAGAAATAACAATCCTCTAATGATGCAAATATGGGATGTGATGGGTCAAAACATGCATTTGTAAGGGATTTCGAGTCCTGTGAGTGCTGCAGGTGCCTCTGAGAACCAAGAACGATGTGTCCAATGCCAGGCACTCAGCACTGTCATTTGGGTTTTTCTGTAGACTGGGAGCTCTACTCAGTTTTCTTGTATTCCCAAGCCAATCCTTTATGTCAGTCCAGTCTCCACATTTTAGGGTTTTTGAAGAGCAAAGTCCCTCTCTCTGTATATACATAAATGGGTTTGGAGGAAAGCAAATATATACAGGTATTTCCTTAAGCTATCTTTTTTTTCATGCTTCCAAACTATTCCAAACGTAAGGATTATAGTTCTGTTTTCACTGTTCAGGGGTCATGGCAGGTTTGCCAGTCAAGGGGAGCAAGGTATGATAAACTCTCCTGAGGGGAGCTGCTCTCTTCATGTGACTTGTGTTTGCTTCTTGGCAAACCTACAGGTACTTTTCAAATCATCTAAGAGAAAAGTTTTCTTTAATAACTTCCAAAGTATCTAATGGGAAATGGTTGGCTGAAGAGGTAATGGATTCTAGATAACCCATACTAAGCTTGAGACCATCCCTCCTGTTCCTTGGGTGCAAGCCTGGGTGCTGTGGCTACATCCACAGTCTAGCTCCTTGAGTAGAGGGAAGGACAGTCATCTCAGGAGGCGTGAACTGTTCTCCTTCAGGTCATGCTCTCCCATGCAAAAACTGAAGCAGGAATTGCACAGAAAGAAAAAATGCTGTTTTGAGCCTGTAATGAAAAATCTGTCTTTGCACACACGCACGAGGACGTGAAATTCCCATTGCTAAGGCGTTCCCGAGGATTTGCATGCTAGGCTGAGGGAAAGCATTGATATTCCTGTAACAAACTCTGTGCCTTGATGATGACCTACACTGGTGTCAATAGGACATCCCACAATAGAATTGCAATGTTGTCTAGAAATTGAAAGCTTATTTAGGTCATCGTCAAGGCTGAATCTCAAGAGCAGCTGTACGGTCCTCTGTGCCTGGACGTGATGGAATAACAGATAGGAACCGTGGGTTGCCATTTCTGAGGCCAAGCACTGTAAGAGGACGTGGCAGCTGATGTGCTGATAGAAAAAATATGGTGGGACAGAACAATCTTGGGTTTCATTTCAAGCTACATTAGTGAACACAGATTTTCTGCTTATTATCCCCAGTTGGGACTCATTCAGCTTCTCTCATATCTCATCTCTTGTCTCTTATCTTGTTCAAATCCCATTTCTTTCACTTAGCCTTCTCAGTAACCTTTCCTGAACTCCTGTCTTTTGAGGTTGGAAAATTTCAGCCCACAAATAAAGTTGTGAAGAACTAAAAATAGGATCTCAGACTTGGAAGCTCAAGTGATAGCAGTGAGGCTGTGATACCAATCCTGCCCATAGCAGAGAAAATCCCCTGCAGTGTAACTTCATTGCCCTTCAGCAACATCTGCCTTAAGGGCTTTTTCTATGATTTCTTCATTCTGGAGATATCTTTTATACTTCTTTACATTAATAAATTCTGGGAATATTTCTTTTAACTGTAAATTCTTAGCAGAGGCTGTGTCTGACCTTGTGTCCTCTGTAGTGGTTGTATTTCACTAGTTTTTTGTAATTTTGAAATTAAGCCTGGAGAAGAAGCCAGGGTTTCTCTTCCACAAGGCTCACACAACCAGCAGGGAGTGCACTGTCCTTGGCATGGTGCTGCAGGATCGTGGTGATAAAGCTGAACATCAGAGCTTCCAGAAGAACATTCACCAGGAATTAGATACTCTGTGACATGCAGTGATGGTCTGTAAATGCATGATAATGTGCACGCTGGCGATCCAGTGTATTGGATGCTCCATCCTGGAATACTTCATGGTGTCTTTTATCTCACAGCCAAGAAGAACTAGAGAAAATTCAGAACCTAAAGCTAGTGAGTCTGTTCTTATTTCTGAGACATTGACGAATGCATTACTTGCCATACAAGAAATTGAAAAGATGAAGGCATTTCCATTCACAGACTTTACGTACCCATCTTTACCATTATTGTTCAGTATTTTAATCTACCATGTGAGGCAGAAAAACCCACAAAAATTTTCTTTTCTATATGCATGATCCTATATGTGCTTACACATACTAAACATATAAGTTAATTGAAACAATTGAAAAAGTCAAGGAGTTTATGGGCTTTTTTTCTCTAAATCTTACCCTCTTTTGGTAAATGTTACTAATGAAAGTAATGGGAGCTTCCACTTTTGGAAGCTGTCCCAAGCTTGAGAAGCCCCTTGCTTATGAGATCTCACCTTGAGTGCTGCATCCTGTTCTTGGATCCCCAGGAAGGACCTGGAGCTGCTGGAGCCAGTCCAGGGGAGGCACCAGGATGGTCAGAGGGTGGAGCAGCTCTGCTGGGAGGGAAGGCTGGGAGAGCTGGGATTGTTCAGCCTGGAGAAGAGAAGCTTTGGTGGGACCTCCTTGTGGCTTTTCAGTACCTTCAGGGAACCTGCAAGAAAGATGGAGAGAGACCATTTACAAAGGCCTGGAGTACAGGACAAGGAAGAATGCCTTCAATTGATGGAGAGCAGGGATACTGGGAAGAAATTCTGCCCTGTGAGGGTGGGCAGGCCCTGGCACAGGTTGGGCAGAGAAGCTGTGGCTGCCCCTGGATCCCTGGGAGTGTCCAAGGCCAGGCTGGATGGGGTTTGGAGCAAACTGGGCTGGTGGAAGGTGTCCCTGTCCATGGCAGGGGTGGGACTGGATGATCTCTAAAGTCCCTTCCAACCCAGGCCATTCTATGATTTTATGAAGAATGAATTTGAGGCTGAAATTCAGAAGTTTGGCATGTTCCCTGCAAAGCTGGCTTTGAACAAAGCCTGTGCAGGAAGGGCTGACTTCTGTAGCTTCAGAGAAGTGCTCCTGGCAGCTTGGTTACGTCCAGCTTCAACAGGTGATAGCACAGAAACCACGGTGCCTGAGGCTTTAAACCTCAGTTTGATATCACAGAATATTGTGAGTTGGAAGGGACCCATGAGGTCCATCGAGTCTGAAGTGAATGGCCTGTGATTCTTATCCCAATCTTTCAGAATAACTGTGCTCTTTTGCATGGATGTGGCACTTACTGAATGAAGTGGGAACGAAAATGTCTCTTTTCTGAAGGATATTCTGCTGGTTTAGGTTTATTGGGTTGAACCCCTGTGTTGTAGGAGCTGAGAACTGGCAGCTTCAACCTTCTCGTTGCATGTTGGCTGAGGTTGTGTTTGGGGTGGGATTCCATGGAGCCCCCTGCTGAAGGTGGGTAATGGGGGGTGGGCAACTTGCTACAACAGGTGGATAATTCTTGAGTGTTTTTAGTAAAAGCAATAATCCTGTTCTTGGGAGGAAAATGCCTGAGAAGGCAGGAGTGAGATCCTCTCCCAGCTCAGCTGAGGTCAGCAGGAGTTACAAGTTCAGGGTGAGTTGTGGTGAATTCCTTGGGCAGGAATCTCACTCGGTGTCTGCATGAATGCCATTAAAGCTGGAGGCAAGTTTTTATTTTAATCTCTGAGGCCAGAAATAGCCACTGCCTCAAGGCTTAGCATCATCTTCTCTGCTCTGGTATGTCTGCTCATTTTGTCTGCTTGTTTTTTTGATCTTGCCTAATGGTAAGAAAATTCTTTTGTGATTGCTCAGGTAGTAGAGTATATTGTGGCTCTGTTTGTCTCTGCATCTGGATTTATTATCCATCCAGCTTTGCTTGACAGAAAGATTAAGCAGACTTGACAAACTCACAGTTGTAACCTTATCTTTGCAGTCAGAAGTGCTACAAGTCAGGATAAAAGATATGTGATTAAGACTTGCAGAAGAAAATACTGCAGAAAAAAATCTAAAGGAAAAAAAATTAAATTTTTGTGCCTAATTTGACATCTGTCTTTGCACGTAGAGCTTGTAGTACTGCATATTGGTGTTGTAGAAATGTCAGTGATACTGTAGATCTCTTTTATAAGTCTTAAGTTAAATTCTGGGCGTGGTGGCCTCATTGATTATATTTACTCTGACCTGGTGACATCCCATGTATAAATACACAAATATTTGATGCACTTAAAATAGGAAGAAAATACAAAAGCTAATATTTTTAAGTAAGTAATTGTAATTAGCATTATATATCGCATTTCTTGTTTCGTCTGACAACCTGGTGGCTTTTCTTATCCCTTATCTTTTTTGTCCCTTAAAAAAGGCTTCTCTCCCTTCTGAACATCCATGCAAAGAAAGTGGTTGTTTACTGAGAAAGCCGTGAAGATATCCAAGTATAGAATGGAACCAACTAGGAACCATTAATTAGTATCAACTGAAAGAAAGAAGTTAGAAACTTGGGAAACTCTTATCTTTAATTTCTTGTTGTTATCTTTGCTGTTAATTATACTGAGAGTAGCTAAAGGTTTTGGACAGAAATGTCATTTTGATCATTAGATGCTTTTGAATGGTTAAAATAGCTTCCTGTTCCAGCTGTAAACCTAGTAGGGCCCAGTTATTATAAATGACATTATTATAAATTCACCTTTCAGTGGCTTTTGGGTTTGTTTCGTTTTTGGTGTCGTCTGTCTTTCTTTCTTTCCCAGAAGACAGGAAGTGGCTCTCGAGCCAAATGATCTTTATCTGCCCTTGGGAAAAATTCCTGACCATTTAAAAATCAAATGCCCTAATAAGGCTGTACATCCATTTTAAACTGAGGCACAGCAGGTGGCTTCCAGGTGTGTGTTCTTAATCTGTAAGTAAAAGTGAAGGAAAGGATATAAATCCATGTTTGGAAGGAGGCACAATATGCTGTCATGTGCTTTGTTGCACTGTTAACCTGGTGAGCAGTGCAAGATTGGGGGATTTTGGGTTGGTTTATGTTGCTTTGGGCTTCTTTTTTGTGCGTTTGTGCTGATAATTTGACTCTCTGAAAGGCTGGAAGGCTTTTTCATCCTTGAATTCTTTCCATGGCTGGGCATCTAAGTAGCTTCTAAAAAAAAAAAATTAGTTATACTCATTCTGGCAGCTTCCTATGGCCCTTATTGATTATGGCCAACAGCAGAGACAAAGGCAGCACGTGCATTAATCACTCCACAGAAATAATGCTTTTCTTGCAAACTACACTGGCAAAGCATCTGTGTAATGTAGATTTCTGGTGGGGTAAACTGTGTGATGTAGATTTCTGGTGGGGTAAATTGTGTCTCCACATCCTTGGAAAGGGTGTAAATGTTGTTCAAGAAAAAAACTAGGGGGCTATTTAAAAGTTTAAATTTGGAATTATGGCAGTTAGAAGAGCCTCACCTGATGACCTTCTTTATTACTGATCATTGCATTAATGACTAATTGGTATGTTCTTCTTTGCTATGTGGCCTTGCAGTTTTCCACAGCTGACTTATGGTATCCTTGTCTCTTTGCTTTTTCCCTCAGTCTTTGGACTCTTATGTTTATATATCGCTTATTAAATATTTATTAAACGTATCAAAAGGAATTTTGTTGGAAGGTGCATAATATGATAACTTGCTGGGTACACAAGCTTCTCTTTCAGGTCACCTGAAGGGCTTGAGTGCCTGAAAATCTACATTATTTTTTTTAACCCTGCTACATTCTTTGATTTAATAAAAACCTTTAAGATGACTTGCTTAAATTCAGACTTTTGTGTTGCTTCTGTTGTAATAGTACTTCAGTCTGTAATAACACTATAAACTATAGGAACACTAAAGACTGCTCCAAAATGCAAATGATATAAAAAGTCTAATATGCATCATTCCTGCATTCCCATTCCTGGGAAATAGGATTTATTATTTTCCACATTATAAAACTTTTGATTCTTTCCTGTTTGGGGCTGCAGTTAAAGGCAGAAAGATGCAAGGACAACAAGTAATTTTACATGACAGTAGGGAATTGGCACGAGTTCTTTTGAGTCTGACTGTTGTTAAAGTATGGAGAAGGTCTGATAGCAGAGTCCAGTTAATATTGTCATGGTTTCAGCTGCTCTGCTACTGTTGTTGCTTAATCTTTTTTCCTACAGTCTTTTACCCATGGTCTGCTCTGTAATGTGCATGAAGAGAGACAGACTCCTTTGGACAAGAGGGTGAACTCTTCAGGGCAGACACCTTTATAATGAGACAATTGTCCCACAATCATTATTCCCCATTATTAGTATACATTATTATACTATTATAAATGCAAGCACACTGGCCTGCAATAAAAATTTGATCCAGCTCATGCAGTGATGAGCAATCCCATTTCTGTCAATTTAGTCAAAGTACATTGAGGCAGCAAAGAAAGCATAAATCCCTGTTTATGTCAGCTTTGGGAGGACAGGACATACTCGATGCCACATTTGTCTTGCTGACAAAAAAGTTAACCTGCCAAAACTGTTGGAACAAATTGGAATTTGTAGACTTTGTTTATGCTGTGTCACTTCTTTCTTTGATGTGACTTCAGTTTTTCTGATCTGGTACAGAGGACTTAAAAGTTAACATGTCATTGAAGGTGACACAAGACTCCTCTCACACTGATTTGAGTTAGACTTTTGGGAGCCAGCTGTCTATGCCAGATCAGGTAGGAGAATTACACTCTAAAAGACATGGGCCAAGCAAACATGGGGCAGGAAGCCTTTTAGTTGTATTTCAAGCTTTAAGTCAAACTTTAGGGTTGGGGTGGGTTGGTTTTTGTTCAGCCTTTACAATTTAGTATGGAAAGATCTGCCTTTTCCTCCCTTTTCCTTTCTTTTTCCTCCTCTAGTTCCCTTGCTCCATAATCTTGGCTGACAAATGTATTATTTCATTCTGTAGTTTTGCACATACAAGGATTCTTCATGCTTTTCTACAAACGTTTCCTAACACAAAATTTTGCTTACAAGACCCAGCAAAATCAAGTGCTCCTCAGTTGCTAGAAACATTTAACACAGTCTTTGCAATTCTCACACTGAGGAAACAGGTGAGGGGATTGTGCCCCTCTGTCCCCCCAGGTGAGACCCCATCTGCAGAGCTGCCTCCAGCCCTGGGGAACAATAGCACAGCAAGGACATGGAGCTGCTGGAGAGTCCAGAGGAGGCACCAGGGTGGTCAGAGGATGGAGCAGCTCTGCTGGGAGGAAAGGCTGGGAGAGCTGGGATTGTCCAGCCTGGAGAAGGGAAGCTTTGGGGTGACCTCATTGTGGCCTTCCAGTACCTGCAGGGAACCTGCAAGGCAGAAGGAATGTTTACAAGGGCCATATTTTGACCAGAACTGGAAACACTGGCCTGTGTTGCATAACTATAAGAAGAATATTAATTTATTTTAAAAGCCCTAATTTATTCCAGCCAGCGGAATCTCCAGTGAATAATTATGCAATTAAGGAACCCTTTTTATCACAATACACAAACCCTTTGTCCAGTAACTTGTCAGAGGAATTTAATTAAAAAACATGGTCTTAAAAATATACTTGTCTGCAATTGAAAGTGTGTAATCCCTTGAGATGGAAGCGCTGGTTAAACACGAGTTCAGCCGAACATATTTCTGCCACATTAACGTGTATTACAATATATTAATTTAGAGAGCAAGTTCCATAGATGACTGATCATTAATGTGTACTATAATCACATTATTTGTTTAGTCAATAAACATTTATGCTGAATAAAAAAGCACCCCCCGTGTAGTGTCTTGTATTGCAGCCACTTATCCATGTTCAGATAATTTTGTCCTAATGATACACAAGCATACATGGCTTTCTGTCAATTGGTTATACATTAAGCACCTTTTTTTCCCCCACGTGCTTGCACTGTGCCAGATGAATAAGTGGATGTGATAAGAAAACAGCTGCACTGTTTCAGACAACAAAAGACTATTTCCAACACCTCTTTGCTAGTAATGGGTAGAAATAGCCCCTTTACTTTAGTGCTTTCAGAACTGGGAATGACTGACACATGCAGGTATTTATGTGTAGTAGGGAAACACTTTTTACTTCACTCTGAAGTGCTTAATTCTTCCCATAAATAGACTTTTTTTTTACTCATTCCAGGAGAGAAAGTATGTCAGGGTAGTGGGAAGAGATCATGCTTACATATGTGGTGGTCCATGAAATGACAATGCATCACTGCTTCTCCAGCAGAGGAGAACTGGGGATGGGCAGACTAAAAGAACTTAAAGGTTTAGGGTTTACTGACCTGCTCCAGTCCTGCAACAGAGTTGACCAGAGCATTATAGAGGCTGACAGGTTGCAATAGACTTTGAGATGGGACATGGTGTATAACTGCAGGACAGTGTTTTGTTGGGTGAGTGTCATCTGTGTGGCAGCCTTGCAGTCCAGAGGCAGCTCCCAGAGCAAAGACAGCAGGGGACAGAGTAGGGTTTGTGCATCCCCTGGGATTGTTCATGGCCAGGACAGCCTTTAAAGGGCACCCCAAAACGCAGCCCAGCACCTCCCACAGAGGGGGGTGAGTGTGCTGCACTAAGCAGCATCCCTGTACTTGTGTAGCTCTTTCTCACTCCAGCATCTCTACTGTTTTAGGTAGTTATGTGCTAATTTTTTTTAATTTTTTTACTACAAACATGTATGTGTAAACAAATCCCATGGAGTTCAATTGTTCTTCCCCAAAGTTCTCTCTGAGAGGAAAAACAATTCTGTCCAGCGAAAACTAAACTTCTGATTCCAGGAGTGTTGCTACCCTTTTATCATCCTCCCTCCTGAGAATTCACTCTTTTTGCACAGTGTACAAAAGTTGCTCCATCTGTTTTGTATACAGTGGATATTTGTTTTAAATGAATGCAGTGCTGGTTAAAATTTACCTGGTTGATGACATCAGAAACTGAAGTCTCAGTGGGCATCAGAACAAGTACAGTACAGGTAGCCACCTCCTCCCTCCCTTCAACATTAAGAAGTTTTTGTTCTAAACAAGGTTTGAGCCAATGGAGGTTAAGAGAATGCTTCAAAATTCCATTTATCATCTTTAATAAAAATGCTTTTTCTATTACGTTTTTAGTCTCTCCCATCTTTACTGCAATACATCCATGGGGTAGAAATGAAGTTTGCCTTGTATTCACACTGAACTCACATTCAGTGATGAAAATTGTTTGGGTACCAGGTTCTTGAGCCATCAAGCTTCACCAAACACTGTATCACAAATAAAAACCCTTCCTTAGAAAATGGCAATTCCACCTGCGAGTATAATTATAAGTACTAAGGGAATATAACAAACACATTTAGCCATTCAGGCAGGTTTCATCACTAACAGTTTAAGTNAATTCACTCTTTTTGCACAGTGTAGCGAAAGTTGCTCCATCTGTTTTGCGTATAAGAAACACATTTAGTCATTCAGACAGATTCCATCACTAACAGTTTAAGCAGAAAAATATAGTGGGATGAATTCTTAATAATTTAGGAAATTGTACAAATAAAAAAAAAATCTGCCTGCATGATGAGAAGAGAGAGAACTTCAGGCAGGAGAATTTGGACATCAGTAGATCAGAGGGTTGTGTTAACCAGCAGATTGGGTGGTGATGGCTGGTGAACAACATGCACAGAAGAATCAAGCCAAGGTGAAGGAACTAGGGACAAGGTGGAAAGGGAATCGTGGTGGAAGGGAAAACAAAGATCTCAACCAAGGGGAAGGCAGACAGAAAACAAAACAGGAAGAGAAAATAAGACTAATTAAATCAAAGGAGGAATAAAGAGCATCTTGAATGGGCACAAAGAAATGGCTAAAACCCAGGCATGGAGGACACAGCAGGTAGCAGGTCACTCACTGACTGCCCCTCCTTCTCCACGTTGCCAGTGAGAATAATGCTGCAGTAGTTATGTTTAGCCTGGAGAAGGCTTTGGGGACACCTAATCATGACCTTCTGGTGCCTGAAAGAGCCTACAAGGAAGATGGAGAGGGAGTATTTACGAGGACACGGAGTGATAAAACAAGGAGCAATGGCTTCCCACTGCCAGAGGGCAGGGATAGGTGGGATATTGGGAAGGAATCCTTCCCTGGGAGGGTGGGCAGGCCCTGGCATGGGTTGAGCAGAGAAGCTGTGGCTGCCCCTGGATCCCTGGGAGTGTCCAAGGCCAGGTTGGACAGGGCTTGGAGCATTGTGGGCTGGTAGAAGGTGTCCCTGTTTTCCAGGTTGAAATGGATTGGATGAGCCCAGTAGAAAATCGCTCTGAGAGACGTCAGTGCAGTTGGTGAGTGTGGAACCTGGTGTGGTAAAGCACAGACACTGGTGACAGCCACACTGTCTTCCTTTCTCTTTGCTTTTCAAGGCTGTGTCTCGGTCCATCGCAGGAATTAACCTTTGTGTTTGCTCCTTCTCTGATCATTATGTAAGAAAAGAAGCTCAAAATCCCCCAAACTAACGGGATAGAGAAAGGATAAAGTCTTTGCATTCCTTTTTGGGTGAGAGGAATTTAATTTTTATTTTTCCTCTTCCATTTTAACATAGTATTTTTCATCTTAGCCTTAAAACTAGGTAGGTTCTTACATTATTTGTGAGACAGAATAGTGACAGTACAGCAAAGTGTTATTTTGTGTGGAGAACAGGCATTTTAGCCATTATGAATTTTTTGCTTATTTCGTTAATTTTGAAAGAACAGGGGTGTCAACTTAACATATGAGAGCCCAAACCATATTAAAATTCATGCATACAGTAAATGCTGAGCAGTTGCAGGAATGTTTCTAATATTTTGCTTTAAATATTAACATGGTATTTTTCTGTCCTAAGTGATAAGGGAATGAATTTATATAGTTGCAATTAAGAAGAGTCATTATGTGTTTAAATTTGATTGAAATATCCATACACAGCTGTGTAACCTTTTGCAAACTTGCATTAAACTTTTCAAAACAATAATTATCTAAGTGTAAATACCAATTTGCCAACTTCTGTGGCATCATCTTTTAAATTCTTTGGGTTTTTTTTCCAATTTGTTGAGTTATTTCAGCAGAGACCCAAAGAACCAGAGCCCTGTGAGCTCTCACTCTCAGCCTTGGTGTCTCTGCTGTTCATGCTCTGCCTGGTTTTCACCAATGCTTTGCCAACAAAGAGTGGCAGGTCAGGAGAAAATATGGAAATAAACTATGCCAAATGCCTTAAATCAACTGCTGCTGAAGAATATGGACTTGAGGCTTGGGAGACTTTGTGTAGGGAACACACTGAGGAAAAACACTATGTGGGGCACTGTGGGAAGAAAAGGAGGATGGTTTGAATGTGTTTTTCAGGAGTACATTACACACTCAGCTCATGCATTGCTGTGTTTATAAATTCCACAGCAAATTTCCTCCAGTATTGTAAATAATAAATTAATCTCCCGGAACCCTTTGCCTGGTTTTGTATCTGATACTCCTGCGCAGATACAGGGAATTCTCACCCCATCAAAATGGAAATTGCAGGCTGATGTTACACCCTGCGCCGTGTCACGCTCTTTAAGAGCAACAAAGAGTATCAGTGGAAGGCAAGAATATCAGGGGGAAAAAATGAAGGGAAAGCACACTATTTACATTTGAAGAAGAGCATATCTGACAGCTGAGTGAACAAAAAGAATAGGCATCAGAGACGCCTGAGCCTTGACAAATGTTGGAGGAATCCCTCGCCTTTGTTTGGCCTCCCGAGTTCATTATCGAGCAGTTCTGCGTGTGACTGCCTTCAATTTCACTAAAATAACACCCTTTTCACTACACTAATACTCTTTTAGGGATGTCAGTGAGTAATAACCTTGCGTGTGGAGGAATATGGGATGCGGTAGGTTGTAAAATACTTCCAAATTTCTATTATTAATAAAAGGCTTGTAGTTCGGCTCTTTTCACGGCTTTTTTTGGTTTCTGCCTTTTTGGAGGGGTGGGCGGGGCACTAAATGTGACAATGCACCCCAAACAGCGAGCCGTGGCAATTTTGCTGTTCAAAGCCAGATGTTTTCCAGGTGTTTAACCTGCCCTCCCCAGCCCGAGCCACTTCTTCCAACTGTAGAATTAGAATTAGTACGAAGGAGAAATTAGGGGTTTTCCATACTACGTAACAGAAGGATTATATATGGTTTTTTTCCTTCAAAAAGGGGTTCAAGGAAATGGCTTTTTTACCATTAATTGAGAGTTTAATTTCATCACCTGAAAAGTGTTCCAGTGTCAAAGATACAGATTAATTTTTATGGCTCATGGTTTGATTTGTGATTTATGGTTACAACTCAATATGCTGGCAAGGCCTGGTGTAAGAAGGTACTTTAGAAGGAAGGGAGAGAGAGCCCCATTTCCTTATAAGAGCTTTGGGAAATACTTGGCTGGGATGAAGTCTGTGAAGATCAGATATATTGAATATCAACTTGCTTTGTTCTGAAAGTTTGACAGGTGGTGGCCAAGGAAAACTATTGAAAAACAGAGAAACAAGTTCCAAAAGAGCTTCTTATGGTCAAGTTCTACTAAGCATTTTTAAAGAAAACGAATTTTAGTTATTAATAATAATGCTATAAATAATAATTTTATAACAACAATGGAATTATGGTTTTGAATACCCTGTGGTAAAATTAACATGAACTGAAATACATCTGGCCCAGAATTCCTTTCTTTTTTCTTTTAAGGATATTGGTGCTCAGTGAGAAATTAAGTAATTTTCCATTTTGAACTTAATGGGACTTTTCCCTGTGAATGGGCTTTTAATTTGTGTTTCTTATAAATGCAGATAATTATTTTCAACAAGGAACAAATAAGATTGTTCCAAAACGATTGCTAAATGCTTGAAAATCTTCTAAATGGTAGAACCTGCAGCATACAGACAAAATGGTCCTCTTTTTGCCCCAAAATGCCAGTTTCAGTGATTTGAAGGAGCAATACAAACTCCAGCCTCTTGGCAGAGGAGAAGAACGTGCTTGTGTTTGCCTTTTTTTAAGGACCAAGCCACGAATTTGCCTGTTTTGTTTTTATTTAGCATGTTCAGCTGATACCAAAGTGGTTTAAACAGAAGGGGTTAAATTGAATTCAAAGCAAAGTTATAAAAGCTCAATTTGTTTCTCACCTCCACACCCCAGTCTGGGTGTTTAATTTAAGGGAAGAACTCATTCTGCTGTTTGGAGCAGCTGCTTGGGGAAAAAGACCTTCTAAATCATGTTTTTCTCTCCTGATGCTCACTTTGGGTGTGTTCCTTAATATTCTGTTTGCAAAGCACTCCACGGAGTGTTTCACAAAAAGCAGTGATCATGTACAGGAACTGCTGCTTTTTCAGGTTTTTTTAATGTTAATGCTCACTTGAAATTTCCATGAAGCTCTTTCATGTGAAATGTGAGGTGCAGAATGTTTCCTGTAATGAAACTTAGAATTGCTATAGAATAAGTGGCCTGGTGTGAGGGTATGGAATGTATACATCATCTACATTAAGAAAAAAAATAAGTTTTAATTTCTTACCAGACGTCAGTTAGTCTGTAATTCTAATATTTATCATTAAACATGTGAATAATATTTTAAGGAGCAATCCCCCAGAAATGAACACAATTTGTTCAAAGTCTTCTCATTAAATCATAGCTTTTCCTTTTTTGCATTGGTGTTTAAAAATACTGTTATAATACTCTGTGTTATAAGAAAATGGGAGCCAGATGCTGATGAGGTTTTTCCTCTGCAGCAATTGGGCAATAGGATTTCGGGGGGGAAGGGGGGGTGGTTATTTGTCTCCTTTTTATATTTGTATAGTGGATAAAATATTCTGCATTATCATGACAGCTCCTTTTGTGTGTTTTTGTAGGGCTGACCCAGGGCCCGTCTCATCCTGCAAGGTCTGCACACACTTGTTGCTGGGGGGAAACATGTCCGAGATTGACTATGAGAAGTTGGCTGAAATAGGTAAATATTTTTTATTATACTTCAAATGGCATCTGTGCGGAGTTACAGGTGATTTACTGGAGCATCTTCAGGAAGTGAGAGGCTTCTCTGGCATTTTTTAATACTTGTTGGAGCAATCCAGTATGAGTTACAGCCTCTGTAGTGATGTGCACCCTAATAAAGCCATTAGGGCTGGAGGTTACTTTTAACACATGCAGCTTTTGTGAATTATTGGCAGTGCAATTCCAGGCTGTTGGAATATCACCATCATCACAGGTTGTGGCACAAATGGGAGTCATTTCTCCGAGCAGACAAACACTGAATGAGCCCAGAGATTGCTGCCTTGCATGTTATTTCCAAAGGTGTTAGTAGAGTGGAGCAACATGAGCGTGGCATTAGGGCCTCGTCACTTGGAAAAATCAGCATTACTTTTTCATTTTTCCCTCGAGTTTTTGAGGATGCCAGGCTGGAACCCAGAGCAAGGGTCTTCCAGATCCCCCCCACCTCCACCTCAGCCTGCCTTTCCCTGTCCCTCCCCTCTGATTTCAGCACTTCATGACTTACAGGAGCAGCTGGATGGCCTTTCTACTCACGGGGATGGGTTCAAAATCCCTGGGAAGGAACTGTCCTCCTCAAGGCAGGCGGGGATTGAGCCCCTCAGGTTACCCCCCCAGGCTGAGTTAAACAGCAAGAACAGGTGATCCTCTGCTTCAGCTCACAGAGCAGGGCAATAAACTCCTCTATAACTTGCAGGAGAAAAAGTAGAGCTGAAGTCTCCCTCAGTTTGGGACAATGAGTTTTATTTATTATTTGTGTTTATGAAAAAAAAATCTCTTGACCTGCAGTTCCCTTGTTCATATCTAAAAAAAAACCCCAAAACAAAATAAAAAGCCAAAGCAAACCCAACCAAGCAAACAAATGAAACCAAACTAAAATATACAAAGAACTATCTCACTAAGTTTGGGCTCTCCAGGTTGTGGTTAGTGGTGGGACTTCTTTAGTCCCTGGCAGTAAGTGCAGCACCAATGGATTTGTGCATTTATTTTGCTTCTCCATTTCTTTGGCCCATCCCAGAGCCAGGCTGGCTGTTTCTGTTGTGTTTAAATTGAATGTACACTTCACTTTTAATGACACCTCTTCCATGGGGGGTATGGTAAATGCTTCACAGCTCCCCCTCCACATCCCCACACACTGGCATTTACTGTTTCTTCTTCTCTCTTCCCACTGTAACTTTTTCTTCCTTTAGGTGACTACAATGCTCAGACATGAAAAAACAATGAGCCTGATAACAAAATAGTGTTTTCCTTGTTCTAAGTTTTAAAATTATTTAAATTCCACAATTTTTCCTTTTTTTTTTTTTTAAAATACTTACCTACTGCATTATGCTCATATTATTATTCTTCCCAGCTCTTGGGACAAAAACATTCTTTAAAGTGAAAGAATACTTTTCCAGGTAAGGTTCATGTAGCTTTTTATGTCTGATACACTTTTAATGGTAGAAAAAATACACATTTTGGAGATAACAAGAATTTAAACTTTTCGTGTGTATGAAGAAGACTCTAACAGTGTATTTCTAAAGGCAGGTGGTTTTTTTTCCTAGAGGGCTGCTGGTTTATTTTTTGAGGAGGCTTTTATGAATTCAAACATAAAGAAATGTAAAAGTAGCACACATGTTCCTGACTCCTCTGTGGTTTTGAGAAGCCCAGCCACAAGTGGCATTTTTCATGCCTGTGAAATGTCTTTTTTGGAACAAATCACATTAAAACCAAAAATGAGACAATAAAGCTTTCATGTGGCTGTTTGCAGGATAGAAAGACACTGAGAAACTGAGCAAAAAGCATTCCAAAATATTTAGTGCAAGTTTTTTTCCAACACTTATTAGCCACTGGCACATAAATCTGGCTGAAATCAATATTTAATACATTTTCTTTGCCCTGCTGTGCCTTATGTGGTGGTCAAGGCACATGAAATATGCAGATGATGAGGAGGCAAAATGTTCTAGAAATACTTATTAAAGTGACATTAATAATGTTTTAGATTACAGAGTCATGGAATACCAGGTTGGAAGGAGACCTAAAGGATCATGTGGTCCAACCTTTCTTTGAGACAGCACAGTCCACAAAAAAAAGCCCAGCACAATGTCCAGCTGAATCTCAAAAGTGTCCAAATAGATAGATAGACAGACAATTAACAAATTCTACCTTATTAAAACATGTATAAGGGTCATGCACCTTATCTGAACATTAATTTTTTCCATTTACGTGTGCTTTTTCTTCTAAGCCACCAAGCATTTGTGTATTAGTGTGTCAGCTTAGTGTTGTTCCCATCAGTTTCTAGAAAACCCTTATTTGAGTAGCACAGAATCATTAGTGGTACTAATTATGCCAGGACCTGTTCATTTGGATAGGGACTTTATATCAGCTGTTTTCGAACCTTACAAGTTTGGAAAAAACTTGGGGAGGGGGAATAAAAAAGCAAATCAAAACCAAAAGTCTTGGAACAAGGTTGATTAAACATTGTTTTGCTCATTTCAGTACAGAGTAGGTTTTAATTCTAAGATCCAGTCCAGAATCTACTGAAACTGGGCCAAGGATGGCCATTTTACTGGGATATTACTGAGATGTTGAGCAGAAATGTTCACCTTTGCTTGGCCTCCAGCTGGAGATTATGCTGGATGGACATTTGGCTGCCTTGCCTATTCCAGGTTCAGAAGGTTAAAGGATTTCAAGGAAACAGTGGGTTTGGGGGCAGGTGAGGTGAAGGTTTGTTTACAGCTTGCTCCCTTTATGCAAAGGAATGAGTTTGCTCTTGGAGAGGGTCCCTGTGAGGTGCAAATGTGGAGTAGCTGTCAGTGCATGTGGTAGTGAAGTGAAGCTCTGACTGCTCTGTTTGGGCAATAAATAGAAATAAAAGGCAGGAAGCTGTAAATGGATACAAGCAGATTCAGGGAGTGTGAAAAATGATGAGACAACACCAACAGTTGTGATCAGCAAGGTGACAGCATGTGAGAGCTGTCCAGTCATACAGATCTTGGTGAGCATCCCAGCAGATACTCATCTTAGGAGGGTGTGGAGGTCGAGTTGAGATATTGAAGGCTTGCTTTTCCCACACATGAGAAAGGGTAAAGAATAACAAACTGATTTGTAACTGCAACAAATAAAGGCCAGTGTTTTTATCAAAATGAGCTACAACTCCACCCTTCAATAATGCATTGGAGGCAAAAGCTTTTCTCTGTTCACATGTTCTTGTTGGTCCTGCAGAACTGCAGAAAGATGAAGCGGACGACACACAGTCAGGACAGGAGGAAACATTTATGCCTCCATCCCCTGAGGATCCTGAGCTAAACATCAATCACCCCTACTATGATGTTGCAAGGCACGGCATCATCCAGCTGGCAGGTACGTTTGGAAAATCCTCTGCCTTTACCTTAGTACACAATTTATCACATTTTCTCACTGTACTCAAGGTGATATGTAGGAATCACATTGGTGCTTCCAGCCTTCCTCCTGAAAAGCAGCTGAACGTGAACTCAGTGCTTTTCTGCAGATGAATTATGAGCCAAATAGTTGAGCTTAATCTTGCTTTAAAATATAACTATAGCAATATATTATGATCTAAGGCCTAACTGTGTCTGGAACAGATCTGTACTTCATTTGTGATAAGCTGTGTTGTTTTCTGAATCACCTGAAGTGGTGTGTAGCCACACGTAATCATTTTTCTTGTCTGCCCAAGCAAACAGATATGGCTTAGTGTATAAAAACTAACAAAAGGGAGAAAGGAAACAGTTGACATGCGTGTTAAATGCATTTATCACCTGACTTTCTGCTGTGACATGGGAAGAAGTTATGAGTCCATAGCATATTTCAGTATTGGATTCTTTCACGTTTACAGTTATTTATTTTTAAAATATTCTGGCAACATATAAGACATGCAGCCATATTTATGATATAAAAGCACCTCTTTAGTAAAGCATGTATTGCCTATCTTTTTTTCCTTTTGGCTTATTTTTGACATCAATGTGCTTGTTAAAATACCATCAGTAATCACAACCCTGAACTCAAGATTGAACACAATAAGAACAATTATGGTATTTAGCACTCATCCTAATGAAATCTAATCTTGTGTTGCTCTGTGCACACTTTATATACCTCCTACTTTAGATACTAAAGCCTAGATTATGGTTTTTCGGGAAAATTATGAGCTCAGGATGTGCATAGATACCTTCCTGTATTCAAGCCATGATGTTGATGTCAAGCCTGGTGAACATCAACTTCAGCAAAACCAGTCCTCTGGTGAGGGATGATTGACTAGGACGGTGAAGTCAATGGTAATTTGACTTCTGATGTGGAGTGGGAGAAGAATTTCACCCATGGAAAGTGGTTATGTGCAGGGTAATAATTACCTTTTGTCTTCTTCACAACTAAGCTCCCAGCATAAGACTCAAATCCATAAGGAGGGGAGTAACAATTCACAGTCTTGTGATGCAAAAACTACTATCTGCTACCTCTCAAGGATGTTTTCTCACTCAAGCACCAGTTTTGGGGCAGGGGAAATACAAAGATGTGGAAATTCTTACTGAAACTATTGAAATAGATGTGTCGACAGACAGACTGGATGCACCAGAGCCATTTATAAGAACCCAAGAGCCTCTTCCATCTGCTGTGTTAGGCAGAGCTGCATTATAGCCCTTCCAAAGAGGCCTTNATATATATATATATATACTGCCTCAACTTTAATTATGCACAGCTACTTAGTAAGTGTTTGTTGGTGCTTCTCATTCTTCATTCTCTCAAAGCTGCCCTCAAGTAATAAGCACTTGGTATTTGTCTGGTTTAGCTGGTGTTAATTCCAAGGGGTCCTTGTGTGTTTTATTTTCCTGGGGGGAATCATTGTGATCATGGGAGCCATGGGCAGAGCTGCCTGGCCATGAGCTGAAACCCTCAGCCTTTGCTTGGGCAAAGCTCCTTTTCTCCATCCCTGCACTCTGGGGGAAAAGGAGCTAAGCTGTCAATTTGAGTTTTCCTTGACGGACCAAGAGGACATTCCCTACAGATAAAAAAAAAAAAAGGGAAAGGTTCACTTACTGTCAAGGCAAACAACATCTAATTTTCACAGTCTCAGAAGGACTCTGCCATTTGATTTGGAAGTTTTAAATGGTGGGGGAACTCAAAAAAGGGGAAGAAGTCTGGAATGAGAAGATGAAATATACTGGCACAGCTCCTTTTAAAAATTCCTGCCTTCGTAGCTGGTGAAACAGAGAACATGTGGTGGGGATGGAATGATAAGCAGCCTGTCCTTTGCTGGGTAGTCCTGCCTGGCCCCATCCTTGGCATATGCTTTATTCCTGCAGTACAGAGTGGGAATTTGCTTCAGTAATAGTGGAGTGGAAGCCACACTGTACCTTCCACAGTTCCATCTTAGAACTTGCTCTGAATCAGTGTTTGCTTGGAATAAAGAACAAACCTTGGATAAACTCCTGGTTTAGTGTCACAGGAGCAAATCTTGCCTGAGTGTTGGATGACCCCTGATGGTCTTGTCCTTAATGCTGGTGTAGGGGAGAATGTCCCATAGCCATTGTTTAAGCCCAGAAAAGAGTGACCTTACCTGCCATTTCACTCAGAAATACTGGATGAATATTGAATAGTTCTGCATATAAATGCAGAACATGGGGAAGGTTAAATAATACCGTCCACACAAAAAAGACTTCTCTGTCCCCAGAGTTTGCTGGGCTGGAGACACGTTTGAATGCTCTTTGGATTTAGATTCAAGCAAGAAAAAGGATGAGCTCTTCCCTTCCCATCCTGGGAGAGGCCAGTCCCTTTTGAAACAGCTTTTAAATTACTTGTACCTAGTTTGTAATGGTTTTCATGTCTTTGAATAAGATAAAGTACGATTTCAGTGTTTGAAATGGCTGTGTTAAAGCAATTCAGGAAGCTGCTCCTTCATTTTTATTCTGTGATTAAAAGACAATGAGATGTATTGTTTGAAATGACTGAAGGAAAAGAAGACTTTAGGTGAAAATATTTGCAGTAATTTATCCATCTCTTACAGTCACCTAGTTTCCAACAGTTAATTAAAAAAAGAAAAACTCCTAAAATTCCTTCTTACTTCTCATAAAATAAAATTACTTATACCTGCTTTCCATAACAACAGTTTTGACTACATGCAGAAGAGATTCTTTGAGCTGTATTCACACAGTGTGAAAATACAATTAACTCAAACAAAATCAAGGCCATTTAAAAAAGATGCAAGCTTTATTAATTGTTTATTAGTTACAGAGTGGGGCATGTCACAAATACCAGCGTGCAGCTGACGACTCAAAGCATGTGTAAACAGGGATGCTGTGCTGGTTCCTTTTATTTCTGTTTTGAGGGAGAAGTTCCAATTTGTTGCCTAAAAACAAACTCAAGATTATTTTTCTTGTTCATTCCTGATGCATCAAACTTCCTAATTTTCTGTAGTTTGCTTCTATAGTGTGATTGCTGACAACTTTTTGCAGTACCTTTATTTGAATATGTGCTTATTTCACAGGACTGTCTCTAATGTTTGTGTTTTCATGACATCCTTTTATGTATGAAATAAAACTTTTTAATGGAATCCATGCCCATCACTGTTTTAAATCTTTATTTCCCTTCTCAGCCTTTCCTTGCTTTTCTAGTTACATTTAAAGGTTGCAGGTATCCAGCCTGGTCTGTGTAGAAACTGTGCACATTTATCTTCAAGATCCAATTGATTTCATGCCCCTTTTTGGTTTTGAAGCAGTGCATTAGAAGCTGATTAGAATAGAATGTAGATCAGACTGTGAAAGGTAAAGTTGTAATTTAGTTTTTGTAACATGTAAGGACAAACTGTAGTGAATTATCTAATAAGCCTAAGGCACAAATCCTAATAATTTGCAGTCCATCTCAGAGACAGCTTTGCTATTTCTTGCAACACCTTCAGGAGCAGGAGTAAAGGTTGATATCAATGGAAAGTATTTCCTGCTCTAGTGAAGAGGGAACTTGTCTGAGTAATAAAAACAGGGATTAAAATCCTTCAGGCAGAAACTAAACTTGGATTTTCCAAGTTCTGCACCAGTTTTTGTCTTGCTTCTTTCTCCAAATATTTTCTTCTCAGAGTGTGAAAGGAAATAAATCCTTATTTTCAATGGTGTGGCAAGTCCCCTGGATTTTGATCCCAGTTCTACTCCCACTGAAACCAGTTGGAAGACTTGTGTAGACTTGAGGATCTTATTTTGTTGTAGTGTGATAATAACAAGCTTCAGTGAAGTAAAATATTTCACTTTTCACATATGAAAGAGTAATGTTAAGTACCATCAGAACAAAAGCTCTTAAAAAGTCGTGCTGAATTGACAGCATTCACAATATCTCATACGCAAACTGTGATGAGCTCTGTCATTAGGAATAAACAAACCTTTTCATTTGCAAGACCCAGTTGGGAAGTGCTGTGCCATCCAAATTCTTAATTAAAATGTAGAGCTACCTCCTTTCCCACTGGCCCTGCTTGGTGTCTTACTGTAACTTTCTTGTCCCACTGCAAAGTCTGATGTCAAAGGTTTGATGATGTGAAATCCAGACAAATAAAGAGGGTTGTGGGCTGGAGGAGCCAGAGTGCCCAAGCACTTTGGGAATGCCTCCTGAATGTTTGGAGCACAAAACCAGCACAGAAACATCACAGGGGGGGAGGTGGGTGATGTTAAATGGGGAGTGAAGTAGGCTAGCACAAAACTACAGTTTGGACCTGGAAGTGAAACATCAGGGAGCAAAGCTGAACTTGCCCTGCATTTTGACTTTGTGCCCAGCAGAAAATGAGCATCTTTTGGTTCTTAGTTGTGTCAGTCAAAGTAGAAGGGAGATATGGGTTTTCACAGAACCACAGAAAATGCTGAGTTGGAATGGATCCACGTGGATCATCAAATCCAGCTCATATCCCTGCACAGGACCATCCCCAAGAGTCACATCCTGTGCCTGAGAGCGTTTTGTGGTATAAAAATACACTCTGTGCAGATTTGCAGTCAGTTTCTTTCCAATTACACTCTCCTTTGCCTCTGCAGGGAATTGCTGCTCCCCACTTTACCTCTCAAACTGTGTTTGGGTAAAAATTCTATCCTCGAGGCCATAGGATGCAAACTCTGCTGGACTGGGAAGCAAACGCTCTGTTAGGTGTGATGGGCATTTCCCAAGGTGGAGGGAAAGGGGACTCTGCTTCTGTTTTGATCAGCACTGCACAGGTCACATTAAAACTTGGTGTTCTCCAAAATGTTATTGGTGCCTATGAAGAGGAAAAACAGGCTCTTCCCTTTCTTTAGCTGCCATCACTGATGGGAAGCTGGCACTGCTTTATTTAGTTTCTCATGGAGTTGGTTTTCTCACCTTTTCTGGTTTGTTCTTTTTGCCTGTGTGGCACTCCAAGGATGGAGAACAAGGGGCTGGTAATTCTGAGAAAGTTTCTCTGCCTCAGTTTTCCCATTATTGAATCTGGACAATTATGTCTCTTCACATTCTACATTCTCAGTTTGCACTCTCTTAAAGAGCTGGTTATTTTTTTCTGGGTTTAATTCAAGCAGTCAGATGTGACCAACAGCAGTAATTAGTGACTCATTTAGCAATTTGCCTGGAAATCTTTCTAAGGTTTATTTTGCTCATAAAAATTATTATCTCTAACAGATAAAATATTCTGGAGTGCATTGTAACACAGCAACTTAATTTTTTTCATAAACAAGCCATGATTTAGAAAGCAATCTCTTATTAATGTTTTAATTTAATTTTAGTACATCATTCATATTAATGCATGTCACATTATAATGCCTTTATAAGTACTCTGAGAATATAAAACAAGACACTTAAATAACTTCAGGAAATAAATTATCATCTATTTGAGAACAATATGCTGACGTACCTGAGTACATAAAATTGTGGTGTTGTGCATGTTCTTCCTTTAGTGGTGCTCAAGCACTTTGTTTAACCCAGGACTAAGAATTTATTTTTGATGTGGGAAGGGACATCAGGCCTTGTGGTGTGAAAAAAAACCCTTTGAGAAAGATCCTAAAACTAAGCAGCCAGCCAAACAAGAACAGGGAGAAAGAATCAGCCAGCAGAGAAAAAAAACATTTGGACAGTCAAAACTATAAAGTGATAATGACCAAAACTCAAACTAAGATAGACCTTTAAAAGATCTTAAATAGCAAAAGGTTCTCTGGTTGTTTAAATAAAGAAAGAGAGAAGTGATCTTCTGTGAAATGAGAGTGGGGTGGCCATCAGGGAAAATACACCTGTAGCTGTCAGACTTTTAGAGACAGAAAAACCTACCTCGTTTTTAGGATAGAACTCAACAAATCAGTGGAAAGATTCTCTGGTGCTGGTCCTAGTGCTGGCACAGGCTTGGAATTGATAATGCAGAAGACAACTCCCAGTCCATGTTTGTATCTGAGAAGTCATTGTTAATCTTGCCTCTTCCTTCCCTTTTCTCCCATGGCACCTAAAATGGGATGGGTTTGAACAGGAGTTGTCCCATCATGACCCTGTTGAGCACCACTAGGTAGGAACTGGACAAAGCAAATTTTTGCCTAGTGTGAAATATGTGAGGTGAGGACGAGCACCTCTTCCTGAGCTGAAGGAAGGAAATAATGAGTCAGTGGTGGGTTTTCATGGAGAACACATGTTTGGAGTGCTGGGCACTGTTTTTTTGTTCAGACCAAGTAGTTTGAACTACTTGTATTACTTGTACAGTAATACGAGTTAGCAGAGCTTAAGAAGGTGCCTGAAGCTGTTCTCCCCAGTATTCATATAAATGCTCATATGATTATATGTATTCATTAACTGAGTCTGTTAAAGATTGAACTTCCCCCATTTTACTGATTTTTTTATTTGTTTACTCATTACAGCTTCTTAATTGAGGGTGAAAGGGGAATAACAGAATTAAAAATAATTGCCTTTAGAAACCCCAATTCTTTATTGTATTCCTACTGATATCAAAGCCAACCTGCAATGTTTTAGTGGTAATAGAAGCAAGTATTAAATAGAATTTCCTTTGAACATTGAAGTTAGACTAAGAATGTGTCAAATATTAATTCAGTCTGACCATTTTATGGGATATTTTTGTATTGCTTTAAAAGGAATCATGCCTTTCATGTAGATATGAGTTAAAATCTTAACATATCACAGTCTTCAGTGCTGAGGTACCTTCAGTACAAGCAGGATTTAAACTCTGTGCCTGCTTTTCCAGATAGTGGGACTCGGGTGTGGAGTGGGCAAGGCACAAACACCAACCTTGTCTACACAGACAGCATGGGCAAAGCTGTCATGAGTCAAAGAGCAAATGAACCTGAGTGCAGCAATAAATGCTTTGTCAGAGAGACTAAGGGTGGACACTTAGGGATCTTCAGGTTAGGAAAATCCTACTTGTATGCCTTGCTTGATGTGTTTTAAATGAGATCTGAGTGTAGCAGTGCTTCTGAAAGAGAGGATCTGAGAAAGCTTGAGTGGGTTAAAAACATCTGACAGAGATGCAAGACAAAGCAGATGCCCCAAAGTGCTCGTAGGCAGAGCAGTGTTCTGATAAATCCCAGAAATAAAGCATGGAGGGTTTGGAAACAGGTGATTTCCAAGAGTACCAGGGAAAGCAGGCCTGTTTTCTTCCACAGCAGAATGCTGCAGGAGGAGTTCAGTGTTCCCTGTCCAGAGCTGGGCACCACCAACCACCTCTGAACACTTTTCTCAGCTCTGCTTTGTCATTTGCCTTGCGCTTTCTGTAGGTCACGTGTGACTTGACAGGAAAGTCTCACAGCATGTTTTAAGTAGTAACAAGGTGGCCTGAAATATCAGAACTCTGATGTCCCTCTGCAGAAGTCAATGAGTGTTTCTTAACTGTTTTGCCCTCCAGGTGAGGACAGTTCTGGAAGGAAGGTGATCACCTTCAGTTGCTGTCGAATGCCCCCCTCCCATCAGCTCAACCACACCAGGCTCCTGGAGTAAGTTTCTTTTAATCTCCTGCATGGACTCCTTTACACTTGATATGAGAACTTCTCTTAGCTTGTTTCCAGGGGAATGAGCCTTCAGGGAGGCAAGCAGTGAAATTAAAAAAGGATGTAAGACCTACTAGTGTTAATACTGAGTGAGATGCTGATGACACTGCCAGTTGCCTCACCTGGGGGGAACCTTGACTGAAAGAAGCAATTCACTGTATACTGAAATTAACTTGTCATCTTGATTTTATTAACAGATTCTTACTGTATTTTAAAAAATTAATTCATAACGAGGACCAGTGAAAGTGAAATTCTGGTGTTTTAGTGCTGCATACATATGTTCTCATGAATGGCTGTGTTTGCCTTAGTTTGCTGTCCCTCATCTCCTAAATCACTTGGGAAGAGCATTGTTTAGTTATTGGCATTCAGTGGGTTCTCTATTTTATAAAAATACCTCCATTTCATTCAGTATATTATGCTAAACATTTTTATATGTATCTCACTTTGGGTTTTTTGTGTTAAAAGAAGTTGTCAGTAGGTAAATTCACAACATTCCTCCCTATAAAATTACTGTTCCTGCCTTGTAGTTTGCCACTGTAAGATCTGTCCTTTCCAAGCATTTTAAGTCTCCCATTTGGAGCTCTTGTACAGACTCCAAAATGTTTGAGCACCTTTCAACCTTCAGTACCCACCAGCACTGGAAAGGACAGAAGTGCTGTTTTAAGGGGTTAAAACACTGGTTACTGAGGAAATGGGTTTGAGAGCACACAGGGAGTGTTAGTGCCAGGGAGGAGGGAGAGCCCCACCAGACAGCTCCTCACACACAGCATCACCTCCAGGGATTAGTAGGGAATGCCAAAGAGTGTGACCAACCACTTTCCTACCCAATCTAAGAACCCTTCCTCATCTCTGTGAGGAGATACCTCAGTGAAACTCAGGTTCCCAGCCCTTCAGCTCTTCTGGACCTAAAGATTCACATGTTTTCCTATATCTGAGCCCACATCTTTTTCACTTGTAAAGTCCGTGCTAAGAGAGAACTGAGGGCAGGTGTCTGAATGTGCAGGTGGCAATACAGCTATCAGGTGATCTGCTTTTGGGTGGTTAAGCTCAGATGTTGAATTCCAAGGAAAAGCTGTAGAGTAGACCCTGATTGGTAGGTATTTTGTGATGAAATCACTTAAAAAATTGATTTGGTAAAGGTTGTGTAATGCCCCTGCAATTCAGTCACAGCCTTGAAACAGGTAATTGACTGTAGAAAAATACTGGTTATTATATGCCCACAAAACACTCTCAGTTATTTTTAGAAGTACAGGCTGTCTGGATGTAATGTGACAAGGAATTTACATGCTGTGAAATAAAACACGAGGCACTCTGTTTGTAACAATATCTGTTTAGTTGTATTTTAATTTCAGATTCTTTTGAATGACTGTCCCTACTATTTCTTCCATTAAAATAGCATTTAAGGCTCAAGTCAGGGATCAAAACGGCATTACATTAATTGCAGTGGCAATCCTTGTCCCAGGATACTTGCAGTCTAAAATTTACAATATATGGAGGGAATAAGCAGATAAATGAGGCTGTGGGAGTGTGAGAAGTGAAGTTATGGGCTTTTCCATACAAAAGGGGATAGTGAAAGTGGCCTTCATACTTGCAGACAGCCACAGCCTAATAAATGGCACAGGGAACTATCTGCTTTACTGAATAAAAATTGCTCACATACAATTAAGAGCAATAGCTGGGGGTCTGTCGCAGAGTAAGAAGAGAGCACTGAGAATAACATGAGAAAGTTGAAATTTGACACAGCAAGACACGAGGCCAGATTGCACTCCTCCATCATTGCTTGATCTAAATCATTGGGCTGTGTAATAGGCCATCCTGTGTTCTTAATTGTAGCAGAAAAGGAAGAGAAAAGCGTCTAAACTCTGCCATAAAAGAATGAACACACAGAAATCTGCTTATAAAACATGCAGTATTATTTCAAGATGGGATAAGTAGTGTAGTGCTTTAAATTAGTTTCAAGGGAAATGATCTACGAACACAGTCACCACAATGCAAACAAGGGAAAGGCAAATAGAGTCAAGAAAAGCAGTTTACAGTAACAGGTTGTAATTGGCAGCAATTAGGGGTAATGGATTTTTCAAGAATTTAGAAAGTTTTAAATTAAGAGGAAAACCCAAGACGGGTTGTTTATTGTTTGGAAAAGGCAAATGATATTGTTTGCTTTTCTCAAAGGAAGGACTTTGCAAAGACCAGAACAAATCAAAATAAAAGTTGCTATTAGTTAAGATGCATCTTTACAAAAATTTCTTGGCAAACACCGTCCCTGTCTTCATTCTTAAGTGATTCATGAGCACCAGAGTTTTTGTTAATAAATACATTCTTCAAAATGTCAGGCGTTGCAGGGATGTGGAATTATTGGCCACATTGCCCCTAGAGCAAGATGAACTTGTTAAATATCTTGAAGCAAAGAGGAGTTTGCAGTCACTGTGCAAAAATAGCACATTTTCTTTCTCGATTACTGCTTCAAAAAAATCTCCTCCGCTAAACAGTGTTAAAACTAAAATGTTATCTTTCTCCTCAGGTACTTAAAGTATACTCTGGACCAGTATGTAGAGAATGATTACACAGTTGTCTACTTCCACTATGGCCTGAAGAGTCTGAATAAACCCTCTCTGAAATGGTTGCAAACAGCCTACAAGGAGTTTGACAGGAAGTATGTCTCCAAAATATTTGGTTTACTCTTAAGGTTGTGCAATGTCTGTAACTGACTTCCTTGAGGGAAGTGGGTCTCTCCTGATCCACCCACATCTAGCTGAGTTCATTGTGCCGCTGCAGATGCTTATAATGATGTCAGTGCTGTTGGAAAATCAACACAAAAATAGCTCCTTTCAGACTTCTGGGGTCAGAGGAAAGGGAGGGCAGAGGAGAGTGCAAAGGACAACACAATCAGCTTGTCCTGAAAGCAAATGTTCAACAGGGACAGTTTCAAAAGAGTAGATCTTTGAAGGTTTAAGCAGAGGCTCAGTAAAGTCTTTTGGACATTTAATTGTCATCTGGGAAACTGTGAAGAACATGAACTTCCACACAAGGAGCAGCTTATGCCCCTCGCTTCAAGGTGGAGAACAAACTTAAAATGGCAATCAGTAGAGCAGCTCAGGTTTTTTGGCTGCCAGTGCCCATGGTGGATTTGGGATCCTTACCCACAGTGGTGCCCCCTGCACTGGCACAGTTGGCTTTGGTGAGCACAGTGCCGTTTTCATTCCCAGATGTAGGGCCCAGCTAAAGCCCAAAAGGAAAAGCTGTAATTGCTGAGTTGGTCCTTCTTCCCCTGGTACCAGAAGGTTTTCCTTAGGAGTTCTTATTTTCCCCCGGTCATTGTTATCTCACCATGAGTGTTGACTCCTGGGAGGAGCACTCCCTACTGGGAAGCACTCTCGGCAGAGTAATAAGCAACAATTTATATATAAAAGCAAGAGCTTTCATTATGCATTTCTCAATTTGGTTTTGCAGTAACACTGAATAAGGGCAGAGATGTTTTGTGCAGCCTGGTTTCCATTTCAGCCTGCTAGAATCTGTTGTTTATGTATCATAAAAGGACACTATAAATCAAGCAAAGCTATTATGGAGAGTTTGTGTCATACAAAGGGGACCATGCAATATCAAACAAGTAGCACTTGCCTTCACCTTTAGTAATTACTAGCAAAACAGGACAATATTAGTGGTAACATTAAAAAAAATAGGTGTAAATTCTACATCTGAAAACTTAGAATTTTTCTCCATCATGAAACTCCTGTAAGCAGAAAATAAAGGGATATGAAAGAAAAGGATTTTTATATCACTGTTTTTTTAATAGATTCTTCATTCTTTTATCAGTATTTTTTTTTCAGATTGCCTAATTTCCTTTCTGTTCCCTGACATTAAATCTAGGAGACAGCAGACATGGATAGGAACAGAGCAGTGGCCTATTGTCAAAACGGACCATTTTTCAGAATTGTGTGTGGGTTTGGGTTTTTTCCATTTTACATTCCATTTCTTCTGAATTAGGTCTTTCTAATGTATTTGAAAAGAATGCTGTGTAATGTTCCTCTAATAATACCTTCCATTCAGCTGTAGCTATTCAGTTCTACCGTCTGTGGTATTCAAGACTCTTCTAACAATTTCATTTTCTTTTCTCAGGTATAAGAAAAACCTTAAAGCACTCTATGTTGTACATCCAACCAACTTCATAAAAATCCTGTGGAATATCTTTAAACCTCTTATAAGGTACTTGGCAGTTTATTGAACACATTATTCCCATTTAGTTCAAGGATGGTTTGTTCTCTAATAAGTTGCTTATAAAAAGGCTTGAGGTAAAATATGTCAGGTAACAGCACAATATCCATTTAAACTGTCTGGAATTAATGAGTAAGGTGAGCTTAAGCCTGGGTGTGAATAAGAGGTAGAGTTCTTCTTTCTAAGAAAAGAGACTCTCAAGTCTTAGTAGTTTTACTGGTTTGTTAAAGTAAATATCACTTTAAAAAACCAGTTATTCTGTGGACCATGAATGACTTTTTTGTTGAGTTTGACAGCACTTACCGTAATGGAACTGGGTGTGTGACTGGAGTTACTGGGTGGTACAGTAAAGTGGATAATGAATACTTAATCTTCAGGGGAGCTGAAGTGGTGAGATGGATAGGAATGACACTGTGGTGTGTTCAGAGTTACTGGATAAGCCCTGAAGTGCCCAGAAGAATTTGAAATGGAGGATATGGTGGTGAAGGTGATGTATTTTACTGTGTGTCCCTCTTCTTTGCGTGGTAAGAACTGGTGCTGTCTACAAGGAGCCTCCACCAGTGGGCAGACACTGATTAGTGCAAGGATGGCTCAGCATCTGCTCCTGAATTTCTGTCACTTTCAAAGTAATTCTGACTTTTGCAGATTATATTATGAATATCCTTAGGGCTGGAGGATGAAAACAGCTAATCTTTGGAAGCCATAATGAACCAACTGGAAACATCCACTACAGTAACTTGCAATTGATTCAGTTTGTCTGGTAGTAAAACTAATTAATTAGGGAGGGGAATTTTGACTTCTAGAGAGGCTGGAACGTGTAAGATGCATGTGACAATAAAAAAAGGATTTACAGCTAAAATTCACTCCAGAATATGTTGTTCTTGAAACAAGAAGTTTAACTATAGATCTGTATTTTAAGTAGCAGCATAATAAATGTCAGTGATCTGGGACATAGTGAAGTGGTGAGAAAAGTGGACAGAAAACAGGATGTCCAGTACCTGATGGTGGCTCAGGAATGGGCATGGATTTTCTGCTTGTTTGTTTCTGATTTGTGTTAGGATGGGTATGGAGACCTTTCTAGAAAACAAAACAAAGCGCAAACCCAACCAAAACAACCAACCAAAAAAAAAGATAAAAGGGCAAAAAGTAAACAACAAACCCCAACAATCAAGCAAGAAAAATTCTTGATGTCTGTCACAATTCTCAGGTGAACCAACTTCTTTCTCAAAGGCAGCCAAGGGTTCCTTGGTAATAGCTCCAGCCAAGGGATTTTGGGACACTGTGATGATTTTCAGTCTGTGCATGTTAATGCACTCAGTGTGATATTTGATTTACAGCAATAACTGCCTGCTAATTCTTACAAAATAAAAGTTTACAGGTCCTTATTCGAAATACTGATTTTCCCCAGATCTTTCTTGTGTCTGTGTAAATAAGTTAACTCCTTTTTTCCTTGGGAAGCACCGTACACTGGAATTTAAATCCTTGTTTGCTTTGAACGTGAAAATTGGTGATCCTGATAAACTTAAGCACATCTGGCATAAACAATTCAAGTCAGATGCATCATCATCATCTTGACCTTCTGAACACTGTTTTCAGAAGGATTGGTTGTTCCTGTTTGTACTGGCCTTTAGCAATTTAACCACTGTGTACCTGTATCCTTGTTTTGAGTCTAATTTTGCAACACACTCTGTTTTTAAAACCTGTAACCAACAGCAACAGAGCTATTTGTACAGCGGGGCTGACACAGTGACTGAACGTGTGAGGAAACTCTGAGATGGTCCCTAAGCCAGAAAGCAGGAATTAGCTCAAGCTAAGGAAAAAACATCTTTATTCCATAAAATGGCTTCATAGCCAAATGCTCACCTGCATTTGGCTTTTTGGGTTGGCTCTAGTTTGGCTTTGTCAAGTAAGGGAAGAAGGATATAATGTTAAACCTGAAGTGTGAAAGGGCCCCCCATGTACAATCTGCCTAAATTGTTTTCTCCCTGAAGACTAAAACTTGTTAATTTGCTAGAATAGCGAAATTTCTAACTTGTTCACAGTACCATTTCCTTGCAACTTAGACTAATCTTACCTTGGCAAAATATGTTTTGATTTTAAGTGCCAGTATTAATCCAGTTCACAAAAGGAAGGGAGAAAAACCCTCTACACCTTCCGTTTCCTACCTCTGCTGAATTAAAGCCCAGACTGACTTGTAGATAGTGTTGTCAATAAAAATAGCTGATGTAAAACCAATTTCATTATCAAGAAGCATGTATTTATTTTTCAGAGGTCTGTTAGTACATTTGGTGCCTGTTAACACATGGCCTACATGCTTTTACATGATGTTTTAATGTGTTTTCTAACAAGTGGATGAATAACAGAATTAATAGAGTGAAGGGACAAAAGTAGTAAATATGTTAGCATACTTTTATTTGAAATGATATAAGAAAATGTAAATACATGGAATTTTTAAGGCTCCCAAAGTTGATTGATCTTTGCAGTCCCAAAAGAAACCAGCAAGCAGGTAATGTGCCAGGTCAAGTGTATTTTCTCCAAACTGCAAAATAACTCTAAGAAGACCACACTTCTACATGTGAGCTCACAGAAACCATCCACCTGCTGTAAAAATAATATACATTTAGGTATTGGTGGCATTTTTAGGGAACAGCACTAATTCCTCATTACAAATCCTGGGTTCTGTGGCCTCTCCTGTATTAGCAGAGGTGATGAGATAGTTTTGTGCTTGCCTGTGGCTTAGGTAAGACATGGAAAGTCCAGGCTGTTTTGGGTCAAAGACACGCTGGATTGCTCTGGAGCAATCAGACTGATACTCTTCAGTGTCCCAAAGCTGCTTTCCTGTTAGCAAACCTTAGCTCTTCTCAGTTTAAAGCTAAAATTCAATGAAGTGGCTGATGTTTGTGCCACGTCCCACTAGAGGGAGTGTGTGTATGTGGATTGGACACTCATTCATGCCAGTTTTTCTCCAGTTTCACTATGGAAGTAAGGGACTGCAAAGTGCACTTTTTATCATCAGCACCTCCCGTTTTTCTTGACACTTCATTACAGTGTGGATATTTGGTGCTGTGGGAAAATATGGCATTTTTTCAGACTGTGTCTAAGTGTCACTTATTTCAATACCTCAGCCTATAAAGTCCTATATTCTGGCTAAAACTCAGCACCTAACTCGTGATCCTTCAGCTTTGGAAGTCTGTTTTGTACAACTCAGAGAACAATCATGGTGTTTCCTCCAAGTTATCCAGCCCTTTTCAAAGTGGGTAAAGCTGGCGGACCAGCACTACCCATGCTTTGAAAATCTCGCCTGTTGCTTAACTGATCTATAATTTATTTCTACAGCCCCGTTATTTTGTCTTTGGGGTGGAACACCTGAATAATACAAACACGTTGCTCTGTTGCCTGCATAACATTTTCTCCAGAGCTAACAGTTCTTCTAGTGAGTTTTCTAATGCTGTGAGAAATCTGGTTTTCAGTGATTTTAAAGCGATGTTTTCCATATCTATGCAAATCAGAAAACATTCAGATGGAAGGCAGTTATTTTTATTCAAATCAGACTCTCAGGCGTGCACTGTATATGTTTGATCATATGAAATGAAACACATCTTATGTCTCCTGCTGCTTCAATTACAGTCTAATTTTGAGTTGCATCAGCACTTACATTTTTCTAATAGAAACTAAACCCTTTGTAAATGTTTCTCCCATGCTGATTCTTATACTACTTTGTGATTTTTTTTTTAATTTTTTTTTTTAAAGCCATAAGTTTGGGAAAAAGATCACCTACTTGAACTATTTAAGTGACTTGGGAGAACATCTCAAATATGACCAGCTAAATATCCCTCAAGAAGTCATCCGGTACGTGGCAAATTTAATACACATTGCCTCACTTTTCCTCAGGTAGGGTTGCACCCTGTTCTCTGCATTCTGAGCAGAATCTATTTCTTCACTGATTAAAAGTCTAATTTTGCTGTTTGTGCTTGGTTGGATTAATTCTGAAAGCTGCATTGGCATCAAACACATTCTGAAGTGCATCAGGTGTTTAGTTTTCTGCGGGTCTGGAGCATCTCCATCTCACTTGTGGAGCATTTACGTCACAGAATTGCAACTTCTGTGTGAGTGTGAGCAAAACCGACCCACGTGTTGTTACTGCTTGTGAGTTCATGGCATTTTCTTGGGCACAACTCTAATCCTGTCCTCCTTCCTTGCATATTGTAGCAAATTAAGTGACTTCCCTTCATTAAGAGCATTCCCAGTCAGGAAAATGTTGATTGGTTTTAAACTTTATGGGTGTCTCTATTGTCAGTGGTTGCATTTGTATATCGTGTGTGTTAGGGAAGTGTGTTGGAGAGGGGGTGGGAGAGAAAAAGGAAAAGAAATGCAGAGGGCTGGGCTTTTCAAGTGCCAGTGTTGGTGTCAATAACATCCTTCCCAACACGGTGCTTTACATGGGAATGCCTTGATGTACTGACAGGAAGTGATTTTGTGTCACTGCGGAATGAAAGTCACGGGAAGCTTTGATTAGGACTCTTGCTGATGCCTGGTGGGTTTTTACACACCCCTCCGTGGAGTAACAGAAAATACCTTACAGCACTAAAGTTCTGCATTGGATTGCATGATTGCCAAAGAAAAGGGAGGTGTGTTTTGAGTAGCAAATAGGATTGAATTTTGCTGTTAAATTATACTGTGTTCCTATTTTTTGGACCTATTTATTGCTATGCTCCACTGGTGAAGCAGAGGGGCCCTTCTATGTCTTGCTTTGGTGTTCTACCACAAATACTACTTAAAAATTCCCCCATGCTGAAATTAAATGCAAGTTCTGTAAGACCTGTAGAATATACACTTTTGTCAGGAGATCAGCACCATGAGCAGCCCTTACAGCTGTTCATATGTATAGTCTGTCATCTTTGGTGCACAGAAAATCAATGAAATCCTGATTTTTTTTGCAGACATGATGAAAATCTTCGGAGGAAACAGAAGGGAAAACTGCCACCAGTGGTTAAGGTTCCTCCACCACGGCCACCTCTACCTACCCAGCAATTTGGAGTCAGCCTGCAATAGTAAGCCAGGAGATTTCAAAAATATGATATTGTTGTACTCTACAGCTTTGTAAAGTGCAGCTTCACTAGACAGACTGCCTGCAAATAATTTGTTTGCTATATGCTTAGTTTCTCATTCTCTTTGAAAACCACAGACCTATGAGGCCAGACAATATATTTCAGAAACTCAGGACAGGTCTCCCAGTCCCAGTGACGTGCCCGGTTTTCACATTTCCAGTGTCTTAATGTTAGTCAGGACACAACTTCTTCCCCAGTGGACAACAATTTGCCCACATATGCCAGAGCCCCGAGCTAATCTGTTGCTGGTGGGTGCTGGCAGTGTGGAAGTGTTTTGGAGATATTTAGATGATGGATAGCAAAGCCAGAACAGAGCTTCAGGCTCCACAATGGCTGCATAAAGCTAAAATGGATGCTTGAGCTTTTATACATTGTTGTTTTGTTGCTCACATGTTGTTCTGATCAGAGTTTGATGAAATGAATAAAATCACTCTCTCCCAGAAATGCCCTGACAGCTGTTTGCGTAGATTACAGCACTGTATGTGGTATAAAAAATGATTTACTTTACACGAGGAATGGGATGGCAATAGTACTTGCAAGATTCAATTTTGGTAAAAAACAACACAAAAAAAGCCCACAAAACCTTCTAGCTTCCTACCCACAGTCATTTCTGTCATCTTTTGATGGCATCCCTCTCAAAAAGCAGCTGAAGAATATTGTTCACATTCAGCAAAGGCAATTTAGGCTGGCTGATAGATGGACTGTTGTCAAATCTCTTCCCACCCCCAGTCTACTTTTCTGGTTCTAATGATTCAGCTGTAAATGAGATATAAAATATAATTTCCCTCTGCTTGAATGTTAAGCCTTAATCCTTTCTGGAAGGCCTGAAATTAGTACAATCAATATCTATTGTGCAAGAGCTACTGTGACATTAACTTTTACGATACCTCTTTAGAGCTCAACCTAACACTTCCAACCTGGCTAACTCACTTCCCTAAGCCAGGGACTGTCTTTGAGGTGGGCTCCACTGGGCCATTAAGAGGGACAATGTTTTATGCCATCACATTAGGAAAGCCAGGAGTGTTCTCAGGAATGAGCACACACTCTGTCCCTCCCTCCAGCCCAGCCTGGTGGCTCAAGCAGCTCTACTGAATTTCTCACAGGCTTTTGCCATCAGCCAGCATGTTGTGTGTCACTCTTGCTTCCAGCTGGTCCTGCTTTATTTCTCTGAGTGCCCAAGCAGGGCATCCTCCTGGGCTGGCCATGGTGGGGGTGTGGTGGCCACCCTTCCTGGCCCCGTGTGGTCCCATCAGTGAATTGTGTCCTCACTGCATTTCTTGGCTTTCCCAAAGTGTCAAAAGGCTGGCTGCTTCAGGAAGGGCTTCTCTGTGGGTGGGGAAGCACCAAGAAAGGCCTTCCTATCATTTTTATTCTAGGGTTGAAGCACTGGGGATGGAGGCCCTGACAGACAGATGCTCTCTGTGTATGGATACAGTTCACAGCACTGGAGTGTCCCAAATGGATGTGTACATGGATATTAGTTCCTTCTGTTTGCCCACCCTTGTCCAGATTCAGTCATCACCACTTCAAATTACAAATAAACAAATCTTCTGCAACTTCTAAGTTGGAAATAAAGGAATTAATTTAGACTGTGTTTGTGAAGAAAGGTAGAATTAATAGAGGAGAGAGAAGGAAATGTGTTGGGAGCTTCTAAAATCTGAACCAAAAAAAAAGGTATCAACTTCCATCTTGAGGAATGAATTGCTTTTGCTAATTCCCTCTCCTCTTCTGATCTCTATAGACTGTAAGGACAAAGTGACATTCCACCTGTGTAGAAAAGGGGCGGGTTTGAAGTCTTCTGGTTGAGAGGCTCTTCCCTTTTTCCGCAGAGATCTCCAGGAGGGCTCTGGCTCTATTTTGTAAAGGCTCATGGGAATTACTGTGTATTTCATTACAGTTAATAAAAGTTGCACTATCAGGGAAGCTGCCCAGATAAAGCTGCTGCCATTAAAGGATTGTTTCTCTTTAGTTTAAGAACAGAAATTACAAGGCCCATAGGCCTGAGATTTCATCAGATTCAGCCCTTCTGGGATAGTGATTTTTATTCAGTCAGTAAAAGGTTGGTGAATGGGATTTATCCAAAGCCTCCTAGGTGGCCTAATTTTGCTAAGATGTTTGATAATGGTGTCCCAATGACGTCTGGCTCTGGAAGGTGGTAAAGCCACCCCCTTTAGAGGATGCCTCTCTAGAAGCAGCAGGCAATGCTCTCTCTCATAATAATCCCTCATTTAACTTTTTGATCAATTTATATTGGTTAATACATTTGCTTTCCAGAGCTATAATTAAAAACTAGCAGAGCAGAAAGTGCCCAAGCCTTGGTTCACAATATCTCACTTTTGTCCAACAGATGGGGGAAAAAATCCTGTTTTGTTAGGACAGCAAAGCAAAGCTGAAGGAAGTTTCCATTTAGACACTGATAAATCAATGAATGTCTGAGATCAATTCCTCATCTTGGATAAATCTGTAAACTCACAAAGATGTTTTTAACCTTGTAGAGCCAGATTTTCAAAATTACATAAAGCAACTGGGCATTTAAAAATCATGGAAAGTCTGTGAGAGCTGGGAGTATAATTATTTAAACCATAATCTTCACTGAATTTGGCTTATTTTATGAGCAAACTGAAGAGATTATTATCAGGTTAGTTCAAAACTTTTCTTTGTTATGTTACCCCTATCCACTCAGGATGCAAAATCTGAATTTAAAATGGCTGTATCTGATCTCTTTAAACCCTCAGTGTCACCCTAAGTTCTTTGTGGGGAGAGTAAAACAAAAATACAGCAAATTGATTTCATCTTATGTGTCTTTCCAGCTTTACTTATATTGACTTGTCTGGGGTTTAAACATGTACTTTACATTGGGCACAGATCAGTGGAAAGCCTCCCTCATTGTGAACTCCTGTGAGTGCTCAGTAACTTGATCTTTGCTGCCGGAACTTGAATCTGGTACCAAGTTATACCAAGAATAAGACAGCTGAAATTCATGTTCATCTCCATGGGGATATATCAGGCAGAACCATTTCCAAACATCCAGCCTAAACCTTCCCTAAATCCCAGCTTGTAGTGGTCAGAGACTTGCAGAGCAGAGTCCTACAGAACTATGGAAATGATTTGCTGTTACTCACCAGTTCTATTGCTTTTATAAATCCAGACATTTCAAAGACTGTCCATGCATTGTGTTGCCACAGCAAGATGAGTTTTCTGTTCTTCACACACACACAAAAAAAAGATGTAGAACAGCATAAATTAGCTATTCAAATGTGCCTTCATTAGCTTGCTCTACACATCAGGGTGGAACATAGGATTTTTATTCTAAAAGCCATTAGTAAAGATTTTATGTTTAAAAAGGCAAGGAAAAATTTAGGGGACCCTCTGCTTATGTTGATCAGATAAATACAATTAAAATGTGTGAATGAAGCTTCCTAAATGCCAACACAGGAGTCAAAGATTGAGTATGTGGGCCAAGCAGCATCATGATACGTTCTGATGTGTGTTCAGTGAGCTCCTGTGGTTGCACCCAGTTGTCTCTGTGACCAAGCAAAGTCACAGCTGAGCTCCAAAACAGAGCACAGAGTTGACCTTGACTACCTATTCATGCTGTTCTCTTTTGTCTGGTATGTTTTTTAATCTAAAATTAAATATCTTTTGAAGGAAAACAGGAAATGTTTTCTTTTTCTCTCCAGTGCCACAGATGGGGAGAGGGGACAGAGAAAATGTACAGAATTGCCACAACTGTACAGCTCCTGCTTGTTGAATTGTTACCATAAACATTTCAGAGTGCTTTCCTTCTGGCCATAATCTTTCTGCTTGTGCATGCTGTGCATGTGTGCCAGGGAGGAAGGGTGCATTCCAAACCAACCCTCCGAGAGCCTCAGCAGGGGAAAAATGAAAGGGAGAGGAAAGGCAGAGAGAGAGAAAGGTTATCAGCCAAGAATACTTAATGACACTTGAGAACAATGTGCAGAGGCTGAGTGTGGTAACTGTGCTGTCTGCAGAGGAGTCACTGGGTGTGTGACGTGTGGCAGCAGCTAAGGAGCTTGCAGTGAGCAGAGCTCCTTCTCCACGGCTACTCCGTGTCCCAGAGCAGATCTCTTGGATCTCTTGCTGCAAGAGGATTCAGATCCATGAATCAGCTACAGCAGCTGTACCATGCAATGAACCAAGTTGTGCTTGTCACTTAAGCAGAAAGAATAGATATTTCAGGTTTCCCATAGAGCCCAAACCCAGTGTCACTTTAGGTTGTCCATCCTAAGGCACAGCTGCTCATCACACCGTCCTGGGCAGGGCAGGACAAACAGACTGCCCAACAGGATCCACAGAGAGAGGCCAGAGGTGGCATCTCACTGACCTCTGAGCTGGCCTGGTTTACATCAGCTGCAGAAATGTCCCTGCAGTTTTTCTGTCACTTCAGGTGCAGTGAAGTGAACGCTGTCCCACGTGCTCTGAAAATTCACATCCCAGCTCGTCCCAGCACTGCAGACACACAACAACCCTTTGCATGTGACTGTCAGGGAATATCCCACTCCATCTTAAAATACCATTTATCCTGAGAACCTCCTTCATTGTACTGGGAACAAAACCTTCTCTTAAAGGGAAGCTGGAATCCTGTAGAAAATGTTAAAAGGCAAAAACCAGCACCTTTCTTTTCTAGAAAAAAAAATAGAAGAGCAAGGTGTAGGTTTTATTATTACAAATTGTAGCCCAGTTATTTGTCTCACCTCTCTGACAGATAAACTAGAGCTCAGCAGGAGCCAGTGCTGTAAATAATCAGTTTGCTATTTATACAGTGAAATGGGCAACACATTTATGGGTAACAATAATAATTAGAGAACATTTATAAAAAGCTGCTGGGCTGCTATTTGGAGCCTCTGGAGTGAGCAGCTGTAAGAAAGCAAACACAATCAGTGCAACTTCAGAGAGGCTGAGAATGGCTTCCATGAGCTTAAATCGTCAATAATAAAGATGTAACAGCTTCCAAGCACATTAAAGTCTTGATGATGTTCCCATTTCAGTCAATTAGGCTTTCGACTAATTTTAATAAAAGCTGCCCCAAATGTTTAGTGTACTGATATGAATACAGGAAATAAAATTATCTGACACACAAGGAGAGTGTTAGAACTCCCCTATTAGGAAAGCTAAAATTGATGTGCTGGTTTTTTTCCCTCACCTCAATTTGCTGCAGGCTTTTCCTCACTGGTACCCCAAACACTGACCTCAGTAGTGACCTCATCTCCCAGCCCCTGTTCTTGTTTAGTCCCTCACTGGGAGATATCGTTTCACAGGGCATTTCAACTTTGCATGCTGTGCAAAGAGCCCCTAGAACTTCCCTCCTCTGGTTTATTGGCAAGACTGTTATGAATGGGCTCTACAGTCACTGCTTGATTTGTTCTGTGTTTTAGCAGCAAACTTATACTACATTGTCCACATAAATACGTACTAAGGCTACTTTAAAATCTGAGACTGGTTCTTTATTTTAGTCTTGATTACTATAAAGTGTAGCAGAATACTCAGCAGATACTGACCCTCTTTTGCTATAATTTTAAACTGCCAAAGACTTTTTTTTTTAATGAGGAAGATAATTGCAGAATTTTCTGTGCTGTCTAGATCAAGAAAATGCCATGTTCGATTTTTTTTTGCCTCAACTGTTCACTCATGGAAGAGAAAGAAATCTCATTTCATGGGAATCATTCAAAGCATTAATAAGCTCGCTTTGCCTTCAAAATAAATAGTACAATATCCTTTTAATTATACATATGCTGGGGCTTAAAAAGAGACAAATGACAAAGGAAAATCAGCATGATAAAAGGCTCCTAAACTTGTGAAGCATTTGCTGCAAACCCTTCCTTGCCTGCCTTTAAGCTGCCTTGAAACCCCATCCCACCAACATTACCCAGCCAGGAGCCACCACCATCACCCTGTCCTAGTTAAACACAGCCCAGCTGGGACAGGCCAAGGGAGAGGAACAAAACCAAAGCAAAACCCACTAACAGCAGGGGTAAAGTTAGTTGTGGAGGACTCTTGTGTTGGGTGCAGGCTCCCTGATTTGTGAAATTTAATGTGTGCTCTCCAGTTTCTCTCAGGTTTTCACTCAGCCTGTTCTGTCTTGCTTTTGACTCTTTGTCTATAAATGCCATTTAAAGGCTGTTACTTTTCCTTTTTTCCCCCCTGACAGTATCAAGGACAAAAACAAAGGTGAACTAATCCCCCCAGTAATGAAGGAAACTGTCTCCTACCTAAAAAGTAAAGGTGAGTTCTGCATCCAAACTCAAGGTGAGTTCTGTCTTTCAGAACCAGGACAGTAGTATGAAACTGTATAACACTCAGTGCCTGATTCAGCAACAATCACAACTACACAGGATTTGTTTCTATCCTGAAAACTGGAGTGGCAATTCAGCACTGCCTTGAGAAGTTTGGTGGATAGGAAGTACTTATTATCAGACTGTTGTCCCACTGTGAAAAAAAAAAAGGGAAACACAAAACCAAAAGAAACAACCAAACAAACAAAAGCACAAACAAAAAGCTGAACAAAAAAATTGGAAAAAACATACACACAAAAAAACCCCAAACCAAAATACAACAACAAAAACAAACAAAACCAAAACAAAAAACACAAACATAACCAAAAGAACTTTTTACCCTTAGGATTAATTAGGGAATAGCAAAATCTGAGGAGATGTCTTGAAATATGCATCGTACACCCATATAATGGTGTTGGGGTTAAGTAGAATTCCCAATAAAAATCAATATCTTCCATTTTTATAGAACCAGGAGCCATGAAAACTCACTTGGAAGAAACACAGGAGTAAGCCTGAAGTCCTCCCATGAGAAAATATTTTTGCTGGCATTTACAGGCCCTCTGGCTCCAGTTCATATCTGTGACTGCTTTATATAGAGATAGAGATCACAAAACCACCATATTTAAAGTGGGAGCATCCAAATCTGAGTTCCCTTCGTCACTTCAGGGCAAAGAGAGGGCAGGTTTTGGACCACTGGCTGTGCCCCTGAGCTCCCCAGCTGGACCTGACCAGGTCTCAGGGGCTAAATGTGCTGTGTGCCCTCCAAGGGGACAAAGGCACGTGCAGGGGGAAAGTCAGAGATGAGGCTGCACTTTGAAATTCCTTCTCCCAGTGTAATCTGATTTTAGGTTTTCTTCCCTGATTTTTAAGGCAATCACAGCAGTATTTCCATGGCCCTTTGTGCTCCAAGGCTCCAGAGTTTCACAAATGTTTGCTGATTCCTACAGTACTAAATCCACAGCCTTGGCTCACTTATCTTGCAGGTGACAGAATAGAAACAGAGCATAACTGGCACAGCATTACACAGTGGTAGAACTGGGAATGATTCCTAAGATCCCTGAAAGAAGGGCGTGAATTTTTAATAGGTGTGTCAAGTGAAGAAAATCAAAAAGGAAGCACCACTGGCATTTAACATGCCATTAAGTTTGGTTAATGTTTGAACAAATTTTGAGGATCAGCATCATTTTAATGACAAAAACCAGACTGTTTAACCATTGCTGTTAGATGAGTTTTATGTGAAATTTTCCTCATTTAAAGAGCTGTTTGTATTGACAGCACACAAATGATATAACATATAAATTCTGAGCAAATTGCACTCTTCTGTAGACAGAAACCTGTAACCCACAATATTCCTAATTCTTAATTTTCATCCTTCACTGTCACTCTGAACAAGTTAGATTTTGCTTTCAGTACTCAGATAGTATGTGATGACGTCTGTTCACTTTAACTGTTGCCATCAGGATGTGGTCTGAGTTTGAGCTTATTTGAACCCTAAGTGAGAAATTACAAACCTTTTAAAAACTTGCACAGAAAAGGCTTCACATTTGTGAATACAAAAGGGGACAGGAAGGGAAAATGTTGCTTCTCACCTTTCTTGTTGGTTTTGAACAGAAATCCTGGCTTTGTTTACGCCAGTGCAATACAATATGGATTGAAATGAGGACAGACTAGGTAGACATTTCGTGTTTTGCCCTCACTGTGCTCCTTCACACTTTAGCATGATAATTAAGAACATTAAATACATGTCCCTTTTATTTTGTTGTGTGTTTCACACACCTGCACTGCACCTTACGGTTTAGTGGAGCATCCTTAGGGAAGCCTGTGCACAGAACAACCTCCCTGCCTCCAGAAATTGCTGATTTATCTTCCAAATACCTGCAGCAGCCAAGGCCAAAGGCTGGAGAGGGGCCAGTTCTGCTCTTAAAGGTATCAGCTGATCTGCAGTCAGTGGAGAGCCCCCAGGAGACTTTAGTGGTCCAAGTTCAGGATTTCCACTGAAGCCCAGGAAGCTGTTTGGACGTGCTGTTTCCACACTGGTGCTAATGATGCAAACTTTGCAGGTGTAGGTTGTGTCAAAGAGTGTGGCTGAATACAGGGAGTGTAAATAGTTGAGCACTAAGAATGTTGAAGGCGAGTGAGTGGCAGCCTGAGACAATCCCTGTAATTATAATCGTAAGTGGGTAATTAGAGCTTCGGTGGTGTATCAGTGCATGCCCCGTCTGCAGATGAAAGGCAGACTTTTTTGTGGTTTAAATTGTTATGAAACAATCATCCCTCCATATATTTAGGTTATCTTAATAGGAAAATACCTCTTCCTTAGTAATCACTGGAGTCAAGAGACCTAAAATGAGGATGAATGTGCACTAACATTATTACTTCTCACAGCTGTTATTATTTAGGAATTGAGTGAAAATTTAGTCACTAAAATGTTAATTAATTTAAACTTTTGCCTGTGCACAGGAGGAAGGCTTTGCATACCTGGGGCTTTCTTGGGCCTATTTAAAGATTTTAAAGAAATAAGAGGTTTATGGCTATCATTATAGTGTGTTAGTGACCAGTAACTAGTAATTCTTGCATTAATTAGACACAGAACTTCATCCATGTCTTGCTTTTGTTCTTTCTGGATGTTTTGTCCTATCACTGTTGCATCAATCTCATGCTCTTCCCTCTCAACAATTTCTGAGTCCAGCTCAGACACCCACAGTTTTCTGAAGCAGCAAAGTTAAATGTGCAGTACTAGGGAAAAACAACAAGTTTTACCTTTCATGGTTATGATTAATTAAAAAAAAAACCCAGAGGTTGGGTCAACCAGAATTTCTCCTAGCTTAAATTCTTGTTCTGAGAACAGGAATCATCCTTGGATTTTCTTCAAACTTCATCCTTTTTTTGGTTAAAATTTCCTCTGTTCAGTGTCAGCAGTATCAGCACAGAGGGATGGACTCTGATGGGATGAGACTTCTGAGCAAAACCCTGGTCCTACTTTGTGCATCTGCAGAAGTCAGTGGCACCAGTAGCTAGTCCAGCCCCTGCACTTGTTAACTGGACTATCGAGTTCTTCCTGCAGCTCTCAGTCCTTTTGTCTCCCTAGGAAGGCACATCCTGGGCCAACGTTGTTATTTTCCAGCCAAGCCCAGGTTTGCTCAGAGCTGTCATATTCCCTCTCATAAAGAGATTTCCACAAACCAGATTTCTAAAGAGAGATGCCTTGTCAGGTGGAGTGTTTTGTGACATTCCCAGCCAGCTGATGCTTGAAAGCCAAGTACCTGCCATGCCAAGGCTGTTAAGCAGTAGGTGACAGACATGCATTTTTTTGCACTTGTGATTGTAAGTGTGCAGGTATCTGTTGTACCTGCTGTCTGCTGTGATGTTAACTCTTTCTCTAAAGCTGGGATATCTCAATTGTGCCTGTGCCTGTGCTGACAGCCCTGGAGGGTGACTGGCAGCGTTCTTTGCACTCCAGACGTGGCTGTGAGCACAGTGAAAGCTTCAGTTCATCTTCTGGAAGTGACAAACACTCCCTGTCGTTACCCTGCTCTGTTTGATTTTGGCAGAGCTTCCAGCCTTGCAGAATTAGCAGGGAGTGGGGTTTGGGTTTCACTCACAGTGCAGTATTTCCACTTGTTCTTCCCATTGCTGCATTTTCACATCTGTTTATCTGAAGTCACTTTCTGAAATTCTGAGTTGGATCACAAAAGCCCCTGCGAAATCATGCCTCATCAACAGGGTGAAGAGTTCCTGAAACATCAGAGACTCTCTGGCATCTGTAAAGTCCATTTTTTGACCAGCTCTGGTGCAGGAGCTGTGCTGATGTTCAGCCCAGGCACCAGGATAATGAGTACCAGGCTAAGGAATCTTTCAATCTCTGAAGTTACAGAACCACAGAATCACCAAAGTTGCAAGAGATCTTTAAGATCATCCAGTCCATCCACCAACTCAGCACCACCCCTAAAACATATCACCCCAAACACAGTGGGACAACTAGGAGTATCTCTCCAAGAGACTCCTGGTTCACCCAACCTTCCTCTTAACCTAATGACTCCAACCCCTTTGACAAATTGCTTGGGGTCACATTCTTCCTCCTTGACTTTTAGATTTTGTACCTCTGTTTGCAGAAGCTCCTCCTGGTGGGGAGTCACTGTCACCTGCACAGATGAACCAAAACTCCCCTTCCTGTACCCAGTTAGTGAGGGGGCTCTGGACAAGGAAAGACAGCAAGGACAGCCTTGTCCCCAATAGAAAACTAACATTATGCCAGTGAGGGGGGATTTCTTCCTATATTGATCCAACTGTGTATTTCTGAGCAAGAAGGCTCTCAGTAGTAAGTCACCCAGTCCTTTTAGAGAGACTAAAGAACTTACTCTTAGCAGAGATTCTTCTGCATCTGTTTGTATTTTAGAAACAAGACCTATTATGGCTGATGCCACAGGCACTATTAAAATAAACACAATATACTGAAGTTTCTTAATTTCTCGGATTTTCAGGTTATTTTTTCAAGAAGGGAATAAAACATAGCCATTTCACCACTTTCATTCTAGCTCCATGTTAGAGTGAAAGATGTTTTTAATATTGAATGTTAAAAATGCCTTCTCTTCACAGGGAAGAATTGGTTTCGTAAAATGAGTTCTGAATAGCTGAGAAAATCATCAGCTCATTAAGACTAAACCTCAAGGTTCATCTTCTGGACCAAACCAGAAAAGTGCTCTTAAGTTCAGAAAGACAGGGGTGGTATCATCCTGAACCCAGCCAAAGATTTAGTCGGGCCAAACAAGTTTAACAGCACCTTTGTGACGTGATCTTCATAGTAAGCAGCAAGCCAGGGGACATTTTTGCCTTTGCACAGCCTCAAACCCAGAGCCCATCCATCCCCCTAGTTTATAAATGCAAGGCTTGACTTGCACTGCACTAAATAAGATCCTTTTGTGTGTTTACTACCTTATGTCTGGTATGCCCTGAGAAATTACATTGCTTAATTAAATATGTACTCTCTTGTCAGAACAATTCATAAATGTTTCTAACCTGGTGTCATTCCTTTGGTAGGAATGATCTTGATGTTTTGCTCCCAGGCCCTTTTCTCTAAGAAGTCCAGCTTAGCCACAGGGTGGTAATTTTCTGTCTCTGGCTAATATGTCCCCACTTGTCCTCACAATCTATTTTGTGCTGAAGTGAGACTGGAAACAGGGGCTGTCACTTCTAACCAACTATTTTGGGAAGCAGGGATGTAAGCAATGCCATTCTGTGGATAAAACTGCATGGCAAAATCCATGTTTAGTCTGCAAACCCTCCAACATCAGGCCACAGCTTTTAAGGGGATTTTTATTTGGTTCAATACGTGTAAAAACTGCACTGTTCAGACCTGCATGGAGATGCCAAATAGGTTACAGAGGGCAGGGATGTTGCTCAAGCCTATCTCAAACATCAATACACTGCCATTTGTATTGGTGTTGTGCAAAATATCACTTGGAAATATATAGGTAGGATTATTATTTTACTGCATTTTATGTTTTAGGGTATTCCCAAAGGTATAAACAACATGCTTATTCATGTTTAAAAGAAAAAAATTAAAACCAAAGCTAACCTGCTGTGATTATCACTAAAAATTCAAAGAATTGATCACATTTGCATTCTATGGAGTGGCCATGTAAGGAAACAGCTACAGCAAAATTTCACAGGGAACTGATTACTAAAGAGCTCATGTGAGATCAGCAGCAGCTCAGAAGTGATGGAACAATAAACTCACAGTGAAGGAATCACACGAGAGAATTGTAAAGCAGAAAAAATAACTGTCCCCTGTAGGAAAATTATCTCACAGTAGCCCCTGTGGCCAAGTCTTTCTCTCTTACCTAACCAATTTTGTTGACTGGAAGTGCTTTGCAGCACAAAGTTTTTGTTCTGTGTTGTCTCGTGGTACCTCAGGAGAGTCCTGGGCAATGATGAAGACTTCCAAATGAAATGGTAATAACCCTGCTATAGAAGTTTAATGATAGAGTAATAAATGTCCTATTATATGATTATAGTGACAACTAAAACTGTCCTTTATCTGCTCAATAGCAGAAGCAGTGGTAAACAGTGATTAATCTTTCCCCCTCATCCCTACCATGAATCACCACAAATCTTGCTGATGGAGGAAGTTTTGGTTCCATTTTTCAGTGTGAATGAATACATCCTAGTGGAGATAGTCAGAATGGGTAGAGATGGATGGTTATGCATCCTGAATACATTTGGATTGCTGCAGCTTTGCCTCCTGGCCTCAGCTTCTTGTGATCAATCAAATATCTTTTAAAAATGCAACACTGGGAAGGCTTGACATTGGCCACACGAATATTTCCCAGTCCTTGGCTCTTTTATTTTCATGGGAATGCTTTTACCTGGGGTTCACAGAGATGAGATTAATCCCAAGACTGGTTTGTGTGCCATCAAATAAAAATGCACCTTGTAGTTTTGGGGTTTGGTGCTCAGGCAGTGTAAATAAATTATTGTCAGATGTGCCAAGTGTAAACTGAGAATATTCGTTCATAAATCCTAAAGCTGGAGACTGTGCTGCTTGCAACTGCAAGGACACAAACCCACTGTGGATTTTGTGGAGGATGCACAGTTCTACATCCCTGCTGCTGCTGCTGCTCAGCTGTTCAGCAGGGCTGGAGCTGTCCCTTCTCCTCCCCTCTGCCCTTGATCTGCTGTGCACCTTGGGCAGTGCAAACCATCTTTGCAAACTGCAGGCATCGCACTCACTCATTCTGTATTCACTGCACAGAGTACCAGGGAAAGGGGCAATCTCCTCCTCAGACCTGGGCTGTATTCCAGCTTGAAAAAAAAATTCTCAAATTTGTCCGAAGCATAAAAGTTAATGCCACTTCAGAGCATTTCAGATGTTGCAACAAAGATGGACAATTAAAATATGCTGTAAACTCTGCAGTCCTCATATTAGAAATAAATTTGTTCTAATTTTTAAAAAGTAATCTTACAGGAATTAGGGGATCTGCAAGAAGATGTTTAAATCAGTTGTATTAATGAGAATGAAACCCACTGTCATATCAGGATGGACACTTCCTAAGACTTGGCAGGACCCCAGTCAAAAACATTTCCAAACTGAATTTGGGACAGAAGGAATTCAAATGCTCACTCTTTGCCATTTCTCTTCCGAAAGCAGACAAATTAACAAAGATTTTTGATGCCAGCAACCCTCAAATCAAGGATGATTGAAAGAAAAAGAATGTAATTTTCTCATCTCTCTTTCTTTGACAAGTTTGCAGCAATGTGACAGCATGTGTTGCTTTAATTTATCTTTATCAGTTTTGATTTTCTGTGTCTTTCCCGTGGGACAACTGATCGGAGAGGGGGTAGAAGGGGGGCTAAGTATTTTTAGAAACAGTTTATTAATGCAGAGTGTGACACAGTTGTGTCATGGCACTGTGAAATTTTGTCTACTGTGGTATTTCAATGTGGAACGAAGTGCCTGCCTGTTTTCATTTGTGATTACTGACATTTAAATAATTACTCAGTTAAGTTCTCAATCGCATCACTTTCCATTGAGCACAGATGGCTCCTTCACTACTCACATACCATGTTTTCCTGTATAGCACTTAATATTTAGAATAAAATTTCATTCTTTTTGGTGCAGCACAGCACAAGTCCATTGATCCCTGTGTCTATCTATATTTTTGGGGAGGGATGGGGAGCAGTTTGTGCTGAGTTATTGATCCCTCTGTGGGCCATTCACTCAAGGGTGGGACTCGATGATCCTTTTGGGTCCCTTCCAACTCAGAATATCCTGTGAAATCTGTGATTCTGAGATCTCAGCAGAGGCTCTGCACTGCTGATGGAGCTGTGAGTGACGTGCAGGTGTGTGTTTATCAGATCTGGAAAGCCCAGGGTAGCTGCTCGTGTCTGTCACCCCCTCACAGGGTTCTGGCAAGCACTGCTGCTCCAGGGAGGGTATTCCCTATGGAATGTGTCACCCACACCATTCATGGCAAAATAGCTCAACTTGTACACACACAGAGAAAAATGATAAATTCTTTTTGCAGAGACAGCTGGCAGGAGCCATGCTGTAAACAGGATTTGATGGAAGAACACTGCTAACAAAAATTAAATAGACTACTTCAAAATTATTTCATGAAAGGGCAGAAATGGGTGCTTTGGGCTGTAATGGCCAGGATTGCCTTCAGCCTGTTTTATTTTTTCCTCCTGCTACTCTGGTAGTTCTGATATGTATTTTCTCTGCAAAAAGAAGGCGAAGTGATTAATTTTACTTTAGTGTGTGCATCCCTGTGTAAGCTAATTCTGTAATTCCAAGAACTGGGTTTTTTTTCCCTTAGTATCTGAAAACAGAATTGGAGAAGGTATTTCCTGACTATGAGGCTGTTTATTCACCCATCACAGTGAATAATCAACAAGAGGTTTCAGGTCCCGTTCTTCTTCCCATCCCTTATTATGAGACCACATGCTAATGCTGTGGTTATGTGATGTGAGAAGGACCATCATTCAGATCATGGGTTTAGGGAGCTTTCCCTTGCCCAGCTCAAACACAGAAAGCACTGAGAGCAATTAATAGAAATACAGAAGTCTTAAAAAAAGTGTCCTTTGTTCAAATGCATCACAGAAGTTCATATGAATCACAGAAAAAAGAAAACAGAAATTTTGTTCACAGAAATCAGAAAAACATCTTGCAAAAAGGCCTGCCACTGTACCCAGGCTCATTGTTTTCTGCCTTCAAGGGCATAATTGCTGTTGACTATTTAAAAATTGCTATAATATTGTATTTTCTGATCTGAGCATCTTTTACACACACAGACACAAAAAATGATGACTCTCTTGCTGTTGTGGTTCTTCTGCTTTAGGAGCAGAAGATAGCTTTTTCTTTTCCCTAGGAGTTGTGCTTGCTTACATTTAATTATTGTCCTGTCACTTGGCTGGGCTGCCCACAAATATCAGACTGGGGATCTCTGCTTTGGTGATTGGCACCCTGCCACCTGTGATCAAACAAATTGCTCTGTATTGATCCAGTTTCAGCTGACCTGGTAAAAGAATTCTGGGAGAAGCACAATTAGTGCCTGTATCCCAGATTTCTGCAGATGAGGATAGAAGTTGCTTTCCCCCCCCAAAAAACCCCAAATCCAGCAATAGCTGGATGTTATGTGGCATTACAGTAACATTGATGGGATGCAGGGCCAGACAAGTACAGCTGTTGTCTGTGCTACAGATTAATGTCTTTAATTAGACTCTTGAAAGCTTAGCCAATAAAGGCATAAACATGTTAAAAATTGATATTTATTGCACTGTAGTCCTTACAGCGAGATCCACATCAGATAAAAACATTAACTATTAAACCAGCTCCTGCAAACCAAATTGCCAGCGTTTATGATGTCCATTTTCTGAAAGACTTGTTTCCACAGAAAACCTCTTGTCCACTGACAGCCAGCATAAAATTCCACAAATTCTCGGGGAATTATTGTATTTCTTGTCTGCTGAGGGCAGTGCCTTGACGAGCAGTTCACAGCTGCCACTTCCAGAACTGTCTTTAGACAGGTTGTGCTCTAAATCTGATGGAACAGCTTTACTACAGGGGTGTTATTTGCTGTACCTTTATTCAGCTGAAACACAATCTGATGGAGAACAAAGAAAGGGGTCAAATACATCATAATCATTGTCCATTTTGTTCCTTTAGTAACCACTACATGCTGTAGTTGGAGATGTCACCCTCCTTCCAGAACTGAGTGCATGGACCAAAGGTTTAATACTTAGCCTGGAATTTGACAGGCAAGGGCCCATATTCCTGGGAAGTAACTGGGAGCTGTGTTCAGCTGAACTCCAGCTGAGACTAAATCTAGTCACTGGAGCACTTTCAAGTAGAGCTTTGGGGTTTTGGCAAAAGTCTCTGAAATGTGGCTGTGAAAATGTATTTTAAAGGTACACTATGAGTTCTTTTAGTATACTGTAAATTCATGTACATAACACTAAATGCTGGCCTGTAATTAATGGGTTCATTAAAATTTTTTTTATTAATTTAATACAAATTAATGATTATTTTTTGGTGTATAAAATACACCTTGCAACACCTTGTGGGTAATTTCACAAGAATTACCAAGTATCCTTCATTAGGACTCATTTTTTGTAGAACACCATAAAGGTTCTTGCTCATGCAAACAGACCCACGTGGACTTCAGCTGGAATACAGAAATGCTGCTTTCAGTCTGGCTGCTTATCTGCTGAAAGAGAAGCATGGAAGAACAAAAAATCAGTCTCATTTTCCTCACTCACATAGAGAAACACCCAGCAGTCCCTCCAAGGCAGTGGCTGGGCTGCCAACCTTCTCAAAACTGCAGCAGATCTATGTTTTGTCAGACCAGCCCAGGAAAATATTTTAGATTATGCTGTTTCCAGGAGGAATCTCCAGTTCAAACCCCGTGTGAGTGAAATTGCCTGCTGGGAGTGAGGGACAGCACAAACTGGNAGGAGGAATCTCCAGTTCAAACCCTGTGTGAGTGAAATGAGGGACAGCACAAACTGCAGAGAAGGAAAGAGGGAGGGAAATGAGGATTTGACCAGACTCAGAAGCAAGAAGGACCACAAGTCAAGAAAAGCAGCAGTTCTTGTCCTCATGGTGTTTTGCATAATAATTCAGATTAATAGCTTACCTTGAAAGCTGTGGCCCAAATGAGATCCTTTATGGGATGCATTTTATTGACATTTTTCTTCTGCAGCTGAAGCCAGGTCTCAGTCCACAACATTAGACAGGCACCCCTCAGGAGAGTCATGATACACAATTCAGAAGTGCCCCAAGACTAAAATCAGGCATTTGAAACTACCATGGGCAGGCAGAGTGCTGATTCCCACTGACTTCCAGAGGTGAAAGGAGCACAGATCTGCCCCAGACTGCCTTTAGGCTGGGGAGGCTGGCACGTCCCCAGTGGTGAGGAACAGGTTCTGCCAAGCAGAGATCCTATGAAACATTCCCCAACCTAAAGGATTTGGTCTCACCCATTGGCAGAAGAGGGAACTTGGGGAATCTTCAGCTTGCTGAAGGTTTAAGACAAGGAGAACAGGAGATGTACAGGTGTGGTTTGGGGCTCAGTGACAGCGGATATGTAAATTCTAAATCTGCTGCTGTGTCATTAGGTGCAATTGAAAGCTATTTTTAAATAAAAAATACAGTTGTCAAGGCACTCTGAAACACCTAAGGCAAGGGATGAGATTTCCAGGAAAGTCCTGAAGGCAGTGCTGAAACATGATTTGATCCTACGTTATATTCTCAAGGAATTTATTTCCAAAAAGTGAGTGTATTGAGTGTCTTTCTTCCCCAAACTTCTCCCTCTGTTCTGCTTTGTACTGAAGCTATAGAGAAAACCAGAAGAGAGTCAACTTTCACAGGTGAGACCTGGGTTCATTGTTTTTTCAGGACTGCAGGTAGAGGGCCTCTTCAGAAGGTCAGCCAGCATCCAGACCATCAAAGATGTGCAGAAACTCTACAATCAGGGTGAGCTGTCATGACACCATTGCCAGGAACAGTGGGAGGGGGGTGTTTGTTCATCTTGGGTTTGTTGGTGAAGAACTTCCTTGTAATTAATTACTTATAAAGGTATTTGTAATATAAAATAGCAAGAGCACTAGTACAGACACCTGAGAGATAGCACCAGGCACTTCATGCTTACTGAACAGCAAGTCATCTCTTGGTGTCACACCCGAGCCTTCCAAATCTGTAGCAGCCAATGAACGGCAGGTTTGAGTCAAAAATGGTCTCTTTTTTCATAAACATCTACTTTCCTTTAGCTGCAAAGTACAGTGTCTCTGGTTATGGCAAAGAAATACAATTTTACCAAATCATTTATGAAATGTAGTGAAGGGATTGTGAAAGTCACTGACTTGCCTGTGAAGCCACTTAATGAAATGCCTTTATGGGGAGAATATCTTACAGAAAGATAATTAAAATTCTATGAAAAATATAAAAATAAAATACAAGGGGTTACCAGCAGCAGAAAGGTGAGAGGTTTTCTGTTCAACATGTAGGGTGAACCAGTTTTAAAGCAGTAGTTTAAATAAAACCAAAAACATATGACTGAACACCCTTTTTTCTTCTGTTTCTCTTGTTAGGCAAGTCTGTGAATTTTGATGATTATCATGACATCCATATTCCTGCTGTTATCCTGAAGACCTTCCTTAGGGAGCTCCCTCAGCCATTACTAACGTTTGAGTGCTACGATCCTATCCTGGGAATCACCAGTGAGTAGAAATAGGTTTAGAAATGCTTGTACAGCAGGTTGGGCTGGACCTTACTAATTCATGGGGTTTTTTCTTTGATTGTTTTTGGGGTTTTGATTTTGTTTTGGGGTTTTGGTGAGGTTTTTTGGTTGTTTTTCATTTTGGTGGGAAGGGGATTCTTTTCATTGCAACTATTCCCATAAGATAATATATTGGGGAGGAAAGGATCTAAAGCCATGAGAATACATTGATTATCTAAAGATATGGCACCACCTGACCTATGAATTATGGCCTTTGTCAGGGACTAGTAGTTTATAATGCCAACAAGGGCACTAATCCCAATGGGCATCCATGGGGCTTGAATCCCTGAGATCCCAGAATATCTGGGAGTTAGTACCTGTCACTTGTAGAGCCTGAGATTTTGCCATCCAGGCTACAGTCAAGCTAGCAGGGAACCCACAGCACTTCCAGCCACAATAAACATTTTTCCAAAACCTGGTTTTTGAGGAAATTTTGTCTAAATGAGGATGTTTTCCAGCAGTCTGCTAGTGTGCCTTTGGTAACTGTGGGCTGATGCTCTGCAAAGTGTAGGTTATCATCACTATAATAACTGTTGCTGTTGGGATGGGGCACTAAAATACTCCAGAATGGGGATAAATCTCAATTCCTGCATATGTGTAAAGTGTAGAAGCACAGCAAGTTTGCTGTGCCTAAATATACTGTATTTTAAGTCAGATTCTCACACTGTGCCCATCACGACCATTCTCATGCACAGTTTCACATCATTAACTTCATTCATGTCTTTCCATTAACAAACTTCAGCAGGTTGTGTTCAGAGTCCTCTGGAGTTCTGTACTGTTTTGCAGTTTGCAAGTCTGTAGGTCACAGCCTTCCAGATCAAAGACTCATCTGGTTGCACAATGAATATCTCAGGGCATTATTAAAATGGGCTCACAGGCAGGTGGCAGAAATGGAGGGACTGAGAGGTAGTCCCTCAGAACTGGAAAGAGTAGAGGAAATTTGGAAAAGGCACATATGAACACTAATTTTTACTGAATTAATCCCGTGCTGAGTCTCTAGATGTGATATTACCTTGTGATGGAGCTAAGGGAAAAATGTGAACAGGTCTGAAAATAATCTGAGAGCGGTGCATTGTCCCAGGGAAACCAGGAGGCTTTGCTTGGAAAGCACCTGTTAAACATTCTATTTTATTGTTGTTTACTCATGTTTTCAATTTTGACAAAGTATTTTGAGAAGTGGAGTTTGAGGGAATTACCCCTTGGGATTTCTTGTGTGCCTGCAGTGTGATGTCCAGCTCTTATTGATGCTGTGGTGATACCCTGATTTTAAATGATCTTAAGATTGAGAGCCAAGCAGCAACTTGGTATTCTCAAATAGCAACAGCAAAAATATTCTCAAAAAGACAGCAAAGGTATTCTCTGTGAATACAGTGCAGAAGGGAGCTTTGAAGGGTGTGATCACAGACAGCTGCCTTGGCATGACTGGAAAATTCTCATTCTGTCTTCTGGAAAGATGTGTGTGCTGGATCCATTCTGTATCTTAGCCTGCAAACCCAGAAATACAGCATCTCTGCTTTACACACACTGAAACTTTGCTCTTTACTGTCTCATCTGAATTATTTTCTTTTTAAAAGTGTTATTGGCGGGAGCTGTGAAATAAATGAGCTGAGTGACAGACTTAAAATCTTAATAAAACCTTGAAGCTTATAATTGTTGAAGATCTTCACCTTCAGTCATGAAAACTGCTACCAAGGTTTCTTTTACCCAGTATTGCTGCAATTCCTTTATTATGTGTTTTCAGAACGCTGGCTAAAAATTCTTGGGACTCAGATTAATGTGTTTTATGAGAACTGGTGGCTTTGCAGTAGGAAAAAATGTCACCACAGTAAAGCTTCATGTGTTTAATTCAGTGCTTTAAGAACACTTACTGTGCTGAAATCTTGTGCATTCAAACACTCACATTTGTGCACAACACCCAGGGAGAGAAATGCAACAGATACAGGCAAAGGATCAGCAAAAATGAGCTGGTTAGGTTAGGCAAGATTATCATCATCAAACCTTTCTCCAAAGTGGTGTTAAATTTACAGTACTAAAATAATCTGTGTGATTTCAAATATTTTAATTTATTATATGTATTATATATTTTATGTATTACATAATACAATTAAAATATACGAATATATGCTTATTAACTATATCATATATACAATGTTATAACTGATATGTAATAAATATATATTAAAATATAATAAATATTTTTTATAAAATACTCTGCTTTTCGGGGGGGAAAAAGTCCCTTGGAACAGCATCTGAAACATGAGTGTCAGTGTAGCTCTTACCTGGACTGTCCAGATGATGCAGGAACTTTGGGGTCCAGTTTTGATTTTGCCCATCTCTAGAAATGAGTCAATGAACCTGCTTAGGTTCATCTCTGGAAAATTCTCACCCACTCAAGTGACCATCTCATAAGTTTTTTGCCAAGATAGAAGAGTTTCCTGCAATGATTTTAAAGTCAGTAGATTGCCAAAAGAGCATTTTGGGCAGGACTGTGTCTCAGCGAGAATAAAATCAGAGCATAAAATGCAGACATCTCAATTCAGTGCGTAGGGAGATAATGAGATTCAAATCAAGGCCTTTGAAAGCCCTCTCAAGCAAAGAAATTATTTTGGCTATTTCACTGCATTGAGAAAATCCTCTGGAAGTTGGTCTGAGCCAGGTAATTGATAATATAAAATAGAACAGAGGCATCCAAAGGGACAACCCTCACTGTCACTCTGGTCACTGTGGTTATAAGTCGAGCTGAATTTTGTGGTCAGTTTTACAGATGTAATTCCAGCAGATATAAATAAGGTATTATTTCTTGGTAATATTTTGATGCTTCAGAGTTAACAGTGAGTTTGACATTGCAGGTGTGGAGAGTTGTTTGCGAGTCACCAGATGTAAACAAATCATTCAAGGACTTCCTGAGCACAATTATGTTGTTCTGAAGTATCTGATATGCTTTCTCCATATGGTGAGTATGGGCAAAATCTCCACAGTGAGAGCTTCTTTCTGAAGCTGTTCTTGTCAATTCCACATTTAACATCTCCCCAGAAGGGAAAACTGAGTGTTTTAAACAGTGTGGTGAGGTGGTTGTGCAGGACTTGCAGAACCCTCCAATTCTGATAAGAGTTGGTGCTAAGCACCTCTTCACCATGAAATTCTTTAAATGTAATGAAAACTAATGTGTGTATTTAAATGAACTCTGTCTGCACTGGGATATTTAGAAGTCCTGTTCCCTCCACTCTGCACTCAGAATGTATGTTTTTATTGATTTATTTTTGGGGTATTTTTTCATAATTTGGAGTGGAGAAAAAAACGCTCTGAAAATAGTGGTTGTGTAATTTTTGGTGCTTGAGAAAACTTAGGTGAAGTCACCTTTTTTCCCCCAAAGTGTAAATCTTGGGCAACTAAAACATCAAATAAATGGATGTTTATTTAGAAAATTATAGAATTATTAATAGGATTTAGAACAACCATAAGCAAAATATTTCATATTAAATCTTAAAAATAGCATTTTCCTTTTTAAAATAACCATTTTTTACTAGAATGTCAAAAGCTAAGAACCATTTTGCAAGGATTTCTTTTAATGTTTCAAGGTAAATAAAATCATGTGTCTTCTGCCCTACTTTTTGTTTTGCTGATTTCTCTGATTTCTGGAATAGCCACAAGTGTGAGGGTTTGGGGAACATCCACTACAAGCAGTTCTGCAGACATTTTTTGGCTGTGCAGGGAAGGACAGTCACAGGACTCTAAATTGCCCTTCTTTTTCCCTTATCCAAATTGCCTTTTCCAGGCTGCAGTTTTCAAACCTGGGGTACCTAAAATGAAGGTTTGTGGGGGAGCTGATGCCTAAATCAAGTGGTGCAGCCCCAGGAGCCCACCAAAGCCATCACACAAGTGGAATGATTTTCACCAGGGATGGAATTGGCCCTCAGTGGCTGTCCTTGGTCTACAATCGTGTTTGCCACAATTCTAGCCAGTAGTCTATTTCAGAAACAAGTACATTTAATCCCTTCTGCTGCCAAAGCACGAGGGAAAAGCAAGATTAAAGGATAAACACATCGATACAACCCTCAGACAGCGCTCCCAAGGTTCCTGTAATACCCACACGTTCATCTACTGTTGCTTAGCTGAACTCTAAAGCTATTAAGGAAATCCTCATGTCATTTGCTGTTATTTTAGCAACTGATATCTCTCCTCAGTGTTATGAATCGTGTAAGTGACTTTGTTCCAGTAATAGATGCACCATCTCCACGCACTTCTTAAGCGCCGAGCACTTGAGGTGTTAATGAGGTGTGCCAAAGCAGCACGCAGTGGTTGCTGTAATTGCCCCACAGACCACAGCATTATTGCAAAGCATGCCTGGCTGTGGAAAGCACGCCATCAAGTTGATACTAGTGCTCAGATCTGCAATTTTTGCTGATCCATGGCTTTTCATCCTTAATGTCTCAGGGAATATTTGCATTTGGAAAGGTCGAGGCAACGTGGGACAATCTCGGAGCTGGGGATTTCTTACCCACTGCAGACTGGTGTGCTGCACAAGCTGCCACAATTCAAGCTTAAACAGGCCACTCTACCAATAATCCTAGTTTTTACCTGCAAACATCAACCTTCTTACTTACAAGAGGCTATTTAATTCTTCCATGAGCTAAGCCTTGAGCCGTGCAAGAGGTACTTGTGGTAATTTCATGAAGTGGGATGAATAGTGATCACTAGATCCAGGTTTCGAACACTCCGAGTTTGATGCAGGCTTGTGGGAGAAGAAAAAAATCCCCATTTTCTCTCAGTCTCAACCCCCTTGCTTAATGAAACAACTCTTTGTAGTCCAGGAGTGCTACAGCATGACAGTGCAAGTTCTACAGAAGTAACAACCTTGAATTTCAAAAACAGGCCCAAGTCCTGTCACTTTAGATTAGCAGTGATTTTGCCAGGAATGAGCCCCTCAGTGAAAGGTATAAACCAGCCCATCTCCACTATGCAGTGCCCCTGGCTGCTAGAGAGGGGTTTGCAGGTCTTGGAGCTGCAGTGGACTGAGATCCCTTGGCAGAAATGGGCAACCAGCAGCAAGAGGGAAAACAAAGACCAGTTTTCACAAGTCAGTCCCTGAATTATGTCAGTAAAATATGTCAGTGCTTGCTCAGCTGATCTCAGAAGAGATGAGTGTGCTTAAGTGTTTGTGTTGCACGAGCCCTGCACTGCAAACTCAGTGGATTTATGAATGCAGAGCAAACTTAAAGGGCTCAAAGAAGCCAATTACTTGGCAAAGCTCTCCAAGGGCTGCAGTTACCTAGTTCTGAAGCCAAAAGCCATTACCTAGAAAGCTGTAATTGCAGTTTTCCATGACAGTCTAAGGCTAAAGAAGCAGGAGAGTTTGTAAAGGCAATAATATCATCTGACTTGTGTTTTAATAACCGTGGCTTTGGTTTTGGTGCCAGCTGATACAGCCCCCTCTCTGTACTTACGTTTTCCATCCCTGCTGCTCCTTTCTGCCCCTGCAATCATGCCTGATGTGGGAATGGTGGCTGACTTGGCTGAAAGAACCACTGCAAAAACTTGCCAAATTTAAAATGTCAGACTTGGACCAGTTGGAAAATATGGGCAAGGTTTTGGGGGCCATGAGCTGTGCTTCAGACCTATAATTGAAGAGCCAAGTTAAAGCCAAGTACAAGGTGGGAAAGAAACCATTCTGAATTAATGTTTTGTCTCAATCTCTTGTCCAGTTGAAGAGTGTAATCAGCTCCAGCAAAGCTTGGGGGTGGCTGGAGATGATGGGGCATGTTGGGAAGGATTAGATGACTAAGGCTCATGGAGCAGCTACAGGCAGTTGGCACATCTGCAAGGTAGCTGGCAGTGGGTGGTGGGAACACGTTTCAGTCAGTTTGTGGGGGTGTTCTAATATCTAGTAATTTTCTTTTGAAAACATTTCGCGGAGTTCCCCCCAGCACTGTGACTGAGAAACCAAAGGGATGGTGCTCTCCTTATAGGTTTAAAATGTGATGGTAATGGGCTGTTCCTGCCTGCTGTGTTTCAGTGTTGAAGTTCATTAGGTGGTGTAGGGGCTGTCTGGTTTCACTCCTGCAGTATCCATGAATCCTGGAGGCTGGAAGAGACCTTCGAGATCATCCAGTCCCACTGTCAGCCCAGCACCACCATCATCACCCCCTCAACTGGATTTAGTTCCATCCATGAAGGTGCTGGGATCAAAGTGCCTGGAATCAAAAATCATCACAGTTTTGCTGTGTGGAGTTGGGTGTTTTTTTCAGGATAGTGAAAATATGTATTTTGAATTTCTGGATGTGGCACTAAAACTCCAGTGTTTATTCCCAATGACAATGTGAAAGTTTTATCTTGGTAGAGGACTTTCTTTCAATATAGGCTGTCATTACTTAATGATTTTTCTATACATGTTCCAGTGAAAGGGGGGGAAAAACCCAACAAAGTGGAGCTGTGTAGTTCTTTGTTGTAATACTTCCCTGTGATGTTCAGATCATTCCTTCAAGGATATGATCTAAGTCCTTGGAGTATTGTCTTTTATTAGCTCATCAAATTGACAGAGCATGTATTTTCAATTGAAACAGGGATGATGGTTACTAACTTAGTGAGGGAATCAAAGAAGGAGTCAAAGGGGTTGATCCAGATGCTGCCATTTGTATTTCTTAGGCAGAGTGTAGCTTTGGGGTGCAGTTATTCAGAGGGAGGAGGAGGAGATTGGCTGAACCTTGCAGGACCTGATGTAGGGAGAACATGTCAGCTGCTCGTGGCAGTGGTGCAGATGAAGTGCCATTTCAAAAGGGAGTCTGGTACTGGGAGTGGGGAAGGGGCTGAGATGCTGGGAAGGCTGATCCCCTCAGGGAGGGGTAAAGCCAGCACCACTGGTGTGGCAAGGCTTCCTTGCTCACAGCTTTTGGTGAGTGGGCCAAGATTACTCTGGAGACTCAGATTCAGCTGCACACTTTACCCTGGATCTGCTGAGGAAGGGATTGCTGGGTATTTCGGAGTGAACAACATTGCTGTGTGTTCACTTACACAAACATCTTCACCTTGAGCTCCTAAGTCATCCCTGTTGATGGCTCAGAGATAAGGCTTGGTGTAGCTCTGCCTCAGATGATAAAACCACTGCTCCATTTTATCTTAGGGATTGTCTCTCAGAGGAGGAGCCACATCATGGGTATTTTTGCTGATCATTTCAATACTGACTCTCTCCTTGAAATGTTCACAGAGTGGTGGTGGGTGGGAAGAGATCGTTTCATCTTGGACTTGGAAACAACCTCTGCAATAGTTGGCCTAAAGAGAAAAGAACTAAATCTAGCACTGCAGCAGGTCACAGAGGTGTTCCTTTTTGCTGAAATGTTTGCCTTCCAAAGCAGTAACTGGGTTAAGCTGGTTGCATTTCAGCTAGTGCTGAAAGACAGATCCTGTACACAGCCTGTGGGATGAAGGGCATCAGGAGCACTCCCAAAAACTGGGGGAAGACAAGTGCAACAGGTTTGGCTCCTTCCACCCTCCACTGTCTCCCAGTACTATACTACATGCCCCTGTGCTATCACAGGGTACCTGCCCTGTGTATACTTCCTTAGGGTACAGCACCTTTTTGTGCTACAGAAAACACAATGTGATGGGCTGTAGCCCAAAGTTTTAGACACTTTCAGCTGAAAGAAGCACGAAAAAATAATTTGTATTTGATTTGCAGGAGTTTCACACATACAGTGTTACACAGTGTGGATGAAGTCTGTTAACCACTTAGGGGCCAGAACACAGATCCTAACCTTGTTATATTTATTAGTATCCAAGCACCAGTTCTTCATCCAGCTGCCTTCAGGGTCATACCTAGCTCTGTGTCTCCTTCTTACCAGGGTGCTTATCATTGTCCTAATCATTTTCCCTCATCAGTTATTTCGGTATTAATTTAGATTTTGCTACATTACTGTAGTATAAAGAGCTCTAGTTTGAGCTGATCTCATCCAAAGCAAATTAAATGAACAAGATGGGCCTGTTGGTTTTTCTGCACAGCTCTGTAGTGCTCTCAGGGCAGCATGTGGAGGTCAGCAGGTTATATGTGGTTTATACTCCAGGCAGAATGATCTGGGGTTTGCATAAGGTCACGAAGCAAGTGTTTAATCTGATGGCTTTGTATTCTCAAGCTGTGAAGCCAATCCTTTGAAGAGGTGGTTATGGCACCAGTATCTTCTTCCTTTGTCCAGCCCTGCTTCATGACCTTAAAAACAATGGAAGACTTTAGTATTTGCAGCAGAAGGAGCATCACAATAGCTCTGATGTCCCAGCAGAGTAAGGCAAAGATTGGAGCAAAAAGTAGTACCTGTTATTGGAATAATTAATACGGTTAGAAAGAAAATTTTAGGGTTTGGGGCACATAAGTGCTTTTAGTGTCCCCCAAGAATAAGATTTCCATCCTGTGTTTGTGTCTGGAGGGCATTATATCCCCTCCTGGCTGGACAAATAGGCTCCTTGCCAGGTAAAACATCAAGGAGGGTGGGTCTGGGTTGCAGAAGATAGAGAGGAATGAAGCCTGTGTTACAGGAGTATTTACTCCAGTAAACTAGAGTTTGTGCTAAGAAGTGTTCACAGGATCATAATGTTTCTTAGTTTTTCCTCTGGTGCCCTCAGGCTTTTCATAGTTCCACAGAGCTGCCTTTTCAGGAGGGTTCATGGCAAGACAGAAATTGAGAGACACTGGAGTAGGATTGTCGCTTTCCTATTCCACCTGAAATCATAGAAGGAAGAATAGATGGGAGATTTTACCCACTGATTCCTTGCTCTGTTCCGAAATGGCAGCTCCAGTGCCACGTGTGCATGGCAGTCTGTGACCATGCCAGGTTATTGATCAACAACTGCAGCCATCTGCCTGGTAAGAACTGGCTGAATTACCTGGGCCAGCAGGAATCAGGAGCACCTTTGGCTTGCTGGCTGTTTACAAATAAAGAGAATTTGTCAGCTAGAACACCCAGACCATACTGGGCTTTAGATACCAACCATGCAGTGCAGGAGAACAAAACACACACAGATTCCCTGCCAAGCTCACACAGAGAAAAATACTCCTGCTAACAAGTTCTGGGCTCATGTCCACAAATAGCAGTTGGTCACATCATGCAGGTGCAGAACAGATTTCAGTGCTGTGTGTTTTACCTGCAGCCCATTTTCACTTTCATTTCTTCGGAGGAATTGGGTGGATGTGGAGGTGCTTGGAAGTGAAGTCATGCATCAGTGAAAGGAAAAAAAATCCTTCTAAACCCTCGCAAACAGGCTCAGATATGCCTCCAGGCTGATGTACCTGTGGCCAAGATCTGCTCCCCTAATTGGTTCCTCCTCAATACAAAGTGGTGCCTTGTCTCTCCCTGTCTGGACCACTGGTCTGCACATACCTATTCATGTTTGTGTTTTTCCAGGTTTCACAGGAGAGCATCTACAACAGAATGACAGCCTCCAGCCTGGCCTGTGTCTTTGGTCTGAATTTGATCTGGCCCTCGAAAGGCACCGCCTCCCTGAGTGCTCTGGTACCTCTGAACCTCTTCACGGAACTGCTGATAGATTTCTACAAGAACATCTTCACCTCACGGACAGTGCCTGGGGAGGTGTTACCTTAGTGCTCCCTTCAGCCTGAGGGAAAGGTCTCCATGCCTCAGCCCCTGGGACATTTCTATTCAGGGCTCTCTCCTGCAAAGAAAATGTTCAATACACAGTAAAGTTTCCACGTCTCCCCAGATACCAAAGAAGCTGGGAGCAGTGCAGTGTCCTGTATGTTCTCATGACATGGGGAGAATATGAACATGAACATTCAAAGACTAACAGGTCAGAGTGGATCCCCTTATTAAACTCAAGCAGCTGGCAAGAACTGGTGTGTTAAAAAAGCCCATGACACGACGTGCCAGTCTGTCATTTCTTTGGGGATCTGGAGACATTACTATGTGCCTTTATTTTCTGCATGGGCAAAGCCAAGTTCTGGACCACTCCTGAATGTACATATTTCTTTTTATTTTTATTCCAATACAAGTTTGTTAGAAATTTCCTTGGTAAGTTAATAAAGGTGGAATCAGTTTGTAAGATACGAGCATTTCTGAACTATTTTTCCATACACTGAAACGTCTTGTTTCACAGAAAAAAGTGTGGGCAGTTGTTGACAAGCGACATGAAGAATAAAATGTTTCCTGGGTAATTTGAGTTGTGCAGACAGCTAACTAATGATGCTTGCAAATATCTAATATGTGCAGTTAATCACTGCAGCTGCACATGCAAAGGGTGTGGAAGATTTTTTAATTCTTGTAAGTTCAGATGGGGAGGAATAATCTTAACTGTTCTTCCCTCCCTCTCCCCCCACCCCAAAATTCTTGGCATTTCCATCAGTGGAGTTCTGTCAGGGAGTGCATAATTCAGAATACAGACTACTTTTGAGACAAGTACCTCCAGTGTTTGGGCTGCATGATTTTGCAGATTGAGTCAATAGAAATTTGCTCTTCAAATCAGTCTCTCTAGAAATCAGTAAGAGTAACAACTTGGATAATATAACTAATACCATTTTTACACATTGTAAGTCTATTATTAGTCCCAATGTGAATAATTGGGCAACATAAAGGGAGGATTTTCAGTGTTTTCTTTCTAACTATGCCATTAATATCGTTCTGATGAACTCTAACACCCTGCTATTTCATTGTTTAACACTGATTGGCAATGGTGTGCTGTAACGAAGTTATCATCATATTGCCTGCAGAGCAGAAGAGAATTAACCAGTGGTAAAAAAAGGTAAGTGGTGTTTTCCCTAATGCTCTGGTCTTCCAGGTTCTGTACAGAGCTAATGAAACAGGGGGACTGTTTAGATTTCAATAAAGGTAATGGTCTCAGGGGGAGAGTTTAGGCACCCCCTCCTTTGTAAACACAAAGACACCTTTTAGCCCGTGGGTTTCAGTGAGTTGAGGACTTGTGCTTGTGTCCTTCCCCTTGGTGGTTTTTTGGCATTGCCTGCCCGTGGGAAAGGGCCAACAAAATCTTGTTGTGGAGGGAAAAGTGGGGTTGCTCTTGTCAGCAATTTCAGGACGTAGCCAAGCACTCAGGAGGCTGGGGATGCTGGATGTGCCAGACCCCGATTTGCCCAGTAGGTGTCATCTATAGCATTAGGCAATGATTAAAATTTAGACCATACAGAGGCTTTAGAACAAGATGTTGCAGGACCAACTTCTCACGTCACAGTTGTGTGTTTTCCCCAGTTCCTCACATGTCTTAAAGACAACGCTTTGGCTTTTGAATATATGCAAGTAATAACCATTTATTACTCCTGCTTAAATGTAAAATCTTGCATAATACAAAGAGAATAATTAACAAGTATTCATGATCGTTGCATTTCAGCAAAATGAGTTTGTCAAGGATAAAACTATCATAGTTTTGCATTGCAACTCATCAGGTTTACATCTGAGGTACCAGTGACAGCCTCCTAGCCCTGTTATTATACAAACCAAACACAGTTATGCTCAGCACTGCTCAGTGACTTGGTTCTGTGCATCAGCACCCTGATTCAGGGGGAGGAATTCTGCATCTGGGAATTAACAAAGCCACAGTATTTTGCCACCGTTTGGACTCGATCAAAATACATGAGGGTTAGTTTTGCTGTCTGTAAAAAAAAAAATACCAACCAAAAAAAAAGTTAATCCCCCCAAAAACTGCAGGTGCACCTGGCTTTAGAAAAGTGTCTTGGGACTAAATACTGGCAAGTCCTATACAATGTTTTTTTCCCATTTCCCCATGTCCCCTTTCAAAAATCCAGCATCACCAAATGGCATCTGGTCTGCTGTGACATGGGAATGGGAATCCTGGACAGTTTTAGCACAGGAACAGAGCAGAGCCTGTGGGCTGAAATGCTGAGCTCATGGAAGTCAGCTTTGCTCAGAAAGTCCCTGGTTCTGGGGAGGGACTCCCACATAGATTTAGTTCTCCAACTTGTCCTAGACTGGGAGAGAGCAGCAATTTGGCAGCCACAGGACTCAGGACACAGCTGCCTCTGACCCCTTGACTCTTACAAAGAAACAGTACAAGTCAGGAGCATCCCTTCATTCATTTGCCTGCCTGTGAACCCCAAGGATGATAATTACACCCAGCCTTGCTGCCTCGGTAGCGGTCGCATGCAAGACAGCAGGTCTTCCTTTCAGTGCTTTGGAAAACACCATTTCCCAGCAATTTATACCTCTTCTCATTCAGTGAATGAAGAACAAAATGGCATTTTCTCAAGGTGCCTTCTTCCTTTAAAGAACAGGTCCCATCTGTTACCCCAGTGCGGGTCATTTGATGCTGCCTGAGGAAGGGGAAGCTCAAGTTCTGATTAGTGCTGGGGTTCCTGTTCCTCTTTCCCTCCCTGCAGCCCTGCCCATCACAGGAAATAAACTTTCCCAAATTAAATGTGCCTGGGTAGCAAACCCCTCCTAGTGATGAGAACCCATCTCTGTCCCCCCTACCCCAAAGGAAAGGGCAAAACCCTCCCTTCTGCAGCAGGACCCCCGATCTCTGTCCTGAGTGCCAGACTTAACTATGACATTAAATCAGCTCTCATGAATTATTCAGAAGGGTTTGGAGTGAAATTCGCGTTAGAGAAATATATGTTTCAAATTTCCTGACTCTAAGAGGAGTCCTGGAGGTGTCCCCTGCAGTTACTTTGATAACAGTTTCTCTTTACAAATGATAATTGCACGATTCCAGCTTTTGTACAGTGTGGCCTTGTGAACTCTTCTCTCATATCAAAGAACAATTTTCAGATCATTTCCATAGCAAAAAGAAAGTGATTATGGAGATAATCTGTTGGAAATACACATACTGGATTTCAGTTTAAAACAATAAAATGCAGGCATGGAATGAGAAATCAAGTGTTACCCAGCTGACAATATACAGAGAATAAATTGCCTGAGCATTTTAGTTTACTGAGCTGTTAGGAGTTCAAAATTGGTCCCAAGATTAGTCTGATTATCAGGACGCCTCCAGCAACAAGAACCGAAGGGAAGGGATGGAAAGGAATACTTTCCTACCCCGAATATTTGAAAAACTGTCAGAAGATTGAACGCTGTCATTAAGGGAGGGGGACCTTTGCAGTTCTTGCAGGAAAACTCCCCTAAGTGCCTTCCCTTACCATGTGCAGGTGATCTGCCTGTGTGTGCCACAGTCCTGAGCTCAGCATCTCTCCGAGCCTTAGGAACTTCAATGTATTTGTCCCCCCATGAGGACACTAATTATAGGAAAGCTCCAGATATTTTATTTGCATGCTCAATGTGTGCTTAGGTAGCAAGATGAACTTTTAATGGGTTTGATGGTGCAATCACACCCCCACCTGCCTTTCCCAAATAGTTTGTCTTCACAAATGTGGGTTTGCCAACACTCTCACTTTTGGAGGGGCTGTGGGGGTGTTGGGACATGGGAGAAGAAGGTGAGGGAGGGGTACTGTCAGCACCTGCGACTTGTGAAGTGAGAAACTTCTGCTCTGCCAAACTTTACTGGCCAGGCACATTCCTGCTCATACCCTGTTCATTTCTAACATGTTTTCATGTACAAAGAGGAAGCAGAAGCAAAACCCTGCTTTGAGCAGGCACAAATCGAAGCAAAAGGTATGATGGTGAGAAGTGTGGAAATCTCATGTTCAAAAGGTGTTCTGCTCTCTCTGGTGGAACAATACTAATTTTCACAATCTGAATTCAAAGTGTCTTTATCCATGCATATCACAGAAAGCCATTTCAGGGGATGGAACGGAGCAAAGGATTGCAGTTTTCTTTCTTGCAGAATGGAAAGCTTGAGAAAGGACTGCCCTGGGGATTATGCTGGTGATTTGGACAGTGAGCTGGGCTGGAGACTAAGCAGGAAACTCAAACACAACTGGGAAAAAGCCCTTTTCCACAGCGGGTCTGTTAACACCTAAAAACTTATCCAGAATTGTCACTCTGAGGGAAAGGACTTGTGGTTTGTCTCTCTGAGCTGGAGATGCGCAAACACATGATGGTACACAAGTTCTCCTGTGTCTTCCAAACTGGAGTCTGTGCCCTGTGGTGCTGGGAGAACTGTGGTACTTGTGCACTGGACTGTAGCCCCATCATCATGGCTGTTTCTCTCTAGAACAGCTTGCACTTCACCCTTAAAAATAATTAGCTGACTGTAAAATTATTTCCACTGGAACATGACAAGAAAAAATACATTTTCCTAAAAGGCACAGTTCTGGTGCTGTTCTTTCAGGAATTGTGAAGTTCTTCGAAAAAGCTGCCTGTGAGCCTCTGAATCTCAGAATTTTGGGCTCATCCAGGGCCCAGCTCTGGCTGTGCCAGCCTCTGCAGAGCTCCAGAGCTTCCCATTCATGGACTTCTGAGATGCCATCACCTTTCTGCACGTGGTATCACAATTATTGCCAGAGGTAAGGAGGGAATTCTGCTGGAGCCGGGGGAGATGACACACATAGCTGACTGATCATTAATGTTGACTTTTTTCCTGTGGCTCTGATTTCTCCACGGTGCAATCATGGTGCAGTGACTGCTCTCCTGGCTGGCAGTCTGTCTGCAGTCCCCAGAGCTCCAGCTTGTCACTCACATGGTTAGAGCTTGAGCCTGTGGCTGGGAGTGGTTGGATCTGATGCCTCGCACAGATCTTGGGGGGCTTCTCCAAAAAACACAGCTCTGTCTGCTGCCTGCTTCATTTTCTTTTGCTCCAGTCCTCAAAAACATACTAATTTATCCTGCTGTCAACCCAGACATTAATGCCAAGCTCCTCAAGCCTGATAGAAATCAGGATTTCTGTATTTTTGGGGTGTTTTTCCATATTATGTGGATTGTGTTCCCCCAATACTGACTTGTACTCTCAAATTATTTCTGCACTCCAACCTTTAATTGCCCACAAAAGCAGATTACAGCCTCTTAGTCATCTGTCATGAAAATTATCCCCTTAATTAATGGGACAATAAAAAGCAACTGTAAAACGCACCAAACTGCATCATCTTTAGTGTCTGGATTTCTACAGCAAGTCATGTGACAATCTTTGGATGGGTGGATATCTGACAAGAATTTCTTGACCCAAAGCTCTAAAAATAGTAATGGCTGTAGTAAGGGTCTTAGATTTTCTCTTTAAAAAGTGTCCAGAGAAACATGTTATTGCCCCTTTCACCTGCCAGGGTTGTCTTTTTTCTTTTCCTACGTATTTCCCACCCCTTGAGAGCTGCATCCTTGCCTACTGCCAGTTGCATCCTTCTTCCTATGCTGTCTGCCAGCAGTCTATGGACACGACCCCACTGGGGTTCTGTGGGGATAGGAATGATTTGAAGCTCTCATTCTGCAGCTGGATAAACTGAACTGAAACTGCAGGAGCTTTGGTTTTGCAGGGAAGTTTCAGATTACTGTGTTTGAGTGAGTGAAATTGCCCAAATTGTGTTTTTGCCCATCTCTGAAACAGAAAGATGGTTATGCTTTAGATAACTAGATTGAGCTTTTATATCTAATAGTCCAACACTTGTGCTGAAGGGGAAAAGAAGTTGGGCTGATCTTTTCCTTTCCATATTTCCCACTGTTCCCAGCCTTCCTCCTCAGCCTGTGTCCCTTGAAAAACCTGCTATCCTGGTGCATAGATGAAGAGCAGCCTCGGCTGATGTCCAGTAAAGCTACTGTTGTATTTAATAACTCAGAACAGGCACAGCATCTCATCAGGCTGCATCACTCTGAGCAGGACTGGGCTGGTGGCTGTGTCTGCCCTGTTCCATCTTAAGGGTCATAGAGGGCTCTTTTTTCCCTTCCCCTTTCCCTTTTAGTACAGGAGCTCCTTCACACTCACTGAGCTGCCAAACACCTGCAGCCACTGGCCCCCAAATGCTCTCATTTTAGTCTCATCTGCCTGGAGCACTTGATTCTGCTGCAGAGCAACAAAATGTTGAACTATCCAAATCACTTCCATGGTGCAGAAGGATTAGCAGGCCTATATTCTATTCTTATCCTCTGAAGTTTGACTAAGTTTTTGTTTTCTTGACTTCTGCTTGTGTCTGATCTCTCCAGCAACACTGCAGCAAAAGCCTTCCAAGGTCCAGAGTGCACACTGCCAGCCCTGATGGGTAACTGGCCACAGCACAAGGACAAAACAGATCTAATCCATTGCAAAATAACATTAAAATTCAGTAAGATAATATCACTGTCTTCTGCACCAAAACAGCTTTTATGGAATAATATAAATGAGAGGATGAAAATGATGAGAGGCTTTGTAGAGCTCTCTCACAAGCCCTGACACCCAGCATGCTCCTGCCAGGAAGGCAATAAACACCCCATTCTCTGCATGTCACAGGATCACAACTTCTCCATGTAATTACCACTTGAAAGTTAATAGGACTCTGCTCCCAGCATGAGGGCTGTGTTTTCTGTAGTCACGGCATGTCCTGCATCCAGGGCCGTCACTGGGGACCGGGCAGGGCAAGCACTGTCTGGGAGGACAAGCTGTTTGAGACTGCCTCAGAAATCCAGCCATTTCCCTACAGGAAACCCCACTGTACCAGGCACTGAAGGTGATGGATAGTGCAGAGATAGAGAGGTGGTTCCTCCTTCTCCCAATGGTCTTGATGGACAATATCAGTGAAGTGCAGGAAAGGGTGATTCAGACAAGGAAACCAAAACTCCCTGACTGGCATAGAATCAAAAAATCATTTAGGTTGGAAAAGACCTTTTAAGATTGTCGGGTCCAACTGCTAACCCAGCACTGCCAAGGCCACCACTAAATTCATGTTCTCAAGTGCCATATCTACACATCTTTGAAATCCTTCTAGGGATGGTGACTCCACCACTGCCCTGGGCAGCCGTGACGATCTGGGGGAAGAGATTTCTTTCTGTCTGGGCAGAGGAAAGCAAGTCTATGCCCTTTTCTGTAGCTTTCCACAGAGGTCCAAGTGTTTGCCCAGTGCCCATGAAGGATAAAGCTCTTTGATCACCTCCAGTGCCTGGTTGGGTGCTCCTGTGCTCCTCCAGCTGTGCCAACAGCTGGTGAATGCATCAGCATAGTGCAAAGGGAGTCAATGAGCTCAGCATGAGCTTAGGGTAGCGGGGCCCTGGGGAAGCACCTCCAAAGCAGGGGAGCAGCACTCCAGGCTTTTAGGTGAGCACTCAGTTATTTTCTGCACTGTTTTCATTGGAGATGCACATCTGTGGCATCACTAGAATTATTATTATGCCATTATAACACATGGGGGGGTGTTGTCTGTTTGCATGAAGACTGAGTATAGAATTTGTTTTCTAGGCTGTTCCTGAACTCAGGAACAAGGTCTGTCCAACTCTGTCCCTTCATGCTGGCACTGTGTGGCTCTCTTATGGCATCACTGCACAAAACAACCCAGCTGGACCCCAGCTGGCAGCCCAGGAGTTATTCAAGTGACCTGGCATTGCCCTGTGTGACCTCACCTTCCAAAATTCAGGAGCACAAAAGCCTGTGCTGCATCCCTGGCTTTGGTGGCAGGGAGTCCCACCATCCTTTGGACCCTGACCTGCTCCCAGCTGGCCCTTGCAATGCCATTTCCAATGACCTCAATACTTGTGTCACTCACTAAGTGAGCTTCTGACTGAGGAAAGCAATTTGATGACTAGAGAGGTGGAAAAGAAAACCAGGCAAAGCATGTCATGTGAAAGCCCGCCAATTCCAACCTCCATCTGGAGAAAAGGGAGGTTCATGCAGCCTGAGCTCCACAATAGTGAGTGCTCAGCCCATGGCTCAGTGAAACTGAAAGTACATGTTGTTTATAAACTTTGTAAACCCTCTCGTGCCTAATAAAAAGCCCTAAACAGAAGGCTTGTGCTAGCATTTTATCATGGAAATAAGTGTTTGTGTTAGTTGACAACAGTTCATTTCACCAGTATGCAGAGGCTTGGTGGCATTTGTGCAGGGATTTGTTTGTGTTTACAGCTGTAAGCACCAAATCAGTGCTTCGAAGCCTTACCCTGCTCTGCAGTGCCATTAAATCCCAGTGCGTGGCTTTGCCACAGCAAACCCCACCACTGCTTTTACATCACAGGTCTCCGGTTTTGAAGGCAAATTTGTGGAGTAAATGCAAATGGGGAAGCTCTGAGTTGAGACCCCTGGAGGCAGTGACATCTGCCTGTCTTTGATAAGAATTTCTGAGAGTGAAAGTACTTAGAGAGAAATTAGAAGCTTTGATCTGTTTTTTTGTTTCATCATTATTTCATCTCTGAGGCCTCTGCGTGTGCCTTTCAGTTCTTTATTAGGCTGCAACGTTTAGTTACTGCTCCAGCACAGGGTGGGAGCTGCAGCCCATTGGCTCCAGTCTGAGCCCAGCTAAAGGGAACAGGTGACAGACACGTACCCAGAGCAACACTGCCCCCCAAAAAGTGACCCTCTGGCCCCAGCACGTTGGGTACCCCTGTATGAGGCAGCCCCAAGTGCCCAGGGCACACAGCAGAGGTGATGGCAGAATCCCAGAGTCACTTTGGTTGGAAAAGGCCTTTAAGATCAAGTTAAAGCACTGACCTGAAAATGCCAAGTCCACCACTAGACCATGTCCCCAAGTGCCACAGCTGCACGTCCTTTAAATGCCCCAGGGATGGTGACTCCACCATTCCCTGGGCATCCTGTTCCAGTGCTTGACAACACATTTTTTCACTGAAGAAAGAGCAACAGCATCTTTTTGTTGTTGTTGTTTTCCCTCCTCCCTGGCTAGAATCTCTATATCAAGCCTGTGTACGCTTTGTAGTATTTTTTTAACATGGCAATTTAATTTTTTGCTTCCTTTTTTAAGGGAGGAAAAAAATATCCCAACTTTTGCTTTAATGATCTTTGCTATGTTAAACTTAAAAGTGTCTTACAGCAGCAGTCTGGCATTTTCTGTTTGCACCAGTCAGTCGCTAGTGATTGATCTCAGAAGCCAGGCTTCATTTTCTAAGCAAAATAAGATGCAGTTGGCAAAACCTGATTAAAGTGAGTGGGGTTTTATCTGATGTGGCTGATGCCACTCATTTCAGCCTAATGACTTTCTTTTCAACTACAGAGGGCCCACAGAACAAAAAGTACGACTCAGTTTATAATGCGCTCTTCTAAGAGTTTAAGCGATCCTAATAGGCCATCAGGCTGCTAAGAAACCTGCTGGCATGGAGGATACACTCCTGGCACAGCTCCTGTGCAGTTTGTGTTGCCATCCTTGCATCAAGGTCTGCCACGAGAGAAGCTGCTGATGCTTCTGTTAAATCCATCATGCAAAAGTTGTTGCTCTGGTCGTGAACTAAATATTAAAAAAAAAAAATATAGGAGGGCTCTTGACTTTGCTTCCTGATTTTTAAACATTTGGGTCCTAATGGATCCATTGTGGCTTCTCCCTCTACGAATCACAGAATATGTTGAGTTGGAAGGGACCCACAAGGATCACTGAGTCCAACCCTTAGCCCTTCACAGGACCATCCCCAAGACTATGAAGCCCAAAAACATCCAGGATCCTGGCACAAACAAGCCAGCATTCTTCATTCAGCTCTGTCATTGCTCTGTGTTACTTCCCATCAGACAGAAGAGGTTCTTTTCCTCTTTTCTGAGGGAGGGGAGACAGTGAGAGGAGGAAGAGTGGGCAACAGCACATGTGAAGAGACAAAAAGGCAAAACTGATGGGCTTGGAGACGACGGGCTCCATCACAACGGTTATTGCAGAGCAGCAGCTCTGCCAGGTACCCAATGGCATGTGAAAGGGTGCTGTGCACACAGAGCAGCCCACCAGGGTGGCACAGAGAGCTCTGAAGCTGTGCAGTCTGGCACAGCTGTAAAAATAACTTTGGGTTGCTTGGGAACCCTGCGGCTCCCAGTCCTTGTCACAGACAGTGCCACAGCGAGGGACATGGGGGCTGCCACCAAATCCTCACTTTAAACCACTGCCAAAGATTAAAGGCTGCTGCTATAAGCCTATGCTCTTGTAACTGCATTAATTATTCAGGCAACACGCAGAGCTCTGTAATTGGCTTCTTTGTGATAGCACAGGGCTGAGTTTATAGGTGAGGGTGGTGCCAGACAATGGTGATGGTAACTATATGATTTTGGGGTTTGCTGGCCTGCAGGAGAGGTGTCTTCTAATACTGGGAGCACTGTTAGGAAAAATCAGGCTGCATTTCCTGTAGCAGAGGCTGGGAGGGAGGAGGGGGCAGCTGAGCTGGAGGGAAAGTAGGGGCACAGTGCTGAGCCCTCCTGGCAATTTGGTCTAAAATTAAATGGTGGCGCTGCTAGGAGGTGAAGTCAGGGAAAAACACCCCCTGACCAAAAAAAACCCCAACCCTGCTTCTGCTCTGCATAAGCCCTAAGCACTGTGGGAGGCTTTATGTAGCTGTGACATTGCTTTCATTTGGTTAATTTTATTGGGAAGTTCTGTCCCTTCCAATGGCCAGAAAACAGCCAGCTCCTGGGAGGGTCCTCTCTCCCATCCTTTACTAGTTAAAAGTGATTTATAAATACCCTTATAAAATAGGGCCACCACACATTTTGAAGAGCACCTGGAAGTGCAGGTGTGAAACCAAAGCCCAGAGGTCTGCCAGCGGATCTGCAATGATTCCAGGAGGTTGGAAGGTAAGCAAGGGTGCCCTGCCTGGGAGACACCCTGGCCTCAAGGAAGAGCTCACCTTCCTGCAAGAAGGAAATCAGAAAGTACTGTAGCTATTCTGGCATCCTTTAAATCTGAAAATTGAAGACAGTGGTAGGGAAATCAGCACCAGTTTCTATGCCCCCTCAGCCAGAGTTTGGCCAGGGGAGGACACACTGTGTCCCCTTGGAGCCAATACCACCACACCACCACCATTAAATTCTCAGTCAAGTTTAATGCATCATAAAGAAGTAAAACTACATTGGCATAATTAAGACAAACACTTTTTTTTCCTATGCACACTATCCACTGGACAGTCCCCTTTTCAAAATAACTACTTTAAACAGTCCAAGACAATTCTTCAGAAATTCTTCACATATTCAACCTTCCACGCTTTTCCTTTTTTTTTTTTAAATTCGTCTGAGAAGGAAAAAAAAATCATTAAACCTGAAAACATTTACATTGCAAGCCACGTCAGAATGCATAATTGGCATACAATAACCAATGTATAACAATTGTGTTTTACTTAGTTCACTTTGTTCATCAATAAAAGAATATAAAAATCTTGTTCAACCGAGTGTTGTGTATTAAAATAGATTTGTATAGTACTGCACAGTTTCTCCCGGAGTTGTGGAAATGGTTGAAGGGACCATGTGCTGCCTAGTGATGGGCGACGGAAAAAGCCAGTCCCTCGTGTGATTTGTTTTTTTTTGCTTTTTGCCTTTTTTTTTTATTTTTTAATTAAAAACAACAACAACATAAAAGGAAGATATTCGGCACCGTGTGATATGTTGATGTGAGAGACCAGCCTTGTGTCGTGCTCTGGTGGCTTTCCTTAAGTACCTGTTGTGCTGATCGACAGAGAACTCAGAGAGGGCAGGGACGGTGGCACCTGGGGGATGGAGAAGGGAAAACCAACCCGGGGTGCCCATCACTCCCTTCCCAGGCAGCCACAGGACGGGGCCGTGGCCCGGGGGCCAGGGGGACCCTTGCAGAATCAGGAAGACTATCTATGAAACGAGCAGGCGCGCTGGGATTTCCTCAGGCTAATGCTAAACGCTCCCCAAATATGCTAAAATCCAAGAAAATGTTAAAAAGGAATCAATTTAAAAAAAAAAACAACCAAAAAAACCCTTTTAATTTTCCATGCCCTGTCCCTCCCCCAGAACTCTTGATATTATCCAGTTCAAGGAACAACCCCTTGAGCAGTTTTTTCTTCCTGTACCATTTCAGCAGATATCTCTACAAGCAAAATAAGAAAAAAGAAAAATAACAGCAAATTAAAAAAATCACCTTAAGTATTTTTAACAATAAAAATGCAGTACAAAAATGTAAAGTTATCTTTTTGGCATCTTATCTGTACTGTCAAGAAACAAAGAAACAGAATCTTTATTTGCTTTTTTTCCTTTAAAAAAAATTTCCAAAATTAACCAAAAAAAAAAAAATCCCAAAATAATCTCTTTATAAAATGAAGCCCAACCTGCCAAAGATATCCACTATCATGGTTTATGCTAAATCTTGCACAAAAACTCCATGAGAAAAATACACTGATAGCAAAATAAGTAAAAAGGACCTGCAAAAAAGTAAGGAGTTTTACAGTCATACTTTTTTAAATACTTCGGAACGCATATACAGAAGCATCAGCATGAAAATACTTCAATATTTTACTAGAAACGCTAACTTCATACAGTTTCTTTATTTAAATATCTGCAATTCTCGACTCTAATAATACTGAAAAAAGGGATCTTTTTGTTTCGAAGGCTCTGTGAGTGTCCGTGACGCCACGCCAGCCCTGAACCAAAGGGCCAGCTTTGTTGCTCTGAAAACAATCCATGCCCAGTGCTAAGCCATTCAGTGCCTGGGTACCTCACCCATTCCCCTCCCACACACACCTTGCAGCCCAACTACTTCTCTACTACCTCACTAAGTCTTTGCATTGAAATTTCCCCCTTGGAGCAGCACACAACGTGCCTGCCCCACTACCCCGCTCCTACCGGCCGTACTCCTCCTGCTCATCCTCAGCCGCAAATACAATTAAGGCCAACAGAACAAAACAAAATCTCATAAGCACTGAAGGTCTTGGCAAACACAAAACCGCAGCTCCGTGGGAACCTGCTGCCAACAGCGACCCGCAGAGCGGGCTCACCGTGCTGCAAAGCCTCTATCAAATGTGGGAGCATCCTTCCCTCGTGTGCCCCAGCCGCAGCTCTGCTCCTGCAGGAAGGTCCTGGTGCCCTCGGCCGCCGTCAGTTGTTGCCCTGCGATGGCTGCAGGGCTTTGTGCATGGCAGCGGAGCCCGCCGAGGGCTTGATCCAGGGCACCGAGAGCAGGGAGGAGGTGGTGGTGGTCGTCATGGTAACCTGAATCATCTGCTCGCTCTGTATCAGTCTAATGAGGGTTTTGAGACGTTCCAGTGATGACTGAGTCCCTTTCTGCTGGGCCAACAGGCTGGTTTTTAGCTCTAAGCATTTCTGTCAAATGAAGAGAAGGAAAGGCTTAGAACACATTCAAATTGGTGTCAAACATCTCTCCAAACATTCTTTTGTGCCTCGAGTGCACGTCCTGCTCAAATGAAGTATATTCTCCTTTGGGGATAGCAAACCCACAGCTTACCAAATGGAGTAATCACCAGTGCTGCACACACTGCAGCAGCTGTCTGAGGGAACAATACTCTTCCCAGTCCAAACACATTCAGAGGACATTTCCAACCTCATCCTGTGGACAGCCTGGCAGAGACACTTTCTGCACTCATAGGCATGACTGCCATGGGAGTGCAAGCGCTGTGCTACTGCAAGGTGCCAAAGGCACCAGTGACATCTCTCAATCTCACCAAAAGGCACTGATAAACCCCTGGGGGGGTAAAACTCACCATGCTGCACTTCGTACATGTCGTGTTTTTGGGAGTCAGTACTGAGAAGATGCACTGATCTCACTAAATGTCTGTATTTTTGTGCCAGAAAACTTTGCTCTAAGACACAGCTGTTACACCAAAGCAGTCACCAGGTAGCCTTTGTCCTACAGGGTGGCCAAACTGCACCCTGTGATCACCTGGGATACAAATGGGCACAAGAGCAGGAGCCAGACAAAGGCATCTCAAATTCCCTGCTTCTCCAGGAAGAAATAAGGAAGGATCAGTAACTCTCCTTTCCCTCCCCAACCACAGACTGCTGCAGCCAACATGCCATTCTTCTGTGAGGGACTAAGTGACAGACCCCAACCCTGAGCCTGTCTGCTACATGGGAGGGGACAGTGGCCTCTGCTATCTGAAACCTCCTCTTTTCTTTCTCCCAGGGCTCTGGCACAACTGGTGACATGTCTGCAGATTGTTCCTCTTTGGGTGTGCTCCAGAGTGCCCAGGGTAGGGGTGGGGATTCTCCAGTCCTGGGGAACTGAGAAATGCTCACTTGAAAGTCAACTTGTTTGGAAAGCAACTCAGAGGTCGGTTTAGAGCGATGAAATCTCAGGTGAAGGATAAATCATGTTCTGTTTTCTTACCAAATAACATCATTACACCTGTGGTGTGCATGAGAGTGTTCTTTTTAACATAAATCTCTGTTAAAATATCATAATGAAATTGCTCTGTGCTGGAACACCTTTAATTGCTTTTCTCCTTTCAAGTGGATAAGTTTCCAGTAAAAGTAATCATTGGCTGATTTTACCATTTAAATAAAACAGTGCTATGCACTGAAAGAACCTCATTATGTAGAAATCTTACTGATTTTGACATTCACCTGATAACTGATTGCTTTTCTTTGTCCAAACTCCTCATCCCTCTGACCTCTCCTATCTACCTCACACATGTGTGTTTCCATTAGTGCTCATAGTGGCTATACACACTTACAGGGAATATTCCCCACTGTGATGTCTTTTAATAAGTTATTGCTTTTCCTTTCACTCTGTTTTAAATGTAATAAATATTTTAACATGTCTCCTCTGGATAACGGCTCTGGTAAAACAAGCAGTGACCAGTTACTCCTGCAGCTGCCACTTTGATTTTTCCAGGGTAAAGAAGTGCCAAATATTTATTGAGACTGCCATGCAAACTAAGAGCTGCCCCTCCAGAGAGAGAGAGCCCCAGATCAGTTCCTTCAGCCATGAAGGATAAGAATTACAGCTTTGAATTCAGCCCAAGCACACTGGTCCTCATAGCACAGTAGGTGTGGGAGACACCTCAAACCAACATTTAGCTTTGAAATGAGTTTGAATCAGAGAAAATTATTATGAATCCATTTCCAGCCATGGAGAGGTGTTATAACATTCAGCCCCTGAGACAAATAGAGGTGGTTATTTCTACTTAATGCCAAGAATTCTGAGCTAATGGACAAGCAGCTACCACTGGAGGATGTGCTTGTGACTAAACTTTTCACCTGGAGAATGGAAGTGCCTTGAAGTCACTGGGCAGATCAGAGCCATCTATGGCACTACAAGGAAGGCAGTCACTGCTCTTTGGGTTTTTTTTTGTGTGTGTGTTTGCCGCAGGAATTCAGGTGATTTCTCCTCCTCAGCCTGCCAGAGCAGCTTGTTTCGGTGCATAAAGGAAATCCACACTTATTTCCTCAGAGAGAAACACATTCGCACTTGAAAATCTGTAGCTTGGGAGCATAAATCATTTTCCAGCCACAAAATACCATTTTTTGGGCATAAATTCTTTATAAACATCTCTGCAGGAGACTCTGTGTCCCCAATCAGGTGTCCTACCTTCACTGCATTGTTGAGAAGTCGATCTTTCTCTTCTAACTGTCTATGCTCACTCTTCAGCTCACTGCTCCTCTTTAATAACTTTCGCTTCTCTTCTTCTTTGACTGCAGAACAATAAGATTAAGGATGCAGAGGTTAAGGAAAGGACAGACAGTGGGACTGTGCCCCTGACAAAAGAAAGGGTGTATTTTTCACGGTGGGTTTCTGGTCTCATTCCCTTTTGTCAGCAGGCACAGCCAAAGAAATCTGGAGTTGCTGCTTGAAAACTTCTTCAGTGCAAGGATGGTCAGGCCTTGGCAGGGGCTGCCCAGGGAAGTTGGAGTGCCCAGCCCTGGAGGTGCCCAAGGCAGGACTGGCCGTGGCACTCAGGGCTCTGGGCTGGAGGACAAGGTGGGCATCAGGCACAGGGTGGGCTCCATGGGCTGGGGGGGCTTTTCCAGCCTCCGTGACATCCTGGAATTCTATGCATGTATCTGTGTCACACAGCATATGACACTAATGACCTCAACACCAAAAAATACTGGAACACTTGGAAGCTGATATTGCTGCAGCGTCTGAGACACTAGTCTGGCACTACACACCAAATTACACAGCTCTGCTGAGCCTCTCTGCCTCCCAGACTGATCCTGCCTCAAAATCACATTTTCAGCCCTGTTCTCAGGAAGGCACCACTTTGGTGACAGCCTCTCCCAAAGAGTGAAGCTCCTGAGAGATCCATCTCAGCTTCCTTTCAGACGTAAGATGGCAAAGGAGCAGATCAAGGGGAAGGGAAGAGAAAGTGACCTTCTGTTCCCAGTCCCTGATGGCCCTGTGCTTACTGCATCCTCAGCCTGGCTGCAGTGCAGCACTGCTTCAATATCACTGCCACAAAGGACTCCAATGGCATCCCTGCTGGGAATGGCAGGGAATCCCTTGTCAAGAGCTGTGTTAATCCCCACCTGTTTTATGAGTAACATAGGAGTGAACAATAGCCAGAGTCCCAGTCCATGGCACGTTGTCATCTTTCTTTAACACCTATAAAACCAGGAAACAACAAAAAGTTAGGATTCCACAAAGACACAGGTTACTGTTCTCCCTCCAGCCTTACAGCTCTGCAGGACCAGATCCTGGGTCCTTGTCTCAGACCAAAACAGGGATCTCAGAGCTGAACACAAAGAACTCTAAGGCACAGAACCTACACTTTTTGTACGCTTTAGTGACACTTCAGTGTTTTAGCAATTGTTTTCTTGCTCATGCAATCAGCATTATTCACAGCAACTAGACAGATTAGCATTTCTGCCATGACTGTGGTCAACAGCTGTGTGTAAGAAACATGATTTAAAGAAAAGTAAGTGCTCTCTTCACAGCTTTCCGTGTCTCCTTCCGACACTGCCTCCCTCATCTCTAAGATTTACATCCCTTGTCAGGCACTGCTACATGCTGATGCTGTTATTGTAAAGGAAAAACTATAAAGCCAAAGGAATTGAAGGTACATTTTAAAAGGACAATTCTTAGCAGATATGATTACAGGCAAACTAGGTCCAGGATGATGAAAATACCAGAAATAAATACTGCAAGCTGTACTAAAAGCCTCCTCAGTACTTCTTTAGCCAATGTAGTCCCCCTAAGCTGCAGTCCCCCAGACCACTTTAGTGGTACTAAATTGGAGGTTTCTCCCATTTTCCCTTCTTGGCATGCCATGCTCCATGCACCTTACCTTCTGTTGGCACTTTGGGCAGACCCAGACCCCCTTGGGGGCAGTTTTGAGGGGGGGGTCCAAGCAGTTGAGGTGATATGCTCTGGGACATGTGCCACATGGCTGCAAGTTCACCCCACGCTTGCAAGCAGTGCAGTGCTCGTCGTGGTGGATCTCATTCTGCAAGAGAACAAGGGGGCTTGGGTAAGCTCAGTCCTTGAGAACTTCTCTCTGAAGAGCCTTCCAAGCCTCTGCTGCAGCAGACAGGCTCCTTCAAATGCAGAATCTAATTGTGAAAGGGACCCTGACTGCTGCAGAAGGCAGAAATAATGTATGGATAACAACAAATGCAAACAAACAAAAGAGGCAGAAACAAGTTCCATAAAGTGAAACAGAAACATAAACCCCAACTAATCCAACAGGAGGGAGCTGACTACTGCAGCCAGCTTGTGACATAGGAATTATTTCACTTTTTTTTGCCCATGTGTCACTCCAGCACATGTACCTCTGTATCTCGATTCTGAAGCTCAGGACAAAGTTAATGTGGGGATCACTTGTCCTTCAAGGCCAAAGCAGAAGGAAACAGGCAAGAAAAGGGTTCTTTTCTTGGGGAAAAGGCACAGCTCCATGTTTCATGCCCACTGCCTCCAAAGCACACTGGAGCACAGCCTTGGGCTCTGTAGCCCCTTGGTGAACTTCTCTGGAGGCCTCTCTTCTCCCTGGCACTAATTGTTCTCTGCTCAGACTTGCTCTGACAACCTTTCTCCAACAAGACTGATTAGTGCTTTGTCTGAAGCAATACATAAAATGAACTGAGACTCATCAACAAAGTTACAGTGTCATGTAGTAAATTGCTATGCTAATTTGGTGGCAACATTAATTACTCTTTGTATAATTAAGTGCCTTTTAATAAAAGAGATACTGATTTTGGAACTCTCATGTCTTGTGAGTGATTACAAAAAAACTTAAATTTCCTACTGGTTTTCCAGGAAGGAGCATAATAATTTCCTATGTTTGTTAATTCCAAAAGTATATTTTCATTTTTAGGAATATTAATTATAATGTTTCATGATAGTTTTAGTCAGTCTTATATCTTGAATTCTAACTCAGTCCTGTCAAAAAAAATCACTCTCCAAAGTACTGCTCTTTAGAAACTACCTGCTCAAAAAGGCTTAATCTTAACCTCAGTGTAAAGAGATTTCATCTACACAAACTAGAATAGTTACTCATTTTTCTTAAAGTTCTCATTAAACCTACAAATCTGGACTAGCAATTTCTCAGTCAGTGGATTCTACAAAGGGATTAAACTCAAGACTTGCTTGTGAAAGAGTTCATGTCTGAAATTCTAGCTTAGGGGATCAAAGGTTTAGTTAAGTGGGACAAGAGAATACTGCAATTTGGTACCTTGGTAGAGACTGCAATAATCAGAAGCAGGCACTGAACTGCACAGTGATGGGAAAGACACTGCTAACACACAGACTTTGCTACACATACCTTCCAGAATGGATCCTCATTTGCTAGCATATAAAAGAAGGGCAGAGAACAGGTTAGTGGCAAATACATTGGTGCAGTGACTGCTAGTTCTCAGCTAGGGGAGCAATTTTGGCCAGGCTGTGACACAGGAGAGCAGGACACTGCCAAAACTAACAGGGGCAGGAAAGGATGCAACAGCAAGCAGTGGAATTCCCATCTGAGATTTCAAAGTGTGCATGGCAGGAGTGCCATGTCCAAAGGCCTGATGCTAAAAGGTCACAGTATGAGGAGCACTTTCCATTTCAAATGTTCAGAAATTGTCATGCAGAGCTCCACTCCACAGTAGTCAAAAGGTCTTCCTTAGGGACTTGAGCCTGCTGGGTGATGAACAGTGTGGCCCTGAACTAGCAAGACACTGGAGTATGAAACGGGTGCCTCTGACTCACCATTAAACACAGGTTTAAATGTTTGCCTGATTCATGGCCAAAATGGTCCAAAATGTAGGAGTGAACCTGATGGTATCAACAGCTCTTTCTAACCAAACTACTCCCTGCAAAAAGGCCAGTGACCTTTAGATGAACTGAGTCTGCAGTAATTGCATCACAGCCTGACAAGAACAACTATCAGAGCTCACTGGAAACCAGGCCAAGCCTTCCATAAAAAAAAAGTATTGGCGGAATTCATCACTCTTTGGTCCAAAAATTAAAAAAAAGTTAGAAAATGGTAACAGCTTTATGGAAGCCACACAGAGAGTGGAGTGGAGAAACCAAACAGCTCTTCCTCTCCTTCTGTCCTTCTTCAGCTCCCTTTCTGATCCCAGTGGGAATATGGCTGCTTTGGTGTGATCCCTCATATCAGACCAACACAGGAATCATCTCCATTTTATATTTAACAGCTTTTGATAGATAGGGTTTTTTTCCATAAATTTCTCTACTTTTCCCAAGAATTGTAGAATACTTTGGCAAAGAGTTCCATAAATAATCACAGACTAATAAAATCTGTAGATGTCACTTCACATCCACAAATACACACACAGAGGTCCACAATGATATGACACCACGATTACTCAGGGGATATTAATGTTACTCAGATAAACAGAGGCTTGATAATTGAAGAGTCTTTTCTACAAATGATATATGTCAGGGGACATGACCTCATTTCAGGTAAGACATTTTCAGATAAATGAATCCTGATTAATTGACATTTTGATCAGAATTTACAAGAATTGTTCTCTTCTGCATTTGCATTTCCAGAAATGACAGTTGTTTCCTGGACATCATGAGGAGTTTTTTTTTTCTAGTGTGTTTATTTGTCTTTTCAGCTTACTTTTGCTACAAAGTTTTAGACTTTTTTAAACAGGTCCATTTCCACCTTCGACTTGCTGAAAAATTAAACTAAAGACAACATTTTTAAAGGAGCATTTTATAAGATAAGGGGCAGCCAGCTTTGCACTGAAGGTGGAGAACTGCTTTGCCATCTGGGACAGCATCTGTTTGCAGTTCAGGGCATGGTGCACATGGCTAAACACACCCTGCAGATGTGGGAATTCTGCTATAAGGAAGTGCAGCTTAAAATTCTCAGAGATTCTGCATCCTGGAAAAACCAAAGATGCAGGACTCAAAGAGGAATTAACAATTAAGGGCAGAGAGTGGTGATTTCCAGGCAGCTCTGAGACAGTTGCATCATTTGGAGCTTTGGCACTTGCCACTTCCTTGCAAATAAAATGGGAAACACGTGGTGGGAAGAAGGTCGGAGATTTCAACCCCAATTTCAAGGAAACCCACCCAGGGACTCCTGCATGGCTTGTGAACATGGCTATCCTCTCCTGATTTTCCACATGTGTTTACATGGGAGAAACAAGTGCTATGATAAGACAAATAACAAATTACAATTTTAATTTTGAAGATAAAACCAGGACAGGAATAATGTTGTTTCCACCGGGGCTCACGTGGAATGGGCTTCTTCCCACGAGCTAATCTTCAGCATCCCCGAATGGCTCCCTGAGTTGTTAATTCTCAAGGCTTCTACTATGAAATTTTCAGAATCTGAAATCCTTACAAATGCAAGATTGGAAGGAATCTTCAGGGTCATCAGATCTAGATTTATGGCTCCAGCTCTTGGAATCAGAAACACTATGCGCTTTTCTGCCCTTGTTTCTAAAGCAAAAGATATGGGAAAATTCTAGCCATTGAGGGTGGACAGAAGTTCCTTAAATCTGGTTAAAAGAGGCAAATGAAAAGCCCAAAATAGTAATTATTCTTTAAATCCTGATTTTTCAACATAAATTCTTAAGTACTTGGGGTTGGCAACACTGCCTTCTTCAATCAGTTCTCTCACTGTGTGGTGCTCACAATAGCAGAGATCAGATTGTCCTCTGATTGCAGAGACTTTGGATCCATTTCTACACAACTGTGACCTTTAGCCTCATCCTTCAACTGTTTTTGCAGGAAAACCATCTATTTTCAGTCCACACTAAAAAGCGCAGGGACCTTACATAAAATAATGCCCTACAGTAGCCTGGCAGTAACTCATATGAAGTCCTACTAATAAATATTTAACATGTCATTAGAATGGCAGTGTGTCCATTTAAAATAGGCTTACCTCTTGCTGAAAGGAACAAGGGGTTATTCAAATAATTCGATGCGAGGCGTTTCCGCTACAGGGGGAGAGAAACCAACCACAGTGTCACTGCAAAGGGCTCTGGTCGATTCTTACACTTCACATTTACAGTCTCCATGGGCTTCCCTCATACCTAACCAGCTCTCCAAAAGCTCCTTAGACCGGCCAATGAGACAGTCAAACAAACAAACAAACAGTGATTTCCCTTCCTAACAAGTTCTTCACTGAGCAGTTGGCTGTGTATTAGATTAGAAATACAAATTGCAAATGTTATTGATGGCGTTTCAGGATATCCATAAGGGAAAACCCATGTAATAAAGGACTGGGAACAGCACCTCTTCCCTCCGTTAGATGTTGTTAGATTCTGCTGAGGGAAATTAGAAGGGGTTTGCTAATAAATGATTATTCTGCAGTGAGTAAACTGTTCTCATACAGACCAGTGCCTGCCAGTCTGTTAATGAATTTTGAATAGATGTTCCTTTCTTCAAAAAAATAACTAGCCTGAAACTTAACTCTTTCCTATGGGGAACAAAAAAAAGAAAGGTTGGGGAGGGTAGGGAAATAGAATGGTATCTCATTTTTTTTTAAGAACAAAGCTTTGAAAAGCAGAAGCACAACCTTCAAGTGAAGCCCTAAGACCATGATCACATTTCTGCAATCAAGGAAGTCAGCACCACTGCAGATGCTGAGCTCCTGCCGTTCTGAGGGGCGTTGGCAAATAAAAAGTCTAATTTATATGCAATTTCAATTTAAACAATCATGAATTAAAGATCATTCAGTAGACTAAATTAAACTGCGCCAAAATGCCTGAAATGCCACAAATACCTCAACTCACTGATTAGCAAATCAATCTGAGCAGCTAATTGATCAGAGAGAAACCATCTGCCTCCATTTTACTGGGGCAGCATTCCCCATGGTCAGCCCTTAATGACAGCTCCTAATGAGGACACAGCTGATCAGCCACAGACTCCTCCACAGACATTCCTTCCTCCACGCCATCCCTCACTTCAGGACATGCTTTGGAGAATAGATGTAATGAGAAGGATGAACTAGGGGTGCATCTGCTCTTCCACCTCTGCCTCCAGATAATGGAGTTTCTCACAAACATCCATCAGCCACAGCCACAAAACTCTGCTGCAAGTATTTTAAAACACTTATCAGGACAAGAAGGTCTGAGGCACTCCAAATTTAATGCTAGCAAGGCTGATGTTCCTGCTGTGTTAAATACTGGGGGTATGGGCATCAGTATTTGCACTGAAGAGAATAGTTGAGGAGTTCTGAAGAATTCAAGTGCCCAGAGCTGCTCTGGAGTATAAAAACCTCCAATACTTGCAAAAAAAAAGAACAATCAAATGACTAAGCAGCTTGACTACAGAGGTGGGTTTCTTCTTGGTCTTGTCTGTCTGCTCTCTGCCAACAAAGTCAGAAATCTGAAATGCTGGCATACCAAAAACTCTGCCTCGCTCGTACCTCAATAAAGAAAAATCACTTTTTTTAGGCTTAAAGAATTCAGAACACAGAGAAATCTTCCTAAATGGAGAGCTGGCTGCAAGTGAGTTTCATTTCAGTAGGAAGTTCAAACAGTAACCCCAAACTGTGCTGAAATATTAAGGGTGAAGTTTTAATTAGCTGAATAAATGTATATAAGTCAGTTCTGAAGGAAAGGGAAAAGTCAGAAAAAGTTAAGCCTATTTATATGCCGTTTTTACACCAGGTTTGCAATCCAATATTAGGCAGGACCAATATTCTGATGCTACTATAAATATAACAGTGTAACAGACAACAGAGACTATCCAGAGCATTTTATGTTCAATTATGCATTATTGTATTTATTATGCAGCCTTCTATACCCCCTGCAGAGCACACTGCTTCTTAAACCAACATATCCCTTTTACGAATGCCACTAATAAAAAAAGCAAAGTTCTCCATTTGTTACTTGGCACACAGGAAAAGAGAAATAGCAAGGCAAGTTTGAGCATAATGCAGCACTTCTGTTCTTCAGTTTTGACCTAGAGGGACTGCCTGCGTGGGTGAAAGAGTAATTAGGTCCCACATTAATTTAGTCCTTTTGGCCTTTATTAAAACTAAGATGAATTCTAGTTGGAAGCAAGTGATGTTGTGGGGAGAAAACCTGTTGCTTAGCTACTGAGATGAGATCTTTTCTTCTCCGCATCAATATCTCTTTACAAGTAACTGTGTGGTTCTGCATTCATATATACTTTTGTAATAAGAAGCACTTAGACCTTTAATTGACATGAAATAGAACTGTGGCAAAAAAAGTGAATGACAGAGTACCTCTGTTTCCAAGAGTCCACTGTAGGCTGGATTTGCTGTGCTTCTTCTCTTTCTTTCCTGACGCTTGCTCTGGATTTCTGTAACCATGGAAAGAAACATGAACTGTGTATTTCTCATTCATCAGGGAAAAATGTAGATCTAACTTGTTAAGCAAGATGCTCTTACCCTCAACCCCTTGGGCTTTGTGTGCAGTTTCAGTTTCTAAAGTATAATTGGGTTGCATCAGCATTGATATTTGCTGCAGTTCAAGGTTTGACATTAATAAGCTTTTCCTTGTGAGATTCAGAACACAGGCATTTTTTATTTTTTCCTTGCTTCAAGGTGGACTTCTGCTGCCCTACAAGATTTTTATTATGATCCCTTCAGACATGCATTCAGCAAGCATCATCAGAGAGCTGTCAAAGTACTCTGGATGTCTGCTATTAACAAAAAGGAAGCATTTAAAGCAATTAAGCCTTGTAATCCCCATCATATGAAAACATAGAGATCCTTTTAAAATTCAATTTGCATTACTTTTCTCTGTGGAGGTTAGAGAAAGCAGGCTTGGAGTGGCATGGCTAGGCTTAGTTCTAACTAGAGCAGGATGATTTATCCACCCGAAAATACATAACTTTATAATCCTGAACATGCAAAATGTTAGGAGCTGTACATGTATCTGTGCCAGTGCAAACAGCAGCACAAAGATGGACTGCAGCCCCGGCCAGTGGAGGGTGGAACACAAGAGAACTCCCTTTAGTAAATGGCAACACCTACTCAAGACAGTGTGTGCTGAGGGCTGTGTTCAGCAACCATTAGCCATGAGCATTCCTCTGTCAACACACACAGAAAGAGGGAGCAGATTACTCAGCCACAGAAATCTGCAGGTTTAATGCTGCATTTAGCTGAGCTAGGATTCCATGTACATCATCTGGAATTTTATCTGAGCTAGGATTCCATGTACATCATCTGGAATTTCTTTGTCCAGCTCTTGACATCCATTAGAATGGTGAGATTATTCCAATCATGTATTTTAGAGCCTGTTATTTTGTTAGTGAAGAGCAGGCATACTTTAGCAAGGAGAGGCCCCCAGCATCCAACCCATGACATGAAGTGTGTGCTCTATTCCAAAATGCTCCCTATGTGAATATTGTGAGTTTAGACTTTGTGCTGAGGTGCCAAAGGAATCTTCTTGGTCTAAATGCCCCCCAAATGCTGACACCTCCGTTCTGTTTTGCTCAGAAGAACTGGCAGCAGCAGAGGCCCTGGAACACACCCCATAGAAACTCAGGACACCATCTGGTTGTGCAGAAGGTCTGGCATCTTTCCTCAGTGTCTGACCTAAAGAGGTCTATCTCGGAACATCCTCAGCACCAGAAAATGGCCTTCAGGTATTGAGCATGGTCTGTAATCCAAGAGTAAGATACAGTCCAGCTTTCAGGGTGTTTATGATCCATGGGAACTGGATTCCCAACATGTAGTTCTGGTTCCCAGGCACCCTTTCCAAATGCTGATCATTCCCATGTACCACTTTAAGTATCAGTGTTGTCAGTCTATGTATTGGACATGGTGTCCCTAGAGACAAGGCCAACACTTTGGATGGATTTTGTACTACCCTGAATGCCAAGATATTGATATAAAACTTTTCCTTCACAAAAGCCATTGGCTAAGCTGCTGCTCTTGGAGTGATAGATGCATCAGAAGGAAACTAGGTAGACAGGAAAAACAGAAGAGCAACCACTTGCATATTTGGGCTGGGTTTTCCCACTGGCGACAGGGACGTGTCACCTCTTGTGTTCAGGTGTCTTCTCCCAGGGGAATTCAGAGTGCAGGCAGGTCTGTATTGAGTCTGACACAAGCTAGACATGTCCTGCCACGTGACAAAGGATCTCACTACCCAAAACTTGTGACCCAAAGCTACACGGAGACATGAGATCAATGCCATGGCTCAACGCTGCCAGCATCTTGTCAACCTCCTCAGTGCTCTGCAGGCTCCAAACCACAGGATCTTGTCTGGGTAACAGTTCTGACTGCCAAAGCCTTTCCCATGAAACTCTCATATGGCTATGCTGAGATCTCCAACCTGAAGCTTCCAGGCTCTGACAGCCTCCAAAGGGAATCAGGTGCCAGCAGCAGCAGGTGAGTTATAGACATGGATCCAGTGCCTGCAGAGCCACCAGGAGAGTGTTCTTGATGTCAGTGTTCTTGTAAGGGAAATGTTCTCATTGCCCAAAGGTAACAGAGATCCGCCAACAGAAGAACCACGTGCCTTGGTGCTGGAAAACACAGAGGGAGTGGCCCTCTGCTGACTCTTTAGTCTCACCAGTGTGAGCTGGAGCTGTGGTTTTACAGCTCTGTAATCCAGGTACCTGCTGGTGAATCCAAGGCTTGCAGCATCTCAGCACCCCTATGGCAGCACAGAGGAAAAGGTGGAGACAGGGCGGCCCAGGATTTGTCTTCCAGTGAAGTCACAGGAATACAAGAGTGTGACTTTCCACCAGTGCAGAGAAAGAGAACTGGACACAGCCAAGCTCTCTGTGCACACAACAGGGCCAAGAGCCCCAAAAGGACTGGGAGGGATCTGCAGCTCTCTGCCCTTCTGGGCCCCAAGTCAAAGAGACTTTCTTTGGTACCTGCTCTTACCAAGGCAACAGAAATACCTGACGGGGTCTGGGTCACACATATGGCAGGTACCTGGAATGCAGCCTTAGAAGAGGCTCTGATATGGTACAGAGATAAAACTGGCTTGGGGGAAAGGAACAGCAGTGGGAATAGATGGAATTAAGGAGAGAGAGAGGAATGAACTGAAACGGCTCAAGATGCACCACCCTATGTAGCCATCAGGGAGGGAGAGCATGATGTCAGCACTTTATTTATGGAAATGGAACCAAAATATCCATGTATTTATGTGCATCTAAGAGTGGCTCTGTCAATAATCCCACCTAGGCAGAACAAAAGCATACACTGGTGTGGTATCTTTTGTTGCTTGCTACTTCTGGTAAAAATCATTGTGTACCTTCCAAATAGGATGTGATAAAGCTAAATTATATTTTTTAACTGCTTAAATCATAAACATTCCAGTAACCTAGACAGAAATATTTCAGATTTTTTATTTTGCTATGGTAAACCAAGATGTGTATTTTTAGAACAACCTGAAGTAAAGGTCATTCTTTTAAAGTTTTGCTTTATATATACCTTTATATATATATATATGTATAATGGTAATGCTATAATGTGTTCTAATAGCCTAAAGAAAGAGGTTCAATATGTTGCAAGCATGCACTGCATCAAAGAGTTGAGCAACCTCATTCCTCAGTTTATTAATTTAAAAAATAGAACCCAAGCAGCAAAAAAACCAAAAAAAATTAAACTGCAGTACATTTGACAAAGATGAATAAATTTGCAGATAGCTTTATGTTGGAGGCCAAACTTCAATGAGCTGCTGCCTTCATCAATAAACACTCTGTATGGTCATTCCACGAGGCCTGTAATGGCAATTTATCTTCAGGGAAAGCTGCCCCTTGCAGACTGTCAGTCAGTGGGAGCTGCTGTGCTCATTTACTGGGAAAGGCCCCCAAAGATGCCTCATGCTCAGGCCCTGCAGACAGAGCTCTTTTCCCAGGCAGGGAACGCTCCTCTGGCTCTTGGGCAGATACAGAAATCCATACACAAGTGGATCACAGCCCTTCACCACAAAATTAATGAACAAAAGGAAGAAAAGCAGTAGCACTCTGAATTAATGATACTGAGTGAATAAGCTTTTAACGATTCAATCTTGATGGAGTTTAATTCCAAAAATGTGAAATTGAGAGATGCATTAGAAGTATTAAAATAAACTGAACTGTGTAATGACCACTTCTTCCTGATAAATTGCAGCGGCCGATAACCATAAACATGACATAGCACTAAAATAATAACCTTTAGCATGTGAAAGCTACAAGGGCATTTTTGACAGTTGTAATCACCAATTCTCATGAAGAAATACCCCATCCATAGTAAACAGCTCTTTGTTGGAGCCATTTATTTAATGCTGGTAGGAATATAAAAAGTGAATTTGTCTGCAAGAATTGATTCTGCGGGATGAGTGTTGCAGCAGTTTGGTTCAAAATGTGCATGTCCACACTTAGTGTAGAACAAACAGGGTAAAGCAGTATTTGGTATTTTGAAAATAAGCATTAAATACACACAAACAATTTATTAATTCCAATAAAATCAAAGGGTAAAGAATTATTCAAAATGAAGTCCTCTCTGCTGTAAGCATAATTTGCACTTCAGCATGATTTCAAACGTTGTCCTATTTTCCTTAGACTAAGAAAACAAGAACCAGTCATCATTTGCACTTTTTGGATTATAAATCTTCTCCCAAAATTGCTGTAGCTTTTTGATTTCCATTTCAATCCATTACCATTAAGGGATTAGAAATGCTGATGGCTTAAAGTTTCTTTAAACTGCTTTCAAATTCTCAGTCACTGGAACATTAAATGATTTTCTCAAATGCAGATTTAAAGAGGAAAGACACTGAAAAATGGCAACAAGACCCACAGAGAACCTGCTGCAGATGTTGAGGAGACCTTACAATTCAGATGCTGTTTTACCCCTAATTCACAACCTGGCTTAAACCCAAGGAACAGGGAATCTTAGCACAAAGAAATCAGTGGTTGGTATCAGCAAAGTCCCTAAGCAGGTGCCTAAGGCTGAAGTACATAAGACTTAAACTGAATGCCTTGGAAATCCCTAAGTATTTTGCTGACTATGGTCCATGGGATGGGTGGTAAATATCAGTGAACATTAACATTTTTTTTAATGATCAAGAATCACTGTCAGCTGACACAGAGACCACCTTTCTCTCCTCATACTGTGGTGGAATCACAGCAACTTGTCTGAGCTGAGCATGGAACTAAAACACATCAGGCTGTAAACTTTTCCTGAAAAATATGTGCATCCTCTCTGTCCCTGAGGACCAACCCATTCTGCCAAGAAACCTCTGACACATCTCACACCACTGACAAATTTGCTGAACAAACTCTTTTTTCCCCTCTCCTCCACGATTTTTCCCTCCCCCATTTATGACTTCAGAACAACAAAGCTGAGGCAAAGAAAGGTACAAATCTGCTAACTCTTGCAAGGTGTTTTTGGGAGGTTGAAGGAGTGAACTGAAAACTATGTGGTGCTGCATTTAGTTTATGTGCAGTATTTGTTTGGACTCACATTCAGAAGCCTGGGAAGTTGGGCTAGCAGCTCTCACACAAACACAGGATGAGACTGGAGGTTTGCTAAGTTTTTGGCTAAATGGGAGGGAATGCAGGGGAGGAATTCTTTGTGAGAGGTAGTTTTCTAATTTGCTTGAAGTCTTATGAAACAAATGCCAGATTTTCATTGCTGTTTTACACGTTATTCTGCGGAACTCTAGAGTTAACTGACTAACTCAAAACCTGAAAGTCCATCTCACATGGGAGAGAGCAGAGGGCACTCCGGGCCAGAGCTGGGCAAACACTTTTGAACCTCTCAGATTTACCCAGGTCAGGGCATTTGCAGGCTTGGTCAGAGCATTTGCAGGCTTTTTGCCTCACTATCATCCTCCAGTTCTCAACATTCTTTATAGGACCACAATGACTGAGTGAGTCTTTGCTGTACCATGGGCTGGCAGGCAGAGCTAAGGAAGGTCACCCATTATTTTGAGGTTGAACTGTGCATAGATAATATTTCACCTGGTTTTGCATTGTCCTTCAAAGGACAGGAGAAAGGGAAACTGAGAGAGGAACTTGTCAATGTCTGTCAGTGTCTGTGGGGAGGGGACAGAGCATGGTCCAGGCTCTGCTCAGGGGGCCCAGCCATGGCACAAGAGGAATGGGCAGGAACTGATGCCCAGCAAGTCCCACCTGGACATGGGGAAGAACTTCTTTACCAGGAGGGTGACAGAGCCCTGGAACAGGCTGCTCAGAGAGGCTATGGGGTCTCCTTCTCTGGAGAGAGTCAAAAGCCACCAGGACAATCCTATTCAATGTGCTCTGGGATGACCCTGCTGAATCAGGGAGGTTGGACTACATGGCCTCCAGTTGTCCCTTCCAACCACACCCACCCTGTGAGATTCAGGACAGCCAAGAGGAAAGATTTCACTCAAAAACTGTAAACCAAGATATGCCATCTTACCTTCCAAATGTTCTGTTGTAACCAGTCCTAATGCTACCATGAAGGCAATTTTCTAAGGAAAGAATAAACAGGGGTTAGATTTGCCACTACAATAATCATGGTAAGTAAATAAATAAAAATAGCCTTGACAGAATAAACCTAGTAAAGGTCTTTTAGAAAAGTATCTTATTGGATTGCACAGTAATAGGAAGAACTTTAATTGAAGACTTGCTTTAGATGTGCCTGGTCACTCACATCCTACCTGTATGAGCCATATGAACTTTAGGAATTCAGAGGCTGCTGAAGCCAGTGCTATGTGATTACTGATTCTATACAGCACAGGACCAAAATCCAGTCAATCCAACCAACTGAATTGCCAGCTCCACTCTTTGGAGAGGTAATTGTGTATTACTATTCCTATCTGGATATGGCACTGCTTTTATTGGATGTGTGAAGTAACACAAGACATGTTAAACTTTCATTGAACTTTACAACACTAAACAAGGCATCTGAAACATATTGAATGTTCCCTCTTCTCAACAAAGAAAAAAAAAGTCAGAAATGTGTCTTCCCAAGTTACAAAAATAACACCCTGTGAATGAATTATGAACAGAAACACTGAAAAATTGATCCAATACTTTTCCTTAAAGAGGAGTGTATAGACATCTCCCACTGACACTGCTGTACTCACTTTGCAATAAGGAATCTGATCTAAAATATGACTCAAAACTTTGTAAACTATTTGTGCTCTGAACACATCTACATACTAAAAAAATCTTCAAAACATGCTGATGCTCTAGGACAAGTACTGGAGCAGATTCCGAATTTTCTGTCAGTGATTTTTCACTGGGAAATTTTTTCTTGCAGCAAAAGTTTTGCTGAAGCTTTTATTCCATCTTTCTGATGAAAACTGAAACTCTGCTCTGTTGTTCTGAGCCCAAAGTGAACTGAACTCCTTTGTTTTCAGCTGTATCTGTGGTACTTTTGGGGCCTTGGGGGTGTCTTCCTCTTTCTGCTGTGCTGAACAATCTTGTTGGGTCACATCACCCAAGTGGCATTTTCATGAGGTGCAATTCTACAGGAGAGACAATCTGTCTGTGAGACTCAAGTTATGGGGAAATCCAGGCAGCAAAGCCCACAATCCAGCTCTGATGAAGTGTACAAAAACCACAGGAAGATGAAATTATAATAGACACCCAAAATAAAATGTGTAGATTTAGGTCAAACTAAAACACAGTGTTTAAGCAGCAGCAGGTCAAAACACTCTGTTTCAATCAAAGAAGTGTCAGGAGAACACATTTCAATGCTTCCAAGTTAAAATTAGTTTGACCTTCTTGTTTTGTGAAAAGCCTGATAATTCAACTTCTCATTTCTGTTCAGGATAAAATCAACTAGTAAGTCACTGGAACTACAATTTCCTTTGCAATTCTGACTTTCACACAGTGAAACTGGAAGCAAGCACGTCCTCATTTTGTAGATGAAAAACCTGACTATTGGGTGGGTTCTTCAGTATCTGAGGGTCAGGAAGGACATCTATATCCCTCCTGGATCTCTGAAGGTATCTTTGTCAAACAGGTGAACTAACATCCTCAGGAAACAGGATTATTTTCTTTCCACAATCTGGCACATAATTCTCCCATAGATTAAAAAACACTGGTGTAGAATTTAATCACTGGCATGAAATATATATTCATGGTGTATTTCTGCCTTCCACAGCCGTGGTAATGACAAGTGCATGTGTTCATTTGCATGTCAGACCTTGATTTCAATAATGTTCCCTCCTTACATGCCTAAAAACACCAACCAGGCACAGTGGGGGCCCCACACCTGAAGGGAAAGATGAATATTTGATCCGAGATCTACTGTGCGGATCTGAGAAGAAAATTAGTCAACTGAGTAGAATTACAAGCTTCTCCTCACTCCCATCAAAAAGTAACCATGGCAGGATAAATCTCAGAGCTCTGAGCAGAAGTAATAACAACACTTAGGGGTAGAACCAGAAAGCTGGGATGGTTAATGTGCAACTGTGTGTCCCCAGTGGAGCACAGAATTGCCTGTATTACCCCAAGATTAAACTGCAGGGGAAACAGATATTTTCAGATGCCTCGACTGAAATTACTTCAGTACTGGAGTGTTTGTTAAACAACTTCCTCTCTTTGTGCTAAAATTATTTGAATATTTATAATACTAATATCTAATTAAATGCAATGACAGCTTAACATGTAAAGAGCCATCACAAATGGACTTGATAATTATCTCATGATTTAACACAGGAACTTCTATAGGGATTTGAAAGATGGTTCCTTTTTAAAAACCCCACTAGAAGCTGTATTCTTTTTAACAAGCATTTTATGTTAACAGCATATTTGTTTTTATGGGTTTTGCTATTTCACACTGCTGGAAGGTTGAATGTGAGCTTATTGGATTCAACTCAAACCCTGGCAATTGCTCTGCAATGCTTTTCTCTCCAGTGTCACAGGGTCCCCTGTTTCTCCCCAGTGCAGGAAGCTGCAAAACCAAGGCTGCACTTTCTCCAGATTTTCAACCCAGGCTTACCATTAGCACTCAGTTCACAAGTGCCACGTGTCTCTCTTGTACTTCTTAGGTGGGATTAGGAACATGGGTAGATAAATAGCCAGCATTGATGGTAGTACTTTTTCTTTTAAATAAAAACCTTCCCAAATGAAAATGTTGCCAGAAATATAAAAATTTACTAATATAAAGTTCTCAAAAAGTCTGGGATCAGCTTCCCAGCAGAATGACCAAGTCAGGAACAAAAGGCAGTGATTACCCTCACTTGTTTCTGTTCGTTCAGGTATGCCCAGTAACTGCAGGTGGGATTTCTGGCTACTGGTAATTCTGGATATTTCTGCTTGGTTTACTTTAAATGTTCAGTTTAATTTGTTAAATCCCATTCTGTCCTGACTAACATCTATGTAGAGTCATATTGGAGTTCCTGCCTCAGTTTTGTGCTTTGAAGATAAATAAAAGCATGAAGAGAAGTGCCTCAAGTGCCTATTTTCTTTTTAAAAATATCACGGTATCTTTGTGACTCTTTGCTTTAAATTTAATCATCTGCTTAAAAGCCATGAGTGCTTTTAGAAACACACAGTAATCTTTTCATGAAGCAAAACAAAGATTTTCACAAAAGCATTTCATTTTGTAATTACATGTTCTATTTATGTCATTACATGTATTTACACTAATTATGCTGTTAGTTCTAATTACACTAATTGCATAAATACATGATAATCAACGAAAGTTTACTTTCAAAGAACAAAAGAAATTAACTCTAGACCTACCTATTTATGGCCATGAAATAAATCTATGAAAAGAAAAGAACTGTCATACTTAAGGGCATCAGCATCCTACCCAGAAAACAGAGCTTGCTGAGACCTCCAGGATATGCAGGGTAGGAACAGTGATCATGGGTAGAAAAAGGTTGTGGAGATACTCTAGTTAGCAATAAAAAAAGCTCATTAAGTTTAAGATTTGCCATACCAAAAAGCATGCCCAGTCCTATTGTCTCCTCCTGCATCTCTCTGGAAGACTTTGCTCAATATTCGTTCCATGGGGATAAGTGACAGGCAAAGAAAAATGGATGTTTTTCCACAGCATTCTGGTTTGAGGCAGGATCTACTGACCTTCCTGCCCTCAAGGTGCTACAAAATTCATACGGTTTTGGAAGTACCTGCCTAAACAAAACAGGACTCTACAGTCCCATCATTCAATGGCAATTAAGATTCATATGAAGGTCAGATTTCAAATTTGGAGGTTTCCTAAGTGTAGTTCTGCAGAGTTTCTGCATGAAGCTGAAATATTTATCCTTAACACTGTTTAACTACATGAACTTCTTAAAATGGTAAAACAAATGACCCCCACATGCCTCAAGAAACATTATAAATTTATATTGTAATAATCCTCTTAAACCTACACCTCCAAGGATGCTTTTATGCTGCACACTTATTAGACTAGTGAGGTTAGGATTTTACATGAGCTGAGCATTTCTACAACAGAAGGAGATTCAGCTTGTATTCCTTCTCAAACTGCCTCCAAAGGACATCCAACCTATTGTGAATACACCCCATCGAAGCCCAAAATGTCTGCTAAAGAGAGACCCCATTTCTACAGGGACTTGCAGTTTAGTTTTTAGCTGAAATAAGAAATATGGTATATTAAAAATATTTAAAAAGATTAAAAATATAGTATATTAAACCCCTTCTTATAACCTGCACTCTACTCTCTTAGTCAGTTTGAAGGATTTCAGTGTATTTCAGACTAGAACTGGAGAACGCAGCAAATGAATGTAACTGCTGTTAAATACAATCTAAAAATTGCAAGATTCATTACAAAGAAGACCAAAGTTAATTCCACCTCACATGCAGCCTGTAAAACCAGTGTTATATGTTTGATAACATAAAAGAAAATATCTTAACCTTGTATACACCTTTCACAAGAACTCCAGCTACAGCCACACAAGGTACCAAGATTATTATGAGACCTATAAGTTATGTTACGTTTTTGACATAATTTAACCATACTGAAGCTCATTAGTTAAAAATGAAAAATAAAAAAAATCACCTCTGGATTTTCCTCCTTTTTCTTTTTGGTAGCAGGGGGTCCCTGAGCTGACTCTTCAGGAGGTTTCTTTGTCTCCACTTTACTTTCTGTCTGGGTTTGGACTTGAGGCTGAATAATGATAACCTAAAAGACAATGTAGAAATAAGAGAATTCACTAAATGCAAATGGATTTTTCTGCCTGAAAGCTTTGATTCTTCTTTGAAGAGTTACTTGATAAACCTACAGAAAAGAAATCTAAGCCATGAGCCAAAGTATCAAAAACCTGGATACCTGGGTTAGGCTCCTAAATCCACACCTAAGTTTCTAAAAATAAATTTTTACTGATGCATTATAAACCTCCTGCAGCCCAAGGGAGTCACTCGACCAGTGCCTCAGAAAATGAGGACACTTTCTACCTGGAGCTTTCTGAAACTGGCTGAGCAGCCAGGCTTTGGCACTTGTGGGGTCAGGGACTTTAAGTTCTTCCCTTTGATTTCATTCTGGGTCCAGGTAGCAGAGAAGGGATTGCTGTTCAGAGACAGTCTGATCTCAGTCACATCACTCAGTCATGTTATTCAGAGCAAGTGCACGTGGATGGGAAGGAAAATACTCCTCATGTAACTGAGATCAGAGTTCAGTCCTCAGCCTCTATGTGTTATGAGCAGTGGATGTCCATTTTTCCATGAACAAGATAAACTACACATGTTTTAAATTAAAATTAGCTCTGGTTTAGACCCTATAGGAATTAGAACACAGATCTCTCATACACACATGTATATTAGTACTTGAATTACCACATGAAGATTTACACAGTGCAGGTCACATTATCTCAGAAGGTATTAAAATAAAAGGAATGAAGGACAATTCCTGCCCTCATGAGAATTTATACTCATAATCAAAGCCTCACGAAGGACTGTGGAAGACCTTTCTAAGCCCACCTTCTTGATAAATATTAGAAATGTTAGATTTAAATGCTGGGCCTTTTCTATCTATTTCATTGCTAACTTCCAATCAATGTTATTTAATTTTTAGATACTTTATCTCAACTCAGTCACTCTAGAAGTTTCAAGAGCATAAAAAAGGATGGTTTTCTTAATGAGCAGCCATTTTAAGTAAAAGAAATATAAATTATGGCAAAGACGTGGGGAAGAGATGCCTCTTTTATTTACCTTAAAAGCCATCTTACATCCTGTATTCTTTTTTAGCACACTCTGAGAATCTGTGCTGCCAACAAGACCAAAAGTAGGAGAAATCCCAGTAGTAAATTAGAGGGAATGTCTACGGGTCACATTGGCAGCCTTTATTGAATCTGCTTCTGGTGTAAGAGTGCTGAAGTTCTTGCATTTCAAAGCCGAACAGCAGTACAAAGGAAACAAGTAATTCATAACCTGGATTTTTTTTCTACTGACTCATGTGCTGATCAGTTTTGAAACCCTGAGCTCTCATTTCATTTGGTCTTCTCCTGGAAGTGCAGAAGGGAATGCCTGATTATTTTATATACTCCCCCGGGGTCAGTCGATATAACTCATATCACTGTATAATTGAAGAGGGAGTCCATAGGAAACCTGAGCCTGCACAGAATTCAGGGATATATTAGTGAGGATTGCTTGAAGGAAATGGAAGCTCATATGGTCCCATTAATATCAGGCTACATAATGATGAGTTTTGCTCCCTCTAAGAAATAGGCTTGCACGCAGACAAGTGTCTCCCAGCATCTCTGTGTCCCCTTAAGAGTTTTCCCATCGCTTTCTGGCTATTTCCTTCAGGAAGAGCCACTGCCACCACTGTGCACAGGGCTGTGTGTGCCCAGGGGAATGCCCTGCCCACACCTGCCCTGAAGCTCCTGCACTTGGTGCCCAGAAGGAGGAGCAGAGCCCACCTTGCTGTCGGCGCTGATGAGGAGCGGCTGCACTTTGATGCTGTCGTTGACCACGGAGACGGTGGCGCTGGTGCTGAGGGGGGCTGCATTGCTGGGGGAGGTGGAAATGATGGCGTAGGCCACCCCTGCGCTGCTCAGAGGGGAGGACAGAGACTCAGTGACACTCTGGGACTGGCTGTGGGGCGGCTGTACATGGCTGACGGTGTTGTTGGCAGTCGGGAGGGCAGGGCTGGGGTTCTTGATGCTCACTACGGTCGCCTTCTGGAAGGTGGGAGGCTGCTTGGAAGGTTGGTCTCTGCACGGGGAGATAGGGAGGCTGTCTGGAATCAGGGTCTTTGGCCTAACCTGCAAACAGAGGGGTAGAAGTTATTAGGCACAGCCTCACACCCTCATGAACAGACACTGCACACTCGCATTCTCCCTGGAGAATCTCTAATTACATTAACCATGGACCAGGAGCATCTGGAAAAACCTCATATAGCAACTGGAAGTAGCCAGCCACTCATTTACTTGTAACTAGAGAATCACAGGATATTCTGAGTTGGAAGGGACCCACAAGGATCATCGAGTCCAACTCTTACACGAACGGCTCATACAGGGGATTAAACCCATGACCTTGGTGTTCTTGCCACCAAGTTTGAACCAATTGAGCTCATCTCAGGGAAAAAACACTGCACACTCACAGTGCCCCAACAGAACCTCTGATTGCATTAACCATGGACCAGGAACATCTAGAAAAACAGAATGTGGAAACTGGAGATAGCCAGCCATTCATTGACTTGTAGGTGTATTCCAGTGCTTCTCAGATGGGTCATTTTGGACTCTTTAACTCATTGCAATGCTGAACAAGAAGAGAGGAGAAAAGTCAGTTCCTCACTTCTACTGATACTCATCCAGACAAATGCTAGTCAAGTCCCATCCAGTTCTCAGCAGGGATGTGTAAGCCAAAGCCTTTACAAAGAGTGGAAACCCCAGACACAATAATTTCCTGTTCTGAAGGGCACAACACTCTAGCCATGAATTAAGGAGTGAGAGCTGTATCATTAAAGGAGTTGGGGGATTTACAGGAACAGTAAAGCCTTTATACTGGCGGATCAGTGAATGAACATCCTCATGTGTTTGAGACATGCCATGTCTAGTGGAGAGATCAATCACACAAACACTCAACTCACAAAAAAAAAAAAAAAACAAACAGAGAGGACACAGGAAACCCACAACCTTCAAACTTCATCTTTTGTTGCTGTAAGTACAGAGCTATTTTGCAGCTGTGGGTGGATGCAGGAGGAATTTCCACGGGTGGAGGAGGACACTTTGTGCAGCTCTGCAAAGGCTGAGCCGTGAGTGATAGCTGTGAGCAATTGTTTTCAGCTAACGTGGTGTGTTTCCAGTGGAGTAATTAATGTCACCCTGTCAACATGGCTCTGCCTTAACAACACGTTAAGTACAGTTCCACGATTGAAAATAAATAATTTAAACTGCTTCACATGAAGTTAACTTCACTGCCGGCTTATTCGTTAGCATGGCCAGATAGAACAGTCGGTTCCCCCTGTGCTTATTTAGTCCTGTCACTTCTCACACCTTCCATACTGTGAAGCAAAATGACAAGTTGTAACAGACAGACACGGGAACAGCTGCCTGTGTCACCACGCCGGAGTCTGCAGGAGCCCTTCCAAGGATGCCAACTTCAATCTCCAGCCTAAGTAAGCAATTTAATGCAAACACAGGGATTTCCTGATGTGCAGAACATCATTTCTCAAGGCTGCCCATCATTCTCTGCCACACCAAGGAGGAGCTGAACCCGTTTTTCCCCACAGCAAATGTAAAGTGCAGCGACAAAGCCAGGAAGCTGCTGTGTTGGGCTCACAGCTTTGGGGTAGCACTGTGAAATGATGAAACTCCAGCTAACCACAGTCAAGATACACTGAAGGGTTCTTTGCTCTTTTGTCTTTGCCCAATCACTTTATATAATTATTATCTGACTTACTAAGCTAAGATACAAGGCAAATATCCTGGCCAAGTTGTTTAAGGGAGGACTCTATAATTAACTTCATATCCATAGCTAGTTAATGGCCTTATCTTCAAAAGTAGTGCACAGAGGATTGGTTTAAACCCATCCTGGCCCAGGCATTCTGCAAATGTAAGGCTTCTAACATAAACATCAGCTCAGTGCAATAGGAGACATGATACTCAAAGCAATTTGTCCATGTCTGTATCAGAGTCAGGGATACAAGCAGACCTTGTAATATCTACTTTTACATTTTCATAATAATGTCCTTTCCCTCCCATGTTAAATCTTATATAAGTCGCTCATATGTAAGCCTTTAACAAATTGCTTATGTCTGTGTGCTCAGAGACATGTTCACAGAAATAGTATCATTATTCAGAAAAGAAAGTCTAAGAAGCTTGGTAAAATACAGTTATTATGTATTATCATGGACAAAGAAAATAAAAAGCCAAATTTCATTCTTAGCTGTTTGGCTAACATCTACATTTTATCATCTTTCCTTGAAACAAAACAATTTTCTTGTAAATTAATCTAACATCTGCTATGAACAGAAATACTGTAAACACACAGATAAGCACAGAGAGAGAGAATACATAGTAGTTCAGATCAAAGATTCAATAGAACAGTCATTAAGAGCTTTAGAAAAAAATCGAGTCTGACAAAAAATCAGCTCAGGAGTTTTTCTAGCCAAAAACTGTCATGTCGTCTACCAGGATCTACTGTATCTGTCACTCCTAATTGCACTTTTATATTTAATCAAAAGCCTAATTAAAGCTAAATGCCTATATATATTCCAGCTATATAATTATCTTTTCTGCACTGCTGCATATACATATTGACTGTCAGATGTAATACCTCAATGAATCCTACACACACCCGTAATACACATCCTGCAAGTTGTGCATGAACACACATTACTTTGCTATAAAATAAGCTCTTCGTGCACAGACAATTAAACAGGCTTAATTTTCCGAAGTACTGCATTCTTTATAAAGCCCTGCACACCGAGATTGTCTGACAGGACTCACCGAGGTGGTGCAGCACAGAACATACACCAGGCGCTTTCTGCCACCGTGTGATGCAGAGGAGGAACAGCCTCTGCCAGCTCCTGCCTAGCTCAGCCAGCGCTGGGACAGCACATTCATTTGCAATTACAGAACAGTAAAAAAGGGTGATTACAGGGGGAAAAAAAAGTATCAGGTGCTACCGAGTTAAAGCTAAAATAATTTAAGGTGTAAATAATGTTAATGTTTATGGCCCCAGGTGTGAATCCAAAATAGAAAGCAAACATAGAAGGCACTGTGCTCCAACACCTACGAATATTCCCGCTGGAATATAAACATGAAGTGTAAGCATTTAATAAACAACTATATGAAGGACCTTTGGCAGAGTGTCACCTTTAAAAGCAAAGTGCTGCAGTAATCTGTGAGGAAAATGGTGTCAGCTGGGAATAAAAAAATGGGGAAAAAAAGAAGGAAATAGCTAGTGTAAAATCCTTTTCCTCATGGCTGAGCTGTAGCTTAAATCTGGGAGATGAAAGGAGGACAGCGGCACTAGCAGAAGTTTGGAAGTTGACAGTGACTGAAGAAGAGCTGGAATAAAACCAGGGCAGGAAGGGACTGCACATGCACAGTATCACAAAGACATTTCCTACTGAAAGCAGCACAGGTTGGATGGCACCAGTCCCTGTCACAAGAGCCCCAGAAATAAAAAGCGAAAAGTTGAGCAAGGAAGGAAAGAGAAAGAATAACAGACAGAATGTGTTACCAAGTGAAAACTGCAACTGTTGGCGAGCCCGCAAATAACAATTCTGTAGCTCAGCCCTCCTCTCACCAAGTATCTTTCATTTAACTTCTGACAGCTGTCAAAACAGAATGTGATACTACCAGGGCTCGAAATGCACAAGAGGAGAGAGCTGCTTCTTGAAGATAATGGTTTCCCAAACCCGTGTTGTTCCTGAGTTTCTTCACTACCCACAACAACATAAACATTTCCTTCCAGAGCAGCACTCAGCCAGCCCTGGTGCTGCTCACTCAGCCTGCCTGCAGGTGAGCACGCTTCAACATGAGATATTCACAGGCATGAGCATTCAGTGCCTGCTTTTCAGGCAGGGAAACAACAGGGAGCCCAGTCCTGTGAGATGTGCAGAGTGCTCTTTTGTTCAACAACCCCTAATTTAATATATTTTAAAGAGTTTCAGATCAGAAGGGAATCAGGTGTTGTGACTAATATGACTGACTTCTTGTATACCCCACATCATTAAACCCCATCCAGATGTCCCTACACAAAGCTCAAAGGCTTCCATTCCACCAAAACATCATTGCACTTGAGAGCACGAATTGTTGAATGCTGCAGAGGTGAATGAATTGCTGAGTGCTGGAGGTGGGAGAGCCTGATGTGTGTCAGTGTGCTGGGTTTGGCTGGGTTTGGTAGGGTTAACACCACTGACAAAGGCAACTGTGATCATGGGCAATCTATTTCCTGAGGTACAACCCACCAGGTGAGTTGCTCCCATGTTGCAGTAAGGAAAAATAAGGTAAAAAGAAAACGTCTTACAAAATAAGCCCTCAAGATCCAACCCAAACAAGTATGGGGAGAAAGGAGAAGGGAAGGAAAGCACACAATTCACCCCATCTCTGTGGGCAATCCTACATAGTCCTAAAGGACAGGATTTAATTAGAACAGTTGTCTCTGTGCAGATCTGCGGGTGCTATGAGAATTGTTAAGGGCAATTCTGGTAAATGTGTTCTCCTTAAGGCCTAGCAAAGAAGGGAAGTTAACAAGTGCACTTCAGTTACAAAACCGAAAGGGATCACCGTGACTCTCCAGCTCACAGGCTGGCCATAGAATTTCCCCCAAAGACTGATTTTTAGAGAAAATACTAAAGAGTTCTTAACTACAAATTCATCACGAGCCCCAGTAAATTGTTATAATATTTTATTATGCTCGTGACTGGCATTTTATTGCAAGGCTGAATTTGCCTAACTTCAGCTTCCAGTCCCTGGATCTTGTTATAGCTATGTCAGCAACACTGGAGAGCCCTCCCCCTCCCCTGTATCAGATATCAGCTGGATCGTGCTCAGCATCCATCAGCCCTTCCTACTGGCAGGGCCGATCTGTAGGAGAGTAAATTTTTCAGCTCAACGCAATATCACATTGCCTTTGAGAGAAAGACCATTATTCACACTTTATTTTCACTTCACCCTTGTACTTGGAGCTTAAAAACAAAAACTCAAAATGGATTTGGCACAATTCATATGTCACAGAAGCAAAGTGCTGGGAGCAGCAGACAGAGCTTTCATTCTTGAAAAGCTTTAGAGGATCACACAGAAAACATTAGCAATGGCTGATAAAATGAGTGCAATGTGGAGTAATTATATCCTTCACCAGAATGAACAGATGCACATTGACTTCAGTAAAGCTGTGTCTGTTTATGCCAGCTGAGGACCGACCCTGCCTCTCCTCTTCTAATCAATGAAAATGATGCAGAAGAAAAGGGTCTGCATAACTTTACAGCAAGGATGCTCCCTAAAATCCAGGGTGCTCAACTCATTCAAATACAAGTGTCTCCAGCTTTGCTGTTCTTTGGTTCCTTCCCTGACAAGCTCCTGTTTTCTTCAGCCTGCTCTGAGCCCACAGTCAAAATAAACACAGTTGATTTTCTTGCCACAGGAGGAACGAAGATTTGAAATCACATGTTACTATGGATCCATAGCCACTTTTCTTCCTTCCCCTTGATGTGATTACACAAAAAGAAGTTATTCTTCAGTGTGCATCATGAGGAAACTCCAGGCAAGATGACCCAATTCGGTGAATCCTGTGTTCATATACAACGTAAGCCTCTCTTTAGCATCTCCTTGGAATATTAGCCTAGAAACCTACACAAGGATGCTAGGAAATCCAGGGCAAACCCCAAGGAGCCCCTCCAGCCCACATTTCCAACCCTGCTGCCCTGGACAGGGCAGACCAGGGAATAAATCTGGATCTGACCAAAACCAAGAGGAAATCTGAATGGACTTCAGCGAGGCCAGAACTGCAGGGAGCCCCTCAAATGAGCCCTGGTGGCTCAGTTTACACCCCACACATGCAGGAGTCACTCAGCGGTGTTTCCACGTGTATTCCAGTGGTGAACATTCCATCAGGCATTCCCTTCTGTGCTGTCCCACTTCTCTGCTCTGGTGTTTCCATGGACAGCCACCTTTCCAGTAGAGGTGACACACAGCTTAAAGGGCCCCTCTGCTATTTTTAAGAAGTCAGAACATTTTCATTTAGTTTTTCTCCTCCTTCAGCTTTGCTTGATGCTACAGAAATGGGAGTTTTGCTGAGAGGGATCTTTGAGTGGGAATCTGCCAGCTCTGCTCTTTGTGGATGTTGGCATAAGGCATTCAAGGGGGAGTTCTTTATTAAAAATGTTATCAATGTTTTGAACACAAAACTGTATTTTCACGGGATCTTGACTGACTTTTGCTAATGAAATGTACATTTTCTCCTCAGTTATACTGCCTGTATTTTCTGTTTTGGCATTGCTGCTATTGAGTTGACGATTCATTAAGTGGGTGCTTTCCATTTGCGGAGTGGAAAAACTACCATTAAACCAGCAAATTAAAATCAATATTATTCAAAAAAATAATAAGTAGAGGTTGAAGTTGACAAGGATTTCTGCTTTTTTACCTTCTGCACAATGATTCTGTCCTTGAACATGCAGTTATCTTTGTGCCTCTGAGGAAAGAATTTAATCCTTATTGTTTAGGATTACAATAGAAATATAAAAGCCAGACTGTGATTATACACACCAGTCAATAACTTACTTCCATTTCCACTCTTTTCAGCATTACAAGTCAGGCTGCTTCTCTCACAGATACTCATCTATGATTAACTTCCTTCAATTTAAATATAAAGTGTCCATGAAGCCTTTAGGCACAAACAAGAGAACATTTGTCAGCTTTCCTCCTACACTTCCATAGGCAAGCTCTGGACTAATCCACACAGCTGGGCATTCACTGGACTTACACTCTGGTGTCACCTTAGAGCCTGGGGATGTCACTGCTTTGTCCTGTCCACCGCTTTCAGAGATTTTCCTGCTTCTAGACAAAAATGACAGCACATTATAATGATTTGACCAGCCCCAACTCATTTACCAGGCAAAATAAAAACACTTGAGAAACAATAATAATAATAAAAGGGCAAAAATCACTCCTGTCTGCTGACAGCCTAAGCAAAATGGAAGCACACAAAATGTGAGACCCCAGGAGACGAAAAGGAAGGGTTTGAGGACAGGAAAGAGCACATGAGTTCCTCCCTGCCTTTGTTGGGGTCCTGCAGACAAAGAAAACCTTCCTATCCCCCTGTCATTTGGTCAGAGACCTAATGCAACCTTCTAAAACTGGTCTGGAGGCTCAGGGACTCAGCACAGTCCAGATCAAAGTCAGAGGTGGATCTGAAGCCACATCATTCACATGGATACAAATGGCATGAGTGGAGCCGGGGGTCTGTCTTATCTTCTCATCTGCTGTACTCACAGAGCAGCATTTGACATGGAGAAACACAGGAGATTTCAACTGGGAAAAGGGTACCCTGGCAGGTGTTCAAATGGCTGAAATGTGTCCTGAGGTTTGTGTGGATACTTTAGGATCCTCTGTGCTGACTGTCACGGACATCTGACTTCCACAGAGGTCCTTCCCAAAATGCTCACAACACTGATTGGATCTGTAGGCCTTAAGCATCAGTAACAGAGAGTTCTGCTTCTGGATCACTTCCCTCTTTAAGAACAGAAAACTGACACTCAGAAAGGCAGAGGAAAAAAAAGGAAACTTTGGAAAATGTACATCTGGGTGTAGCCCCCCTTGGTCCACCCTACAGGTTCATCTTTGGCCACAGTGCAGAAGACCAGATTTCTGGTCACTGCCAAGTTCTGCCATGCCACCATCCACAAGGCATGTTCTTAGGGCACCACTCCCTGGTGTAGGGAGTCTCTACAGCGAGGCTGAGGCCGCTGTCTCGACCTTCTCCTCCAAAAATTAGGAGCACAAACCTCATCACTTTCTCCACCAAATTTTTTCTATGCCTGGCCTTCTGACAGGAACACATAGTGGCATGCAATTAATAGTAGTATGACCCTTAAAACTAAGCAAAGTGGTAAAAACCCTACCAGAACCCTCAGCTTCTTTCTCAGAAAGGGAAAGAAGGAGGGAAGAAATAGCTCCCGACAGATGTTCATCTTTGTGCTTAACACGTTACTGGAAGGCACTTCAAATACAGTGACAAGCACCGTATAAAAGCTTTTGTAGAGTAAAACAGATTAACAACTATATTTATTAAGGGCCACATTTTCTGCCAGGCCTCTGCAAAGCTTTTTGAAAAAGCAATTTTGCTTATGTTTTCTGCATGAGGACAGTCAATGAATATTAAATACTGCTGCAAAACCCTTAGCTTGGTTATATGCCACGCTGATTCAGTTACCTTGAATTAGATTATCTCTCTTCTTTTCCACCAGCATTCCAACACTTTCCCCTGGAAGCACTGAGGGTTATATACCAGAAAGGTGCACGACATCCCTTAGGGGATTATAGTCCTTTTCGTCTCTGATACTGTAATAACAACTTTACCCAATTCAATTATTCCCTCCTCAAACAAACAATACAGTGCCCTTGTCTCTCCATTGCACAATTCTGTATAACTTTTTGTACAAACATGTATGCCTGCTGGCTTCTTTTTAGTTTCACAAAAGGCTGACTTGCATTTAGTAGTGCTTTTCCACTTTCCAATGGCTATGTACAGTTTTAACACATTACACTTAAAAATATTGATTTTTTTTGGAAAAAGGCTTTGCCACAGACCAGTCTGTCAGCATGTAACTTCTACAGTACACAGTGGCATCCCAAAACTTGGGTTCTGCCTATAGGAGTTGCTTTCCTTCCAAGAAATCTTCCAGAAGGAGGAAGAACATCCATCACTGAGGAAGCCAAGAGCTGGCTTTGGTTCCTTTGGTGAAGGGAAGAAACAGCTACCAGTGGAAATGTCCTCATGCAAACTATGACATAAAATTTTAATATGGGAACGTGGTTTTAAGTTTTGGGAACATCTGGAGACTCACACAGAACCCAGTGAGGAACAAACAACTGCTGTCCCACGACTGCTTTGCAGCCCAGAGACCAAAGTCAGACCCTACTGAGTTACATGTAGTAAAGTCATTGCAGAAGATAAAAAATAAGAAGGACCTGAGAGCAGAAGTGGGTAGAGTAGATTAAAACCCAAGCATTTCATCTAAAGCCATGTGTGTGTCCATTTCTTTTCCCCCCTAACTGTGTGACAGCCCCACTGCAGACATTGTCACACAGCTCTGATCTGCTCTAGTCAGCAGTGTCATGGGCAAAGCCATCCCAAGCCCTGCTTTCAACCAGGACTGGAAAAATAGGTCAGAGAAATAGCATTACAATCTGATTTAACTGCCACTCAAAGCATTACAGTCCCTCCATTAATTTGAACAAGAATTGGACTGGGCCCAAATTACTGACAACAAAATGGAAGGTTTATTTTAATACCTTCACCGTTTAATTTAAAATCTTCCAGCTGACGAACAGAAAATAAGACTCCTCACATGCCTTCAGGTGGCCACAGTGCAACTTAAATTTGTATGTAAACTAGTTACATACTCCTTAGAGCTGGTGGGTGCCATAAAGCAGAGGAGCAGCTCAAGAGTGCTTGAGTAGGGGACCTCCAGGATTTCCTTCTCAGAGTGCAGTGTGAAGTCTGCAGTTTCAAAGCATCCCACCCGTCTGGAAACCTCAGAGGCCAAAGTAAAAAGAGAAAGATTGTCTGAAATTAACTTCCCAAACATCACAGCTCATAGCAGAAATGTTATTTATTTGATGAAAGCAAAAATAACTTCATATTCTGTAAGAAAAATTAATTTTAAAAAAAAGGGAAAAGAACAAAGGTCTGCCAAAGAGGCTTGTTTTGGCAAATAATGAATGCCTAAAGAAATATTGTTTGTATTGTGCAATGAACTTGTAATTAATGTTTGTTTGCTCACCATTTAATAGCTGTTCTGCACTAAGTGATGGGATTTTGCTGCCATTTGTGAATGTGCAGATTTTGAAACTTCATTCCCCATATGGAAGAGCTCCCAGGGGGTCATATCATAAACCCATTCAAATGAACCAAACAAATGACAAGGATCTGTAGAAATGTGGCAAATGAGGGAGCTGTCTGCAGTATTTCATGTAAGTACTGTTAAGTGCCTCAGTTTACTAGAGTGGTGTGTTTCTGCTTGACTGCAGAGGGGTAAATCATAAGGGGCTGTTGAGCTGAGGAGAACAAAAGCACCAAAAATACAAAACACCTTTAGATGTGATGAGGACCCTGAAATGGAGGAGTTCCCTCTTTCTGTCCAGCCAGCCTGGCCATGTTTATGCCTCTCATGCCAACCCCTACATCCAAAGGGAGTCTGGAACCTCACAGAAATGATGAGACTGGCCAAAAGCAGGAATGTGTTGGGTGATGGGAATTTGCCTCTCAGAAAGGCAGTCCCCAAATGGCAGGATTGTGCCAGTAACTCGGAGCAAGGCACAGGGACCTTCCTGTCCCCTGGGGCACAAAAGGAGCACAGCCTGCTCTGTGACCAAGCCTGAGGAGTAACAGCTGAGGACAGGGACTGTGACAGGTTTAGTTCTGCACAATTTCCAGCTCCTACACCCCTAATTTCCAAAATATTTTTTTAGTTTGGTGTTTGTTTTCCCAAAGCTATATGGGAGAAGAGGGAAGAGATATCCCTGACCATAACACCTTCATGGTATTACATGGCCTCGCTTCCTGGCATTTTTATATTTCCATCTGAAGTTCCCAGTTCTCCTGGACCAGAGGTTCCTATTGATCCTCAGAACCTGCCAGAGATGACCATGCACTCCCCTCCCAGCTCTGACAAACCTCTCACAGTGACACAGTGCTGCACAGCACCTACAGTGGCCTCCCAGGTCACCTGTCCCCAGCTGGCCCTGGGCAATGACAGCTCTCCATCCCTCTGATGCTGTAGGAAATGTCTCTTCAAGGCATTTAACTACTTACTTAGAAGCCAAGTTTTCCACTTGTGGATGAAAACCTGATCTTTCTGAAGACATCAAGCAGAAAGCTTTGATGGGTGGAAGGGAGGGAGGTCTCCACTAGGAAACAATATGGGAATTTTAAATTTCTCCGTGAGCTTAGAGTGGGAGAGGAACATACAGACTGTGAAGAAGTGGCCTGTGAGTGGAACAGGCTGTTGCTGAAGAAGGAGGTAGTGGCCTGTGAAAAAGTCAGAAAAAACTCAGAACATAAGATAAAGGGGTCTTACATACAGCTGCCTATTTTATTTTTAGTTTAGGCAGAAATGAGATTGCTATGTGGTTATTTCCCACACCATCTATGTGAAATATTCAGTAAATAGAAAATCTATTGAGCTATGGCTGAGGGCAGTGGAGGGAGCGCTGGTGTTTCATTAGTATTAAGTACCATTGCATAAACAGGTCTGAAATTGAAGCTGTACCAGGAAGGGAGCGAAACAAAGTGAGATACAAACAAAAATATTGCCGTGAAATAAACAGCAAGACAGAAAGAATGTGTTCTTTTCAAAAAGCTGAGGAAATCAGCTTCCTCCACTTTTTCCAATTCTTCAAAATTGAACCGAGCACTGAATGAAAATTTATCTACTTAGCAAAAGTATAGAACATTGATATTCCTCTAAGTGCAGCATTTGCAATGCCATCATCACGGCTGAAACACAACCTTAATGATAATTCAGGTCCCTGCTACAGGTCTTTCAGCTGCTCTTGAACCTCATCTATTTTCAGGAGCAATCTGCTCATCTTTGACACCCCAAAATGGCAGAAATCAGGGGGTTATTATGCTGTAAGAACAACTCAAAAGCAAAGCCTTGAACTTGATAAGAAAACTATAACCTCCCTTTAAGTTCACAACTCTGCCTTCCACAAAATGTAATTTAAAGAGAGAATTTAAGAACTTTATCTTGGAAATACTTCTTGCTCCAGGCAGATTTAGCTCCCAGATCTTCTACTAGATTCTGCCACTAAGAAAATATTAGGAAAAAAGTAGAGGAACAATAGAAAGAATACACACAAAATCGACTTAAACACTAGAAAAGTGTTCATTTATCAGAAATAGTGCCACAGAGGGAGAAATATATTTATACTTAATGATCATTAATCTGAAAAGTAAACCACAGAACTGCAGCAAAACACTTGTCGCAAATGACATCCAGAAATTTTGAGAAAGAGGGTTGAAATGGAGAATAAAGTGTACAGTTATAGAAACAGTGATGGGTGTTCAGAAAAGCAGACACAATTTGAAAACATTTTAAAAACCTGTGAGTGTAACTCTCCTTTCACTCTTACCCTGAGAATCTTACCTCTGTCTGGCACCTGATTTATCTGGGCCAAAATTTTGTACAGGGGTAGATGGGGATAAGGCAAGTAACTCAGTAAAAGAATATGTCAGGATAAATCATAAACAGAAAGGTTAATAATTCCACCACATTTTTTTTAATTACAGAATTGCGGATTTTCACTTTTGCGATTTGTGATTCACGTTACAAAGCATAAATTTACATTCCACTGTCTGTACTTTGCTCTTCCACAGTGAATCTACACAACTTTTATAGCTTTTCATTGTGCTAACAATACACTCCCAAAAGAAAATTGATTATTGTTTTTAATGAAAAAATCACAACTTTGCTGTTCAACTCACTAAAGATGAGTTGAATTACATCAAAAATGACACAAACCCCCCTTTGAAATTGTGTTTTGTACCTGAGGTAGCACTGCTGGTCCTTGTCCTGCCAACCTCTGCAAGGAGCTGACCTGAGGAACCTTAATGGGCACTGCAGTGATAGTTCCCAAAGTCTGTTGGAAGAAACACAGGTGAACACAGCTTAAAACACTTGCAGAGTTTTCCCAGACACAACCTCTCCAACCCAGCTGGGCCCTTCCAGCTCTTGGTTTCTTCCCAGCTGTCACAACCAAAAGGCATCAACTTGTGTTCAAAAAAGACCCAAAATACCCCACAATGAACCTTCAACACGTGGCTTGGTAAGATGATGCACTTCATGGCAGTCAGGGCCGCAAAGAGAAGTTTGCTGGGCATTAGTATTAGCAAATATTGAATTATTACCCATAAATCTACTGCACCACCACTCAGTGAAAACGGCACCCATTTGGGCCAACACAGCAGCTATTACTAGCCATGTTTATTTTCAACTCTCACCCTTCTCTTAGTTGCCCAACAAATTTATTCAAAGCTTATTTAAGATAGGATGGAATAAACTGATTGGTTATAAATTTAGGACTGGGCCGTAGGTTTAAAGAATATAGCTAACTTTTCCCCTTCAACCTTTTCATCCCTGACTACAATTCATAGAATCACAGGATGGTTTATGTTGGAAGGGACCTCAAAGCCCATCAAGTGCCACCCCTGCCATGGGCAGGGACACCTTCCACCAGCCCAGGTTGCTCCAAGCTCTATCCAACCTGGCCTTGGACACTCCCAGGGATGGGGCAGCCACAGCTTCTAACTAAAAGTTCATATTTTGGTTAACCAGCCAAAATTCTTAAGGCAAGGCTTTATAACTTCTGTCTAGTGGTTTTTTATTGCTGTTGGGACAACATGGCAATATAAGCAAGCAGATGATTGTCATCCTAACAGCAAGAGACACTTAGTCACTGCTCACAAAAACTTACCAGGCTGCCAGAAATAGCTAATAAGGAAAAAAGAATAGACTCAACTGAATTTCTCTAAATTTAACTCCGCTCAAAACGAAAGTTTTGGATCACTGCCAGTAAATAAAGTATGCTAATATTACTCCAATCTGGTAATGCAATTTGTCAGTAGAAGCTTAAGGGAAGTGAAACTGTGTCACGTCCATGCCAATTTGTTCTCCTCAGACCTCACCCACAGAGTGGTAGAAGAATCTATTTCGTTCTGCCTCCTGTGTTTGGTAAGAATATCCAGCATTTTCAAGCAGAATGTTTGTAACAAACTGGTCCTGCAGAGTTTATATTTTTAACTCTGCTACTCTTCTTGGAGGCATTTGGGGGTGTGACGTTACATATTCAGCAAAGATTAGCATTTGCATGAGACTTGCCAGAGTTAAACATCAAGGAGAGCTGAATAGTTATAAGCATGGAAGACAAATTTTCTTAAGGTGAATACCAAAGTGAACTTTCCAACCCACACCAGAGGAACAGAAAGTTTACCAGAAGTATGAGCTATATTTTCCTACCATCCCAAATGAGATTTCTTCCACCACACAGTGAAGCCCAAGATTTGCCTGGAAACACCAGGAGCACCCCAGCTTCTCCTGGGCTGCACGTCCACCCTCGACAGAAGGTAAAACAACAAGTTCTTCCTTCTGGCAGGCTGTGCCTTAAGTGTGGCTGCTGCCTCTGACCCTGCAAACACACAGTCTGATATTCCTATTCCAGGTACATGTAGATTTGCAAGGATTTTCTAACTGGACAACATAATACACAGTGATTGGTATGGTGGTGCTTAGTCAAAGGTTGGACTTGATGATATTGGGGTCTTTTCCAATCTTAGTGATTTTGTGATTCCATTAATATAATGAAGTGCTGACACTGAGTGAAACTGGGAACTGATTATAAAGATAAGAATCAAATTACTGAGAAGTGGGGTAAGATACAGTTCCCAGTTGTTAAGATGCACAGAAACTCCATGTCTGAGCAATAAATCTTTTCTCCTGTAATGCTTCAAATATCAATTGCAAGGAAAAAAAAAACCAACTCTGAACAGGGCAGAATGCCTCTTTCCTGTGAGGAGGGAGCTCCTCTCAGCCCCTGGGTGCACCATTGGGTCAGTTCTGGTTTAAGTTTCAGAACACTGAACAACTGAGCCAAAAGGGATGGGAGAAGACAAGAAAGGCCATGAAAATACTCTGTACTGTTCTCTCAGCCTCACTTGAAGGCAAAGCCAGGATGAATTGTCAGTGGGTATCAGAGAGAGGGACTACCATTAGTTCTGTCACCTGCACTCTCAAAAATTCATCAGATGCATTTTCCTGAAGGAGGAGTTCTGCAATGATCTCGAGAGAACAGAAACAAATTATGCCACTCTTATGAAATTTTCAGTGACAAAGATGCAGCCTCCTTTTACAAATGGTTTTATAGTAAGGATCTGTTATTTAACATTCAAGGAAAAAACCTCAGTATAGAAATGATAGGACCAAGGGAAAATTTAGAACTTTAATCTCACATTAATAATAGCACTATAGTATATTCAGACAGGGAGATATCTAAGAATCTATTTTGCTTTTCACAATTTACGTTGTTTTGCTATTGTTTTCCAGCTTGGGCAATAAACAGTTCAAGCTGTTAAATCTGCAGAATTCAATGACAGAAGCCTCTGTACTTTTCCTGTAGCACATTTCATCTGTTATCTCAGGATACTTTGCCTAGGTCAGTATTATTGTCTCTGCTTTAGTGATCAAAAAAAATCTAGACTTAGAGGTGAAACAATGTTGTCAGGGCTAGACTGTTGTGCAGGTGAAAATCCAAGCCAGACTTCCAGTGTCTTATCCATGGGATTGATTAACCTCACCTCATCTGGGCATGGAGAGTTCCATCTGAGGCAGCTAACTTTTAGGACAAGGTTTTAATGACTGTCCAGAATGTCCCCACGATTATGGGTGAAAGAGGGGAAGTGTAAAGCAGGGAATCACAGCTGTGGTCTCTGTAAAGGAGGAGGTGCAGGTGCCAGAAGGGGTGGATGGGCAGTTTGGCTCTGGGTACCTTTTGCACTGCTTTGCTCCAGTCCAAGTGGTAAACAAATGGGCAGAGCCTGCCAAATACAAAAATAAAGGTCCTTCTCTGATGTCATGGTCAGGCAATGAAACCTGGACAAACTTCCCATGGCTCCAGCTGTGACAGCTCAAACACTGCTCACATTCAGGGGAGGAATGAAGACACCTCCCCATCAAAAAGGCAAACAGGATTTTGTTCCTCCTCTTACCAATGCCACCTCTTTTCACTCCCAGACTGTCCAGGCCTGCCATAGCAAGCCTGGGGATCATAGACCTTTCCCACACTAATTCCACACTATCATTCTCATCATTGTGGGCCTATTTTTTCTCTCCTTCGTCTTCTTCAATTCGTCCAAAGAGCAAGCGGGTGCACATTCTTATAAACCCTTAATTAACAAGCTGAAAAGACATTTTTCTGGCAATGCCTGACCTTTAAGCACTTTGTATGAATTTATTGATACAGCAGAAACAATAATTTAAAAGGTTATTTTATCAGTGCTGAATAGTTTATGGCAGCACTTTTGTCAAGATAAACGAGTTTCTTATTTCTACATTTACAGCTCTAAGCATTTTAATAAAAAAGGTCCATAAAAGTCAAAGATAACTTGGAATCTCTCCTCTAAGTCTATTTGGGCTTTTCTGGTTACCCCCTGAAACACCTGCAACGTGGAGGGATGGGGGAGAGAGAAGAGCTGAATTTCAGCTGGCCTAAGCTTTGATTTTGTGAATTTAAGTCAGACTTAGTACCTTTATATGGAGATTTATTTTTGCAAATGGAAAAAGCAAACTCATCATGTGTGTTTCCTGCTCATTCACTACACTTTACCTCCAGCAGCACTTACCATCCCAGGCAAGCCTCTGGGAGCTCAGGATCTCTTGCCAGCTCCTACCTCTGTCCCAGCACTGGACTGGAACAGAAACCTCAGCCACTGCAGAGTCAGTGGGTAATGAACACGTGTGGCTGTGACACAAAACACTTCCCAGCCCTGTCTGCAGTGACCCACACAGAGCACACAGGGCTCTGGCAAGGCAGGGACACAGTTTTGCTTCAGCAATCCACAGGCACTGCCAGCCAGGGAAGCAGCAGCCCCACTGGGGGGGGTGACCTGCAGTCCCAGCTGGTGGGTAAATGTCATCCAGCAGCACTTTCCAAAGGGTCACACTTTGCATTACAAAACCAGGTGAAGGGACCCAAATGAAATCATCCTTTTCAGTGGTCAGTTTACTCACTAAGACAATAATAATAGCTTAAAAAAAGGAAAAGCAACTCAAAAGCCCCCAAACAAGAGAGCACAGTTGCATTAAAAGACAAAAAAAAGCAGTTCCTCCCATTCAACCAAAAGAAAATTAAAAATTTAGGAGATATTGCCAAGTGCAGTTAAAAAAGAAAATCACTTCTCACCCTCAGTTCTATTAATACCCAATAGCATTGTAACTATTTGCTCTCTTTTCTCCTCCTATGCTTCTCCTGCATTAATCAACATCATCCCTGGATCAAGGCTCTCAAAGACAACTGAGGGACAGAAGTGTGGGGACATTGGCAAGTGGAAGACATAAAAAGTGAAACAAAGATGTATGGTGTGGACAGGGAATGAGAATTCAGAGGCTGGAGATGGCTAGAGGATAAAAGGATGCTGAGGCAGAAACAAGGACGAGATTTACATCGTCAGTGATCAGAGTAGGGGCCATATGTTCAGTTTCCAGCTATTATGTTTTGACTTACTTAGTCAATGCCTGAGTTTTTAAATCTAGGACTTACGCATATTTGTGATTTTAGTAAACTTCTACATTTCTGTCCTAAAGGAATACATATATATATGTGTGTGTGTATATATATATAAGTACTTTACTTTATTGAAAGATATTTGCATTTTACTCAGTGTGTGTAAATACATTTGTCAGAACACTGCTATGTTTGCTTTGAATTACAAATTCTTTCCTCCCCCTCCTTTGGATGTGCCAACAAATGCTTAATAACGTATTCCTATAATTCATTATCCACAGAAAGTCATCGTTGAGCTTGGGTCCATGAGCACTTTAGGATTAGATCACAGATGTAAAACTGTCCTCTCATTCCAGAATTACACTAGGATAAGTAAAATCACTCCAGTCACTCACCAAAGAGAATCAGCCTCGACGAGTAACAGAAGGTTAAAGAGCCACACAGTTTGAAAACCCTTTCACTCCAGTGCACCACCAAAATAAATGCCTAACTCAGGAACATATGGGTTTGTTGTATCTCAGCTGAACAGTTCAATTATCTGAGTTCAACTGACACTGCATGGCTGTATTATTTGCAAACTATTTTATACTGACATCAATACTGCAGCACAACTATTGTGTTCCTACAATGTATTATAGAAACACTAATCTTTTTCTTTTTAGAGTACATATGCATCTCTCTAAGATCTAGGTCCTCTCCGTGTTGCAAATAAGACACCTAAGCTATTAAAAAAATGTTTTTGTCTGTTATGTGTTCAATATTGGCAACAACAGTTTTACAGAATGGATTTTTAATGTGGTAGTGACAGGGGAACAGATTGCTATGGCAACAGCAAAGACGAAAATTCTTAACCTGAATGGATCGTCGCTGAAGTAATTGCAGGGTTTTTTACCCATTCTACATCCATTTTACAACTTGAATGCTGCATTCAGCCTTGAGCTTGCCTTGTATAAATGCCAAGCACTATATGCAGCCTCAAAGTTCATTTGACCTAAAACTTTCTGCACCTTCCCTCACCAATCCTGGGTAACTGTTCACCTAAACATCTCAAAATCACCATTTTCCACAGAGTCCACCAGAAAAGGCACTGGGCACTCAGATATAACTTTGAGGCTCTTGCAAGACATGTACACACACATATTTTTCTTTCCTCCTAGACTCAACTTGTATAAAAATCTGTGGAAATCACTCTTCATTTTCAAAAATATGGTGAAATCCTGGTATTTCTAATAATCTGGTGGAGTAACTTTTCAGTTTCACACTCAGACTGTACCCTAAGGAGACTGTTATTTCAGACACATATTTTGTGTAAACTGCAATTTAACTGGAATTTTATGGAAATTTAAAGATTTTCCAGCTTTTCAAAGCATTTATTCTCTCCCTCTCTGGTTTCCCAGAATTTATTAATCATGCTCTTGTATGCACATTTATTATTGTTAAGAAGTAGACAATCATTAAGACAAGTCCTGTGGCTTTTTCAAACTACTGGTATTTTTGACACCATCCTTTCTTCAGACACTAAAAAAAATACCATTTAAACCATCCCTCATTATTAGCAAATTAACAACGACTGGAACTTTTGCCCTGGAACAGTCACAGCTGCTCTCCCTGCCCTTTACACGGCCCTGCACTGGGGTGGCCACAAGCAGCAGGGGACAAGGTGTCACCTTAAACTGCACACCTGCTTTGAAACCCAAATTCTGCCTTGCTGCTGAGTGGTTTCCTGCTCATCCCTTTCATCAGCACTCATCTGCAAGGAAGCCCAGGCTGGCATCACAGCTCATCTGGGTATCAGAGGAGAATATGCAGAGATAAAGCAAATAATATTCTGCTTTTCCTGAGGCTTTCAGGCTTTTCAGAGCACCACCTAATTTATCTCCCCTTTTACCATGGCACTCAGGATTTTCAGACCACTCTCTCTCCTTCTTGCTGCTTGCACATTCCCATCTGGGCACACTCCAAAATACAAACTCTTTTGAACACGCTGTATTCTGGCAAAGGGAAAACATGATGAATGCAGCCCCTGAGTTTCTCCGGTTCAGAAATCCCATCAGGTACTTACAGGAGAAGACAGAGAGCTGTGCCAGACACACACTCTGGAACACAGCTCCCACCACATTATTTACTGGTCAGGATTTTTCCTAAGGTGGTTATTTTAACCAAAGGAAACAGTCAGGATTTTTTCCACAGCCATTAGATCACACTCTAAATTTTTGAAAAGAAAAAAGAAAAAGAAAGATCATCTGTGCAAACTGCATTAGCATGTACATGCCTGTTCTGTGTTCTGAAGCCTTATTCAGAAATCATAGTCAATAATTAAGTCTCCTCCTCCTGCACAAATGAGCACAGTTTCACTGAGTTCCAACAACACTCAGCAGCTGTGATCACACCTATAGTCTCTTGCTCTGCTGATTCATAAAAGATTTGCTGTTTAACTACTGAACTATTCCAGGCTGATGATGTTTTTAATGACTAATGTCTTCAAATTACTTATTCTCCGTTCACAGTCTGCAGACATAGTCCTGAGCAAAGGGGAAATGCATGCAGTGTCACCCGGAGCAGTTTGTACCCTCTCCCTCAGGTGAGCTCAGGCAAGGGTGAAACTCTTCAGCAGCTGCTACAGCCCTGCTGCTTTGCCCCAGGAGGATGGAAAGAGAAGGCAAGGCGGGGGAAATAAAGGAGAAAATAACCATCATCCCTTAGTGATTTCAGAACCCTCTCCTATCAGAATGACCCATTGGCAGCTACTGAAAAATTAGGATTATCTTCCAAATCGTTCCACCTTAGCACACAGAGGGCTCAGAGCAGCTTCTGCACTCTTGGCTCTGAGTTTTTATTCGGCGTTCTTCAGTCACTCTGAGGAACTGGAAAACGTGGGGCAAGTGACAGCCTGAGATGATCTAATTGCTCACTGCCACACAGTCCCTTTTGTCAGGCCTGAGCTGAGCTAATTCGGGAGAAAGGGAGTTGAATTTGCTTAGGAAAGTATCCAAGAGAAAAAAGACAAGAGCAAAAGCAACGTTTCTTGTCTGGAGTGTGGGGGAGAGGGAGGGAAAGACAAAACCCACAAAGAAAATGAACTGACAGTGCCAACCTTTTTTGAGAAGAGAAGCTATTAGATCAGTTCAGCCATAATAACTCGGTGTTGGTACCAAAAGTAACTTCCTGGAGCACAGAACTTGGGGGAGGAAGCCTTTGCCTGAATTCCATATAAAGCATGTATAAATATGACTGATCTTAAAATTATGCACTTAATATAAGCAGGAAAAATAAAAAGGAAGCAATAACTTTCAATAACTTTCCCAGCAAATATTAATTTGAATGTGCAGTACATCCCATAAGCTTGCATTATGTCCTTTCTAGGCAGATTTCTCAGCAATATTGAGCCACCTGCCCAGCAACAAAAGCAGTGGAAAATACTGCTTTAATGCAGCATGGTGGAATTACCATTGCTATTGAATTCCTAACTTTGGTATTCCACAGCTCTAGGATTGCAGCAGTGAAAAATCATTGCAGATATTGTCACATAGGTGCCACCTTCTAGTAAAAGAATATAATCTTATTTAGTCTTGGAGGGTGATAAACTGTATAGTATTCACTTACAAATGTAATTGATTCTGTGAGGATCCAAATAAAAAGGCTGACCTTATGCTTAGACAGTAAAAGGATTTGGCAAATGTATGCTTATATAAATAATTCATAAATACATACATAAGATACATACATACATGTACAAACATACACTTGAGAACACATAATAATATATTACATGCAATACTTTTCCAGAGTTGTAATACACCCAAGTGAGCACCAGTGCTTCCCTGCAATGACAGAGCCAGGAAATTTTAGAGCTGCTGAGGGAGGAATTTCCTCCTAGTACCTAATCTAACCTGCACTCTGTCAGAGTGAAGCCATTCCCCCTTGTCCTGTCACTCCAGGCCCTTGTAAAAAGTCTCTTTCCCTCTTTCTTACAAAGAGATCTTAAATCCCAGATAATTGTCAGGGAGATACAAAGAGAACTTTAAAACATAAATTGCCTATTAATTTTTTCAGCTGACTGGCTCTTACACAAAAGGATTTTTTTACACCTTGGCATTGACCCCAAAAGCCGTATGTTGGTAAGGGATATTACTTGGTTATCTTCTACATGAAAGTTCTGTACTACACCCTCATACTGCAGATTGAAAAATCATAAAAGCTAGGATGAACACATCAAAAAGATGATGGGATTTTTTTTAATTAAAAGTTCTTTTTCAAAGAAAATGCATTTATAATAACAACAACAACTACTAATACTAATGGCTTACCAAACCTCTTGTATTGTTATTAGAAAAATGGTTAGAGATGTGCTAGTGATGCACCTTGTACATGAAGTGTTGGTATGAATCAATGTTCACCAGACCTGACTTCAGTGGAGATATTCCAAATCCACACATTTGAAAATGCTCACAGAATTTGCTGAGTAATACTTTGTTATTAAGACTTATAAACTTAAACTTATTGAGGGACAGTGTGTGTATCATGATATAGTTTAATTCTGGTTCTAGGTAATGCAATAACTTCTAAATTCAAAACCAATTCCTGCACTCAGGCCAGAGGAAGGAGAGTTTGAGTTCATTCCTCAAGACTTGAGAACAAAGTGTAAACACTTTGAGCCATCATAGTGGTAGTTCAAAGCCACTCCCCTGGCTTTAAAGCCCACTTAAGAACACAGGTATGGCAGAAACCTGAAGCTCTTTATCTTCTCATATTTATTAGGGAGGTTGAGCTTTTCTTTTCCAGCAATACAAACAAATGCACTGTCTAATTTCCCATATAACAAGAAAGGTTAAAAAGTGACACAAGTATATAGAATACAGATTATGGACTTGTATTTTGAAATGACAAGTGCAGGGGGAAATGAATACAGTAATGTTTCACTCTGAAGAAAACATTGTGAAAACAGCAGATACGGTGGTGGGGTTTTATTAAAGCAAATGCTGACTAATTACCATCTAATTACCATTATCATTCTAAAATCATACCCTGTAGTATCCCTGCCAAATTCCTATAATATTCTCATTACTATTATGCTAAAATATCTGCTTTTAAAAATATCTTAGTGAACTGATTCTTCAAAGAGAAATTAATATTACAGTAAATTAAACAAGGCTGACTTGTGGGTTTATTTTACACCCATAAGGACAGTAAACATTTAAGGTAAGACCCTGAAAGCATCACCACCAGTTCAGCAAACTACATTAAGCATAATGTTACTCGAATCCTATCAATGCTGTCATGCACATTCTGGTATTACCTATTCAATCACTGCTAGTTCAGTGATCTTGTATATAAAAATGAAGTTCCCTCCAACCCAGGCAGCCTCACTGTTTGATTCAGTGAGGGATGCAACAATCAAATTGTTTGTAATATCCCAATCCATCACTACGCATGCGAATTTGATGACACAGTCACTGAAATGGGGTCTTAATAAAATCACACAGGAGAAACAGAGGTCTATAATAAAGATCTCACTGCGCAAAAAAACCCAAACAAACAGTTGTACCCATTAATGAAACATCTTGTACAAAAGCAGTGGGGACATGTTCTTGCTTTCACTGGTCAAATCTCCAAGGACAATATTTGGCCAAAGAATTAGAACAATCCAAAAGATTAAGACCCCAGCAGAGAAAAGCAGGTGAATAGAAACTCAGTTACAAGCACATGATTAATCCTGCTGAAGACACGTGAATTATATACATGTTAAACTCAGGGTTCTGCTCAAGTGAAGGATAAGCTTGAACCTGTTTTCTGAAATTATTGACATTGAAGCCTGATTGTAAGATGAACAAAAAGAATTTTGGTTTGTCTTACCTTGCCTGGTACCTGCCTTATCTTAAAAGGGTCTATATTTCAGTTTTCATAATGATAAAAATCCATGTCCTATGCAAGCTTTTCTACTCAGAGGGTAAAAACGTGACTCAAGACTACAGCACACCTCCTGCACAAGAATTATCTGCACTGAAGGAACGTCAAGCCCAGGAGTGATTTAAAGGCAGTCAAAGAAGAAACAGGCTCATGATAAATAGAAGGAACTAGTCTTTTCCCACCCATACACACATATATGAGTATCAAAAACATGCTATAGCTGTTAACAGGCATCCGCCAACACTCTGTCCCTGTCACTGATGGAAATTGAAATATCTCTGTCTTGCCATTCAGCTTATTCTCTAAATTTAGAGCTGAACAAATTTGGTTAAATTTGGAGCAGAGCACTTTCTGACTCACATTATGCTGTGAGTTTGCAAACCCCCACACGTCACACAGGCCACTGCACAGACCACACAGAGCCCACCCAAGGGGGCAGTGCCCAGGGGCAGAGCAGGGGGACACAAACACCCCGTGAAACAACAGGGCACCCCTGCAAACCGCCCTGATCCCAGCAGAACTGTGCTCTGAAATGTGGCCCGAAATGCGTGTTCAGAGAGCCACGTCTTTAGCTGGTGCAAAGAGAACTCCATCACTTTGAGCACAGCTCTCTAGGCAGGGAGGGCTGCCCTTCCCTACAGCAATATCTCCACAGGCAGATTACTTTCTTCTCCCTCTCTCACCTACACAAACAATTTTAATTGCTTATTGTGTAGCAATTTAACTTGAATTTTTATAAAATGGCTGTGATGTGAAGAAAAGAGAACAACTGAACCCTAACATCAATAAGTGCTAATAAATATTAATATAACATAAGCACCACTTTTATTGCAATGTGAAACCAGTTTATTACCCACAGATGAAATCAAATTGCTGCTTTTATTACTGTCAGGAATGACTTCTAAGATATTTCTATTTACTACTTGAGTATTCAGCAGCACACTGTGTTTACAACATTTAGTCTCTCTCCCCACCTCTCCCACCCACCCACCCCCCTGCATTTATACATAAAATAATTTAAGAGCAGTATTTCCTGATAGAGTTTTCCAATTAATTTAAATACAGACACAAATGCACATCATGAGATTAGTAGCAGACCAATTGCCAAATCCAGATTCAGTTAGAACACCAACAGGAAATCTTATCACGCCTGTATTTGCAATATGAACACTGAAAGAAGATAAATACAGAGTTTGCAGTCTGGTATCAAACACTCAGATTCCTGCAAATTATTCAACTATCCCCCAAACTCTGTGGATAATGAAAAAAACCCCACCTTTTGACAATAAATAGAACTAAGGCTGTTGGCAATATTCCAAAGCCTTTCATTTCCTAAAGTGGTGCCTTTTATTAAAGTAACAGCACATGTAGAATAAGTGGATGTGTTTATGCATCCTATAATTTAGGAAACCTAAGAGATGATTTCCCCAGCCCTAAAGTTGATCACCTTTCATTATTATAAACTGCACTTCAGGTTTGAATCGCACAGCCCTCGAATTTTCTATCCATCCCTTTGCGTTCCTGTGCCCCCATTTCAAATAGAACTAACTTGAAAATTCTGACATTTCCAAGAATGCTTGCCTGGTAATTTCCGTGAGGCACAGACAGCCTCCAATTACAAAGAAATAGCTACAGTGTATTACCATTTTTAGAGCATTCTTTGCTTCTCTGAAGTGAATCAAAGCTCTCCATGGGAGTTACTCTGTTTAGCGTCAAAACAATAATGTGCTATAAACTCTCAGCATTAGCACGAGGCACTCAGAACTTTGTTTACGTGGATGATATATAAGTATGTGTGAAAATATCACAGAAACTTCCATAAGGGGACTGCCTATACATTCACAGAATCCCAGAATGGTTTGGTTGGAAGGTACCTTAAAGCCCATTCAGTGCCACCCCTGCCATGGGCAGGGACACCTTCCACAGCCCAGGTTGCTCCAAGCCCCATCCAACCTAGCCTTGGACACTTCCAGGGATGGGGCAGCCACAGCTTCCCTGGGACACTTGTGCCAGGGCCTGCCCACCCTCACAGGGAAGAATTTTTTCCTAATATCCAATCTAACTATACTCTCTGTCAGTTTGAAGCCATTCCCCCTTTTCCTGTCACTCCAAGCCCTTGTAAATGGTCCCTCTCCATCTTCCTTGTGGGCTCCTTCAGGTACTGAAAGGCCACAATGAGGTCCCCCCAAAGCTTCTCTTCTCCAGGCTGAACAATCCAAATATTCCCAGCAGAGCTGCTCTAAAATAATACCATCCTGGTGCCTCCTCTGGACTCTCCACCAGCTCCATGTCCTTGCTGTGCTGACCCCCAGGGCTGGAGGCAGCTCTGCAGGAGGGGTCTCACTTGAGGTGGCAGAGGGGCAGAATCACCTCTCTCACCTGCTGCCCAAGCTTCTGAATTTTATATTCCTAAATTTTAAGACTTTCCTTATTAGGCAGTTTAAAAGGCTCCCAAGAAAATACATGAAATTGGAGCAAATACATTTAATCTACTCTCTTTTGTTTGGTTCTCCGTGCACAGGCCAATGAATTACTTCTGGCTATAAGGACTAGACATACAAATGTGCTGAGAGCTCCATCATTCTTCTGCAGGATCAGGAATCATTGACAAAACAAAAGTAGTTTTCAGTTAATCTCCTTCTGCTCGTGTTCCACAGTAGAGACACTTCCCAGACACTCACAGGAGGGAAATCCATTCCACAAACACTGAAGGAGCACATCCATACCTACATCCCACCTCACCTGCAGAGTGGGTGTTCAGAGACAGGAAGGCTGCAGAGCACAGAACCATGGTCTTGTCCCCAAAATTTGCTATTGTTCCCTGGTCATTAATCTTCTGGCTGTGGGATGTTTGTTTGCCAGCTCCCGCAGAAACAAATTTGGAAGGGCTGTTCCTAGATTCTTACAACAGAGTCAGTGTGAGTCCACTTTTGCTTATCCTTTCCTGCTGAACACTCTGCTGCCTTCACTGGGAGTTTTTGGCTGTGTAAGGAATACCATGTTGGGCCTAATCAGGTTTTATTCAATTCCTGAGAGTCTTTATTCAGCCTTTGACACCAGTGGGTGTCTGACCCTATTGTAGCCCAAATGGAAATGCAGAGTGAGCAAAGCAAAAATCCACATGCTTTAGATGTATTGACCATATACGTATGACTGGGATATTTGAAAGGAAGCCATTATAATCAGGAAGCATAAGTGCTTATTCTGAATCTGACATTTAAATATCCCATCAGCAGCAACCAGCATTGCAAAACGGTTTAATTAACCTGAAAGGATGTAATTTTATGCTATTTAGCAAGAAATACAAATTTTAAAGTGCTTTTACACAGTATATATCAGAGTAGTAAGCCAAATCCTGCTCTTAGCTACCCATATTTAAATATGGAGTAAATTCATCAATGCCTCTTAATAAACCTGCAACTAAGAGGGTGCAAATACAAGCAGAATCTGTCACACACACTCTATAATCCATTTCCTAAAATTACCATGCTCTTTACAACATTCTAATAGTAGAGTTACAACTTAAGCCCCAGTGACAGGAATGTATCACTGGATCCCCCTCTCCTTGTGCTTTTCTTTATTGTTATTCTGAATTTCATTCGGCCAAGTCACCTCTCCCATTCTACATTTACAAATATCTCCTGAAGATAACTTGCATAAAGCTATCAAAAGATGTTAGAGGAGACTGAATATGTAATATAGAATCCTCTGAGGTCCAAAACTAAAATAATCTGCAAAGTAACTTTCTGTGGAGTTCTCTCCTGTGTTGTTACCATAAACTGGGAGAAGCAGAAAGCTCACAGAGCTGATCTGGCCCCAGCAGGAAACCCAGCCCCTGTTCCACGTTTGAGGAGACTGTGAAAAACAGCACAATTTGGGCAAAGTCAATCAGAGAGGAATACAACTGGTGTGATGGTAACAGCTGAAGCGACAGGCTCAAAAACACAGCAATATTTTTAGCAATTACTGCCAGCCTGGTACACTCCCGATGCCAAGGAGCTGGTGCTCCACAGGTGGCCAAAATGACCATGGTAGTCACAATCCATAGCACAATGTCTTTACTTCTGCCCTCTCCTAGGGCTGGGTGGAGCCTCTGGATCTTTCTTTTGTCCTTCCTTGAGCTCACTGGGGACTATTCCCACCTGCACCTCGGCACACTGAGGTCCGTGTGGATGCTGAAGGAGAAGGTACAAGGCAGATGGGCAAAGGGCTGTGGAAAAGGCTAAAGGGGACACAACTCCAAGGACTTGGGGACAGCTCTTATTCCCAACGATGCCACCTACAGCATGGACACATCTGAGGCACTCTCACAATTTCCAAAAAAGCCAGTAGTGTGGCTGCCAATACAGGGATCCTGCCTAGGGCAACCCTTGTGAGTTTCCTGTGGAGATGCATAAATGGACCAGCATAAATGGATCCTTTATTTCTCAGTTTTCCAACAGTAAAATTCAGAATAATAGCCCCTTAGTCATAATAACTCCATATTGTGAGGATAAATTAACTATTGCCATGTATTCAGTCACTGTGGTAACATGGATCATAGAAATAAAAGCTATACATAGCCACATAACCAATACAGGTAAATATATCTATAAATAAAACCTCTAAGTACTGCTGCAACACAAATAATAAATAAAAGCCAAAAAGACTTAGTCATACACGCAGGTGGATTTCCAATTATGGAGGAAGCACTTTTACAGAGAGCAGAGTGGAGCACATTAAGTGGGATTGTGAAGAGAAAGGTAATAAATCATTCTACAAATAAATTATTCTGAAAAATGGCCATCGCAGGCAGGGGTAGGTTCTTAAACTTCTGAAATGCAGGTTTTTCTAGTAAATTGAATATACAGATAGCTAAGAAGTATATATGAGCACCCTCCTACACGTATAAAAGCCACCTTTTCCTGGGGAGAAAGAAAAAAAAATGGAGTAGCCCGCTCAATTTAAACATGGACACAAGTAGATCTGTGAGCTGTGGAGTTAATGAAGCATTTGTGGAGAACAGTTTACTATCTTGCCAAGAATTTATAGCACTATAAATCCTCACACTGTACTTTGCTTTGCAATAACCTCCCTGTACAGACAAGCCCCGAGCCCCAGCAGCAGCACATGTGCATGGGGACACTTGCCAAACTCTCCTGCTGCTGACCCTGGGAACACAGGTGTGGGGAGGGAAGCCCAGAGAGGAGCAGGAGGCAGGTTCTGGGCACTTCGTGGGGTCCTGGTGGACAGGGAGGTGTGTGGGTTGTGCTGCTCCATGGCCCAGTGCTTTTGTCTTTCACTGCAGCTCCTGGGAGGCAGCCGAGGGCGCTGACAGCTGTGTTCCCCCTCTCTGCTTGTTCACCCAGTCCAACTCTCCTCCAAATGGCCCAAAGGCTTTCTGCTTTCCCCAAACTAGGCTTGGGATGCTCGCTGGCCCACGGTTTTGCTATTTAGAAGGGAATGAGGAGGCAGCAGAGGGGCATTTTCTTTACGCGGTACATTGTTCCAGCACAGCAGATGGGACTTTGTCCTTCAGCAAAGCAACCTCAGATCCTGCTTTCAGTCAGGAAATGGTGGCAATGAGAGGAAAGGTCAAATACCACATAAATATTGGTACAAAAAAAGTGTAATCTCAGAGGTTTATATTAAAATCTCTTTGTAACAAAGTATGTTGCAGGCACGGTCATGCTGATATCCCTACAACTACCCAGGAGCTCCAGGGCATTCTCTCCACAGAACAGCAACAGCAATTCTCTGTAGGCAAAGCACTCTGAGTGTGTGTACAGCATATGCCAGCAAAATTCAGCTTATGCCAGCAAAATCCTGCTTTTGCCAATACAACTTGCTCCAGATCATCCAAATGAAGCTCTGAGCTCCATTCCTCTAGCGGGAGCAAGAGCTGTGCTCATGACACCCCTGCACGTACCCCCTCATCACTGTAGCTCCATCAGTCATGTCCTCACACACAGGACTGACACTGAAAGGCTGCCAGGGAATCCTGTGGACCCAGCACTTGTTCCTGCAGCTCACCATTTCCTGTGCCTACACCTTTCAACCCCTTTTAATATCGCAATGTTTCCTGCTTCCAGTAAATCATGTGATAAATATCTAAACAATCCTTTAGTATCTGTTCTGTATTTATTTACTTACATACTTTTTCTAGTGCAGATATGGCTTCCATTACAGCCAGCAAAGTTTCAAAATCACTTTAAAAATCTGCTGGGTAAACAACAGTCTAAAATGAGAGTGCTGACACAGAGCTGCCCAAATGAACATCTTCTAACAATCTCACATTTAGTCTTATCTATATTTGCAAGTTCTGTATTTAGATTATAATGTTTGATGCCCTATTTTTTTCTGCTGAGTTTCATTTAGTATTTCATTCTTCCTGCTAGATACCACTTGTGATGACTGTATACACATCCTGATCCCCTAGACAGTTTCGAGCAGAAACCACCGTTCAGAAACTCATAACATTACATTTCATGCCCCTGCCCTTTTCCTCACTTTGCAGATGCAGAGGAATAGGTTACACTACACCAGTAATCTTGTTTGCTACCATCAGCTCACCACCTTAACTCAGTTTACAGAAAGCTGTCATTATCCTCAATCTCACAAACTTCATAAATTTCAGTAGAAAAAAAATACAAATTTACTGAGCTGTAACAATGCCACAACAAAAAAACCCAAAATAAAACAAAACAAGAGAGATAGTAAATGCTTATTGATAAACATCAGCAATGAAATTTCCCTCTGACACCACAGTGCTAGTAGCTAAGGTGTTACTATTATTGATTCATGATCACTGCTCCAGGAACAATCAAAATTACTGAGCATGAAGCAAGAATGGACTTTTCTTCCATTGAGCCAGGAAAAGAAACCTTGCAAAACAAATTTAATTTGGGTAGAGAAGTGATAATTAACATGCAATCTAGCACTAAGCTTCCTGATAGGTTAGGACCAAAGGTCCCCTTGTATTTTTCTACTTTTATAATTCAATACTTTTAATTGTTTCTATCCATGCTTACCGACTATTCTCAAAAGCCGAAACCACTACAGTCCTCTGCTTTAGGAAGCTGCCATTGCTCAACTGATTCTTCCTTTAAAAACTTGACATTTCTCAGCTTCTTCCTCCATAATTCACAGAGTCAGAGATACCAAATTACAAAACTACAGTTGTTGTAAACTTGCAGTGTGAGCACTGGACCTCTTCCTCTAACAAAACAAAGGCAAACCCCAAATGCTGGTCAACATTCCCATGCTACTCCAATAACTCCAAGCCTCTGCTTCAAATGAAGCTGCTCTTTGGAAGAAAAGTTGTGGTATCAGGACAAAAACTGTTTCAGGGTTGGGAAAACATAAAGTAGAAGCATCTGCCTGAGCACCAGTGCTTGGCTCCAGCTGCCTGCAATGCACCACTGACCCCAGCATCTCTGGGGACCTGGAGGTGTGAGTGGGACCCGTTTGCCCTTTAGAAAAGATAAAAGGGAAACATCACAGATAATTCAACAGCATGGCAGGATAGAAAGCCTTTTCCTCCAACTGCTGCAAAGTTAAAAGTTTGCAGCCAACTGTTCTAACCCACACTGTTCTCCAGCACCTGTTGCTGTTGCTTCACTTCTCAGCCTAAATACATTAAATGTTATTTCAAGCTTCACTGTTTTGTTCCTTTTCTTCCTACGGCTCCTGACAATGACTGCAAAAGACAGCCCTTCACAAAATGAGAGAGCATTGTAATATTGAAACTTTTATCTTTCATGTGATTATCCTTTATATAGTTATTTTCCATGATTCTAAGAAATATATACTGGGATAGCAACAAGTATCTTTTCAATAAAATATAAACAACACCTTCAAATAGAGGAAATTACCCAGCAGGAATACAGAATGGATATTCACAATCAAATTCCCCACGCGGCTACTTCAGTGTAACAGCTAAAGATAGTGCTGTTTCTCTGGAAAAAGTGACAGGATAATTTGGTTTCCAAAGTGCTTGAATGTGCTTTCCATTTGTTAGTGGATGTGGTAGGTGATGGTTACACCCTGTCCAGTGTTTAGGAAGAGGCTTCCTGGATATTAAAAAGCCTCATGCATTCCAGCATAACCCTGACTTACAAACTTCTTCAGGTACAGTTTGGTTGTTGCCCTTATCCATACTGCGTCCTTCTTTCCTGATTATTAGAGATTCATATCCTGAGCCTGTGAAGGGGAATCGGAGTTTAAAAAACAGACTGCCACTGCCTCTATGTGCAGAAAAGAAATCCACATTACCAATGTGAACAATAATACTTTACATCCTCCTCTCCAAAGTTTTGGGAAGGCTTTGACACTTCCTTCATGCTTTAACTTCATCAGCATCATCTCCCTCTCCTGACGCGCTGTGACTGGAGTAAAATCTTCTCTTTTGTGGCTGTTAATGGACTGCACAAAAGGTGGTGTGCAGCAAACACCATCCTGCCCCCTTTCGCCCTCCTTTCACTAGGTCAATCCACTTACTTCATATTTAGATTACTGTGAACACAGGCATTAAACACATGTAAGCAGCTGGACCTGGAGGCAACAGCCTGCCAGCTCCCCTCTGCCCGAAGTACGGCCCCCACCTCCGCCAGGAGCCCCTGCACCTCACAGGGGTTTCTTTACACAAACCTTGCAGGTTTTAAGAACAGAAGGTGGGAACCGGGGGGCGAGCAACAAGAGACGGCCTATTCCCCTGAGCTCAGCACCCGAGGGGGGAAAATCCTCCCTTTACGGGGAGGAGGGTGAACCCCGCACCCCGAGGGCTCTGGGAGGGAGGGGAAGGTCTGGGCCAGTGTGTCCCCGCACCCCGAGGGCTCTGGGAGGGAGGAAGGGGAAGATCTCCCCGTGCCCCTCTAGGGCATTGAGAAGGAGGGGCAGGTCTCCCCACACATCCCGAGAGAACTGGGCTGGAGGGGAAAGTCTCCCCCTTCCCCGCATCCCGGGGGCATTGGGAGGGAGGTGCGGGTCTCTCCCGTCCCCGCTGGCACCTCCCCTGGCCCGGAGCCCCCCACATCCCCCGCCCAGCGG
>WBMV01000769.1:206052-293608 GCA_013396655.1 Campylorhamphus procurvoides | reverse complement strand
CCATCGCGCCGTGCAGGGTGGCCGTGACCACGGCGATGGGCGCCCGGGCGGGCAGGGGCAGGGGCAGGGGCAGGCTGTGCCCGGGCAGGGGCAGGCTGTGCCCGGGGCTGCCGCCGGGGCTGCCGCCGCCCGGAGCCTTCAGGAGCGCCGGGACCGCGCCGGGCTTGGCGCTGCCGCTGGAGCCGCTGCCCACCAGCACCGCCAGCTTCTATGGGAGAGACACAAGGCAGAGAGACAAGCGGCACCGTCACCGCAGGGCTGCACCGGACCCGGCCCCCCCGGCCCCCCGCAGCACGGATTTGGGGTTGTTTCCCGTGGCTTTGGTTGGTTTTACGGTTTTCTTCTTGGCAGGGGAAGGGCTGGGCTCCCCTTCCGCGCTCGGGGACCCGCGGGTGCACTCGGGGCTTCCAAAGTATTTTTTTTGATTTTTCCCTTTGGTTTTTTCCCCGCTTTGGTTTATACCCCAGTGCTAGTATAGGTCTAGATAATACTGCGGCTGCAATTCACAATAAAAGGCTTAAAGAATGTTATTTTCAACTTTCTCTTCCCCTGTCCCGAGCACCCGTTCCACGTGCCCGCCGCACTCAGCGCTCCGTGTGTTCCCTAACCCTCACTGACTGGAGTCGGTTCGTTGCTCTCCCTTGAACTTTTTCTTTTCCTCACAAACCTCCACTGTTTTTGGTCGAGTTTTTTACTATGGTGGTGGTATTCTTATTATTTCTCCATAGCACCATTTTAACTTGCAATTCTCTGCTTTTCTTAACAGTTCTTTTACATTGAAACAGCGTGGCTATTCTGTCATCTGCGATAGGAACACCTTGATTATGACCTTAGTATAATATCTCATAGGACTTGTATTTGAGATTTCTGTAGGCACTGTGAAGTTGCCCTTTGGTAAATGCCGATGTTGGCATAAAATGCTCACTTTTGAAAAGGAAAAAAAAACTTTTACAAAGTTGTTGCACTTTAACTAATCTCGAAAGCTTTTCTTATTAATGCCATTTAAGCAAGTTGTGGGGAAAACAATGCAGGTTCAAGCCTCTTTTGAGACCTTTAATTATTAAACATGTCATTTTTACAAGAGTTGACATCAAAGGTGCTTAATCCTGCAAAGATTTCTGCCTCCCTTTAACTGACTCTACCTCTGGGCTCCAATGCAATCACATCTAATGTACAGTATTTGGGAAACTGCTGCTCTGCTGTTAAAGTCAGTCAGAGTTTTGTTGCCAACTTTGGTTGTTTAAAATGCAGTGTATATATATATATACGCATGTCCATGTGTGTATATATAAAGTCACAGATATACTTAGTTCTTTCCTGAATCAAGGATAAAAATCTTATTTCTGGGCCTTACAGTACAAAACGAACTGACTTCTAAGAAAATGCATCCCTTCTTACCTTTAAACCCATTATACACTTTAAGGCTGTAAAGACCTAGTGGACAAATAACTTTGCTCCAGGAACTGTAGTTTTGGTGTTTATAGGAAACAGCAAGCATGTGCTTACCAGAGATACTTGCTCCAGATTGTAATAGACAGAAGTTACTCTTTTTTTGGAGATCTTTTCCAACCTTACTGATTCTGTGCTTCCATGTTTATAATGTCAGCATTATTCTAGTAATTGTGACATTATATAGATTGTTTTAGGCTTTGTTCATTTTTTGCCTTTACCCTTCATTCTCCATTATCCTAACAGTTATCCCAAGGAAGCACAGGCAATATTCTCCTTATGCTATGCTGTTGCATGTCATAGATGTTTGGAAGAGAAAAGAACTTTTCTTTTGGCACAGAAATACTGTCTGTTAGTTTGAAAGTGCTCAGGTGAAAGCCAAGAAGTTCAGGTATGTTTTAAGTAAATGGGAAAAGTTGCTTATGACAAAATTCTATAAAACTATTTCTCTGTTCTGTTGTAGCATAGTTTCCCACTGGTGTTCCTTGTGCTTATTCCATGCTCCAGTGGTGTGGTGCTGTAGGTGCCAAACAGGACTGGGACAGTGTGTGGGAATGCTGACTGCCAGCTCTGCTGCTTTATGGAACATTTCCTTGCCTGGCACCTTGTTAACCCCTGAACTGTACTGATTTCCTAGTTTCACTTAAATCCCTAATACAGAATATTCTAGTGGTATTAGTAGAGCTTTACTTTGCTTTCAGGTTGTTCAGCACCAGAAAACATCTAAGCAAATACAACTTCCTGAACCCAAAAGATAGTCCTTGGTGATTCAGTGGAAAACCAAAGTAAATTAAGTAGGAGTAGGTTATGACTAAATTCAATAGCAACTAATTGCTTTTTGTCTTGTTTCAAAGAAGGAGATTGTACTTGCAAAAGCAGAAATACTGTAAACAAACAAATTCACTACTCAAACTACCATCCATTCCTTTTCCACTGTTCTCCTACATGCAAAAACAGTGAGTCAGTTTTGTGTGTCTTTGCATGGGATGAATGTTAACAATTTCCGATTGTCCTGTCTATTCATCAGTGTGCAACCAAGAGAGCTGCGGAAATAAAAGTTACTGCTGGTTTCAGTCTAAACTGGAATAAATATGAAATGCTTTCAAAATTGAACATTCATCTCCTAATGGGAGACTTGCATTTTAATTTAGGTTTTGTGGCCTTTTTAAGTAAATACAGGGAAAACATTGTGTCCCTGGGATAGCCTTGCAAGGGCCGATCTGGCCATGTCTGTCACCTCCCGAGGGAACGATGTTATGCTAAGTTTATTTAAATAACTGCAAATTTTAGAAACTAAATATGGAATACAAAGGATCTGATGCTCAAGATTAGCTTCCAGAAGAGAGTTCTGGAACAGGAACTGTCTGATTGGGGGAAAGCAGCGACAGCATCTCTTCTGTGTCTCATTTATTAATTTTCTAAAATGTACCTACCAAAACTTAAAAAATGCCCCATTCAATCAGATTATGATAGTTAAGAGATGAGCTATTATGTGTTTTTTCTTTGTAACAACCATTTTTACTTTATAATGCTGAGAAGACACTGATAAAGGAGTGTTGGCAGAAACAAAGATTATGATATGAGAGATTTAAAAAAAAATCCTCAACAAAACCTACATCTGCTGTATTCTATTTCTGCCAGATTAATTAAAAGAATAGTCTTGGTCTTTAAAGAGAAAGAAAATCTGCGTTTTGAGACTCAGTCAGCATAACATATTCTCTGACACTTTTGGAATGATGAACAATAAGACACTAAGCAAGCTTTGGACACTGCAGCAGAAAACATGTGCTGATACAATGGAAGAGCCAAAAGAGAGGGGGGGAAAGAAAAAAAAATATTGGCTTTAAATGCTGGAAAGCAGGTCTCTGCTTCTCATCCACAGCATAATAGCCCTCACAATACACCAATTTCGAAGCAGCGCCTTTTCAATAGCAACACAACTTTCATTTTCACCGCAGGATGCCACAGGCAATCCGGAGTTTGGAATATGTATGCTGGTCACATGCAAACACACCACAACGTGCTGGAAAGCTGCCACTTGTTTATGATTTCCCAGCTTGTACGTGGCATGGTCTCAACTACTCAAAGCAGAGCTAATATTTTTTCCATATGTATCAAAGTACCTCTGGCCTTTCCATTTATTTGTGCATGTAAACCTTCTCCCCATCCCCTCCTTCCTATTGAGGTCTGTGCTGGAAAGGTTTGCAGGTGACGAGGCAGCCATGCAACAGTTTAAGCAGTTTAAGCCTCAAATTTGGTTACTCAGATGCTACTTCTGCTATCACATACCACAAATCATTCTGTTTAGTGAATAAAGAGATGGAAAGAGTGATGGGAGAAAGGATTTGCAGGTGGCTGTGCTGCTGTGGTCCACACACCAAGCAACAGGACACACGTAGGCTCTGGCCAGCCTCCACATTGACAGCATCGCTTCCAGTGTGAGGGTTTGGCTCCTTCATTCTCACTCTGCTGCATTTTACAGCACATCATCAAACCCTCACCGATCTGATGTCAACTTTCCTTCACACATACATCTCAAATAAGAATATGGTCCTACTCTGCAAGGGGGGAATTCTTGGCTCCTGGCTGCTCTCTGCCATGGCAGGGATTGAAAACAGACACCTGCCCCTCAGCAAATCTTCACATTTCTCTAGAAAATATGGGACCTGCCTAAAAGGACCTAAAATTCACTGTCCATCCCATTTCTATTTTAACACCTATGTGCTGTGATAGAGACTTCAGTCCATTAATCTTTCTAGAATGACACTCTGGCAAAGCAGTTTCATTGTGAAAAACTGCAATTGTTTTCAGAGCAATATCAGTTCTTTGCTTTAGTGGCCCCATGGCTGCGAGAAAACATTTGGCATAACTCTGAGAGTTTATATAGCTTGCAGAATGCTGGCAATCCACTTTCAAACCAAAATGATGGCTTGTCAATTAATAATTTAACATTTAACACTAATCTAAAGCCCTGCATGCAAACCAGCTGAACAGACTTCTCCAGCAACGAGGGCCATGACCTCTGTTCATTTACCCAATTCTCACAATATTTAATATTCAGAGAGTGACAACACACAAACGCACTGCAGACAGGCCACCAACGATGGCACTTCAGTACAGTTTCTTAGGATTTTTGTCCAGTCCTATGAATTTCCATGTATTTCCAAGTTGCTGCTTATATACATGGCCGATCCTGTCTGACCTGCACCTAAAGTCATGAGCCAAGCACCTGCATAACTTTACACCCAGCCCCAGCTGAGCACACACGTATACACATGGGCACCAGAGGAGTTTGGTGGGTATTCTGTCTATTTTATCCCTGGACTCCCACAGAAAACGCCTCCTTTGGTATACAGCCCTTGGGCACCAGGCTGCCTGTGCCCAAAGAGAAGGCATTAAACCACGTTCTCACAGGAACCAGGACGGAGCCCATCGCAGGGAAAAGTTCCGTGCGCTGTTTCCAGAAACGATTGTAATGGTGTTCGAGACGTGCAGCCGAGGAGAAGGAGGAGGAGGAGCACTGGAAGGAAGGCTGGGGTAGTTCCTCCTGCCAATCGCTCCGTAAATGACCTGTCAGATTGATGCAAGCGCTCTCCTTGCGACGCCCAAGCCGGGGCGGGGGGCAGGGATGGGCAGAAAGGAGGGGAGGGAGAAGAAATTGCTCGACAGAAGTATTTTAATGACCCCCAGGGAGAGGTCACTGTGGCGCAGGATGATGTGCGGTACCCAGGGGCACGCAGCCTTCCTCCTCCTCCTCTTCCTCCCCCCAGACCTCCTGCTCCTGTCCCCCTGCCCTTTCCCAAAGGAAGCCCCCAAAAGCACGATTAATAAACAAGGAGGCAGCGACTGCCCGACTAGATGGAACTCGGGTGTTAGTTTTTGATAGGAGGGTTAAACAAAATTGCTGAAGAAAATCTGCGACTCGATGGGAACAGCCTTGCCAGGGACAGACTTTCAGCCAAAGGAGGTTGGGAGTGAAACAGAGACAGGCAGGTTTACGTGTGCTGAAGTACAATCTCAGCATTAGTATTTTTTTAAGGCTTCTTTTGTCTGTTGGTTTCTTCTTCTTTCTTTTTCTTTCTCTCTCTCTCTTTTTTTTTGACAACTTCCTGCCTGCCTGTCATTAGAAGTAAGACTGTATTCCTTTGCCTCTATCAGATCTCAGTTAATTAGCCATCGCTGCAGCAGGCTCAAGGATTTAAATTCAAAGTGAAACTCATTCTAATCAAAACTGCAGCAAACTGGGGGTTTCGTTTGACTTTAACCTGAAAGTCAGTTATTGTATCACTGATGTACATACTGCATTACCAGCTGAGTGCTTTCAGCATCCCTCTATCAGTGTGAAATATTTAATCGGCACAAGGATCCAATCAGCGCAGCAGAGGGGAATCTAGTGTGCGCATTAATTTACTTGCAGTTGAAAAGCAGTAAAGCAGGTCAGAAACACATAACCTTCTCCCTTCCCCCCCTCCTCCTTCCCCTCCCAAACAAATACACAGCACATCAGAAGAGTTTTGGCGGCGGGGGAGGGATTGAAAGGCACCCAGTATGAATCCAGATTGGAGAGTCAGACAATAAATTAGTCGTTCCTGCCAAAGAATGACAAACACTGCCTGGAACAGAAGAGGGGAACAACACACACCACCACCCTCTCAGACGTACCCCCCAAAATCCCCTCTCAAATTAATTACACTGGGTAATTGTTTGTTTTTTAATCTTTGACTCTTTTTAAGCTGGAAAGATGGCTGAATGATTACCCCTTCTGTGTATGACATTAATTAGAATCGAAGCAAATACCAGGAAATATTGAAGCACTCTTTCTACTAAGGTACAATGGCTTTGGATTTTCTGACCAGCCACGTTCTCACGGAAAGACTTCCATTAATATTACTGATATTAAAAATCTGGTTTAGAAGCATTCACGAGCTCTTCTACACACCGGCAATTTTATCTATTGCAGGAGCACACTGCAGCACACAACAGCTAAACTTTTTCCGCTTCCAATTCTACCCTTGTATTCCTCCAAAGACAATCAAGTTCCTTATCTCCTTGACATCTTAACGAGGATATCGACGTGCCATTTTCCTTTACAAGGGCTCGCATACAACCCGAGTGTTCTGTGAACAAACCTGTACGATCCTGCAAGCAAAACCATCGCGCAGAAAAGCGCCGACAGGCAAGGATTAAAGTTAAACTCTCCTCGTGGCTGCTCTCCAGGACAGGGCAGCAAGGAAGAATTAGCAGGTTTGTGTAAAGAGAGAATTTCCCGAACTGGTAAATACCCTAACAATGGTAACAGTGGGCTTAGAAATGCACATATTCACTCAAGGGCAATTAGCCTTTAATTTCCGAACCCATTAAACAGCTTGCTGACTGCAAAACCCAATGTTTTCAACTGCATTACTAACTGGCAATCCGCTCGTCAAAGCTCGGAATTAGCTGATAAGTGACGTGTAAACAGCACTTTCAAACTAACAGGGAGTAGGGGGGGGAAGAGACCGATATTTAATGAGAAAAGTCAGATTGATATTATGGAACATTCTGGAAATGCCTGTGCATCTTGAAGGAGACGAGAAGGGGGAGCTAGGGTTGGGCTTTTTTTAATAACCTCACAAATAATCCCTCCTCCTTTCTCTCTCTCAAACCATGTCAATGATCAAGGAAATGAGAACAAGGCGCTTGATTCACAGCTGACTTTCTCTTCTTGTTACATCAGATCAAGAAGGAGCAGTCTAACGGGGCGGGGGGAGCGATTTCTGCAGGGGAAACAAATCCACAAGCTGGCATTTTGTCTCCTACTCCTATTAATTAGCCCACTTTTCTGCCAGAAACAGAGCTTTTAAAACTTGCAGCAGAGTTACGTGTGTGCCCACTCGCACACACATTGCATATCTGTACCCAGAAAATTAAATATTACATGTGTGGGATAAACCCCTCTAGAAAAAATCTTCAAGGAAAGAATAGTTGGTTTCCTATTTTATTTGATGGATGGTTCTCCATTCTTTCCCTTAATCCCAAGAAAAAAATGCACAATAAACTGCTAATCGTAAAACGCAGCCCGTGCTAAAGCCCCCAGTAATGACAGCCCTTGGATGGGGGTCACTGTGCTCTGGAGCAGGTCTGCACATCTCTGAAATGCTTCTTTTAAACCCAGATTTGCCACAGAGGAAAACTTTGGCTTGGTCTCACTTTGAATAAAGCAGAAAGCACACAGGCATCCCCTTGGCAGGTCAGAGGAGGGTTTAAATGGCTCCCCGCTGTGTAACACGGGTTGTCCCCCAGCCCCAAAGCCGGGGTCTTACGTGCCACTACCAGCTCAAAATTTACATCCCTTCGCTGTTGCCAACTGCAGTTTCCCAGGATTTGCCACGTCCCGTGAATTCAAGAGGACTGCATTCATCTGGCTTATTTGCCGGTGAAAAACAAAAATAACTCTCTACAAATAAACACACAAACCCCCAACCTCCGCGTGTACACCATATAAACACTAATGCGCTTCTAATTTAAGTTTTGAGAAAACAAAGGCAGAGTGATTAAAGGCTAGGAACGCGCAGCTCAGCATATGGAGCCCCAGTAAGTGCCCCAGAACGAGCTGAATGTTTCCATTGTGTGAAACTCATTCATTATAGCTACAAGACGCAGGGCAGACATTTGCATTTGTAGAGGGGTATCTTGTAATTTTTAGATAAATCATGGGATCCAGACCCTTTCGGAAGGGCATCAAAGCTCACATTTCTTGCTATCCTGCCTCCCTTTGTTTCAGTGCTCTGCCTCACTATTTTCTTTTGCTCTGCATGAATGTCATTAAAGTTTGCATTCTGCGTGTCTGTGTGAACTCAGGGGCTTCTCATCTTTGCTTAGAAACGTACTGCTTCCTATGACCAAGCAAGGCAGAAAAGAGATGCAACTGCATGCAATCAGAGAAACTAACAATAAATTATAGTAATTTATTGTATCCAGTTCCAACTCTGCCGCCTCCTGATTCCCATTCCCTCCCCCATTCCTCCTACCAGCCCCAACCCAATCCCCGCCTCGACCTGATAATCATTCCTTTGATTTCTCTCTCCTTCACCCCAGCTTAAAATCAAATTTGGAAATGCACTTCTTCCTTGGCGTGGCAGGAAGGACCAGCAATACAATAAACTAAACTAAATCCTCCTCCCCGGCCCGTTCTTTTTCTCCAGGTAACACAGAAACCTCCTGAAATGAACGAATGTAACTGTGAACAGATACAGACTTCCCATGGGATCAAACCATCAGTTCCTCGGTATACATAGAGGGAAGAAAGAAGTTAAATGGTTGCATTTCCCCCAAGGGAAGGCAGAGCTTCAGTTGTGAAGTATTCCCATCAGGAATTCTGGATAAGTTGCAAAGAAGGGGAAAAAAAAATCCCTGCCTCCTCTCCAGACCTGCTGTGGACATTTCCCCAGCAATTCTACATATGCACGTTTCATCCCAGCAGCAGGAGTTTTTAGGATGATTGTGTTCCTCTCCATCACTCCCAAGGACAGTTTTGGTGAAAGCAAACAAAGCAGAATAGGAAATGAAAAGCCCAAACTGAGTGCCTGTGTCTGGACACCTCATTCCAAATCCAAATCCACATGGACAACTGCCAAGGGCAGCAGTGGCCGGAGGCAACTGGACCCAGGGGATCCTGCACCTTTTGGCAAGGGAATGTCAGTACAGGAATGCAATGGAACTCAGGATTTTGTCACTGAACCTGAAGAGTGTGTTCAGTTCCGAGGACAAAATAGAAAGGATATATTATGAACAGGTTTTTTACAAAACCCATTGGGTGTTTCCTCATAAAAACCCCTGTGGGTTGGCCATGAGCAGGATCCTCCACCCCAGCCTCTGTGTCTGCTGCTGCCTAAGCACATCAGCACTGGTGTGTAACCACAGCTGCCTTCCAAGATCTAGGTAAATCCCTCTGCCTTAACTTCCCAACTTGATAATGTCTTCCTCACAGAGGTATTGTGAAAATGAACTTGCTAACATCCACTAAATGCTGATTATTTCCTATTAAAAGCAAGTTAAATCACTGATTTTATCTCAATCCCACAGGATTATGGCTGTCAAATCAAAGGTAGTGCAATATCGCTCTGTTTATTTAATCCTGCCTGATATTATTTTCTCATGTCCTCCAAAGGAACCCTTGTGGAGATGAAGATGAGGCTTCCCAGCTCCAAATATTTTTTGGGCCTGGCCACATAAGGAATTAAGTGGAGGGCACAAAGTTAATTACATGTACTTTCCTTTCCACAAATTGCACAAAAGCAGTCTACAGACCCAGAAATGTAGCAAAGCCCAGAGCCAGAGGTGCCAAACACACCACTGATAACTGCACCTCTAAAAGGAGGTGCTACAAGTTTGGAGAAGAAAGGTGTGCAAAGAAGCTGGAAGGAATGGGATAAGGGAAACACAGAGGGACAAAGTTCTCACAACAGCTGTGCATGGACAGAAAAGGTCTGAAGTGGAGAACATCTGAGAGATTTTCCTCCTGCATCAGAAGAGAAAACTATTATCACTTATGGAATGAGAATTATAAACAATTTTGCAGGTGCTTTGCAGAAGTAAATCAGAAGGATGAGTTGACAATGGACTTTCATCTCAAGGCTTCCTACTTTTTCATACACGTTGATACATAGAGGATGACAGTCTCAGTGATTTTGCTTGTCCCTTCCCAGGATCTCAGAGCATCTCAGCATCACTGATAGAATTCCCTGTGATCCAAAGAAACTCCTCCAGAGGGAGCAACTCTGAGCGTTAAAACTGAGGCCAGAAACACACCCATAAGATGTATCAAGTCCAAGCTGGAAACTGAACCTCGACATCCCAAACAAAAAACTTTAGTCTTTATAAGAACACCTTCACTCCTCATTCATTTTTCCTCCAGTTGCACCCCTTCATTTGCCCTGTGGGCTACCCCAAACACAGGTCTGAATAGTCCCACTGCCCTCTTTGTCCTGCTGAAGGTACGGCCAGGTTGGCTGCCACAGCACTGGAGGCAGCACCAGCAATGCGTGGGGTTTTCTGCCTTTCAAAGAAGGGAGTGTTCAAAGAAGTAGATTATCAAACAGTGTCTTATCCAAAACCCAAGGTGATGTTCAAAACGTGGCTGAATGAATACCACCTAATCAAATATCAGCTCTTAAAGAAGTAGGAAATGCTGAAAAGTAGGAGTTCTGAGCCTTCTGTCATGTGCTGAGTGCTATTCAGTGCTTCACTTTTATATGGGGACATATAATGGCCTAGTTCCTCCAGGGACATGGGTGGTTTAGACAGATAAAAAAATTAACCTCCCCTCCCTAATCCCCCCCTAGTCTGACAAAGAATGCTGGGTGAGTACACACATGTGAAAAATCAAAAGCCAACTTAGTTTGAGAATCCCAAGTAATATACCACTTGACTAGATACAGATAATTGATCATTCATAACAAGAGGGGGATACAGCATGTAATATTTTTCTTTAAATAAGACTTCAGAGAATGCATGAAAAAACTATTTAAAATGATTGAACTGTACAAATATATTAGCAGATTCTGAAAATATTGTGCAAATTTAAGAAACAAGGGAACGATATGCTTTCACACTAACTTAATGGAATTGCAAATGATAAGATAATGCTTAAAGGGAAAGAAAGGTACACAGCAGCAGCGTTGGGAAAGAAGATTAAAAAGAGACAAAAGAGCTGCTAATGAAGGACTGTATAGATCCTTGAAACTAAGATACTACACAACCATTATTCCAGAGGCCAAAGAGAGAGTAACAAGCAATAAATAATGCAGATTGTGCCAATGGCGGTAAATAAAATGGAACAAGAGAGAGTGAGAAAGAACAGACAGGGCCCACTTCAAAACATCAACTGCAGAGGAACACAATGGCAGAGGAGAAGGCAAGGACAGTGGCGTGGTAACTCTGCTGCTGCCTTCACACATCAAGATGGAGAAGATTATACAACGCACAGATAAAATGGAAATTATCTGCAAAATTTAGCCCCTGGTCTGCAGTTGTGAGTGTCTGGACCAGTTCCTGAACTACTCCCAGGAACAGCGATAGGAGAAAGAGAGATATTTGGTATGTTGAGTTCCTTCTATGGTGGTGGAAAGCACTTGGATACTCCAGCCAGAGGAGCTCTATAGAGAGCTGCAGTGACAGGGATAGGAGTGTACAGAGAAAGGGCCCGAGGGCACAAAAGAAAGGTGAGAAGAGACTAAGCAAAACTGCAGCAAACTTTTTCTACAACTTTGCTGTATTTAAGGGTCAGAATAAACATTTCCCATTTGGTGCAAAACATCACAGGCACTTAATACCAACTCCACACCTCCATCAACCAGCTCCTTTTCCTGGAACATTTATGCCAGGCAACAGCTTTACTTCTGGTAAAAAGCCATTTTACAAAGAAGCTGAGCACAAAAAATGACAGGGTGATGGGTAAGACCTGATTCTCCAGCTCTCCAGTTCTGCAATACACTCAATTTTTTTTTTTTTCATTTTTCCAGTTGGGCCATTTCCACCTTTCCTGCTGCAAAAGTGGAATAGCCATGGAATTTGGAGGCAGGTTCATGCAGCAGCCCCTAGAGATCTGAGTTCAAGTAGGAAAGGAAATGGAAATCCTTGTTCCAGTTCCCACATTCCAAAATCATCTGAGGTGTAACACCCACCCTGGAAAAAGATTGGGCTGCAGTTGTGAAACTGCAAAGGCATGATAAAGAAAAAGAATGGGGCAAATAAGGGGCAAAATGATGCTTTGCTCATTCCAGGGGATTCCAGCTGAGAAGGAGCTGAGGATGTTAACAACACAAAATGTGGAAGAAATAGCTCTCTGCACAGCTTCTCTGTAGCTACTGTGGCTGCAGCCAGCCCCCTATCCTTTTATTCCTGCTTTCCCCCTGCTTTTAGTCCTTTTTTTCCCCCTAAAGGACTAAAGTCTTTAAAAGGAACTGTGGAATAACAACATAAAACCTAATAATGACAGCCTTCTCCAGGAGGTGAGTGGAACAGGCCATGCTTTACCAAACATGGTACACCAATATAAATTCAGTTCTTCCAAGGGAAAACCAACCCCTGGTCTCTTGATCCTTGTCCCATGCCATCACCAATGTGACTTCAGATAGCTGTGCAATAAAGCAGTACCTCTACTAATTAAAGCTAACTTGGCAAAGGAAAAAGATCTCATTTTTAATTATATCAGTTGCCCACCTCAGATCACACCCTCGCTGCAGAAACAACTGGGCCACTGGGCTGGGAGGAGGCTCTGGGGAGGAAGAGGGAAGGAGCAGGGAAAAGCACCATTCTAGGAGAGTGCTGGTGTTGGGGTAGTAATGGGCTCAGGCTTGGCAACTTCACAAGGAATTGTGAGGAAAATAGGAAATAGAAGGGAATGGATTAAAGAGTAAAAGAAAGAAACAGAAGATATGCAGGAGGAGCCCATTAGGACAATGCACCTTGACCAAAGAGTCCAAGCACAAAACCACTGTGCCTTTCACTGCAAGGCCAACAAGTTTAATAATGCTACTTCCAGCAGTAATCAACACTCATTTTCTTCAGACGGGGAACTGAAGAAAAGCAGCCTGTGTGACCACGGCCTCCAATACAGCCACTGATAACATGCAGACTCAGCAGAGAGGCTAAAGGCTGCATGGACACAATGAATAAATTACCCTCTCAACCCTCAGAGGATTATAGGTCTCTGTCAAGTCATTTAGATCCAAAATTTGACCTGTCTTAAAGCATTTATAGCTTGTCAGGGAATACGTTCTGTATATTCAACGGCCATTGTAAGGAATATAAATCTCTTCATTGAAAAAATTATGACACTGTTATAGTTAATAATTTTGATAACAATTCCTACCTACAGACAGCTTTCACCAAAAGAGCTTATGCACTACAAGTTCACACCTCAGCTTAATATACACTAACATCCCCAAGCAGACACATCCACCTACAAGACACTACTCCCAGTCTTATGCTATGATGAATAAGAAATAAATCACAGGAACACAAGCCGTCAAAAAAAACCTCAACAGAAATTATTAAAAAAAAAATCAGTCAAATGCAGAGGGACAGAGCAGGCAAGGGAGAAACAGGACATTTAGGGAAAGGCATTCAAAACTTCAGTGTTTTTTTCTGCCAGATTCTTTCTAGGAACCAAAAGCAGACTGGGCTGGAAGGCAGTGCTGTGCTAAAGGCAGGTGCATTAGGGCTTGTTAACTAAAAGTTTCAGGAAGAAGTAAGTACAGCATCAAAGATGCTTTCTTGATGTGAAGGTGGACAAAGCAGCAAGAGACAGAGACTGCTGAACTCAGCAGTAGCTAAATCTATACATGGGCAAAGCAATCTGTAAATGGAAACCTTTCCAAGCTGGAAGGAAAGCGAAGCTCCCTGTGTTCTAGCAGTGAGCATGACTGAATCTCCTGCTACTCATTATATCAGCATCATCCACTAACAGCACTGCACTTCAGGGCTTGTCAGCATTTCCACTCCAAAACTCAACACCAGAGAAGTTTATTAGTTGATTGTTTATCTGGGGAGGGTGTGGATGGCTGGAAGATGGTGCATATGTTGAAAGAGGGCACATATGTTCTCAGCTGAGAGATTTGTGTTGGGTTTTCTTTTTTAATGTGCTCTAAGACAGGTGAGCAATTTGCTAAGAGAGTTTGCCAGTTAACACGCAGTCTGTGAGTACAACAGGACTTCCAGTGCCAACCATGCATAAACTGCAGAAAACAGGGCAAGTCCAGTCTGGAATGACTGGAATGCAGGGGGGAAATAAACCCAGGCTTTTTATCCTGACAAGCACAGCTTCAGACCAACTCTAGGTCTGAGGAAAACAAAAAACAACTGGTTTGGACTGGCACATGTACATATCCAGATAAGCCTTGCTGCCTTTATTACATTAGGGGGAGATGAGGTGACCACTCTCAGAGCAAGACACTTGCTTTGAGGGGACTCTACAGCCCGCCCAGTTTCTCTGTGAACATCCCACTGGTGCCTTTACATGGAGATAGACATGCACCAGAGAGGGAAACATGCACCACCTCAGAGGGAAAATTCATCCTGCTTGATCAGTGAACTCTCCTCTGAGGTCTGTCTCTCTTCACTGACACTGAGCATGTGGGCTTCTAAATTAAATATCCCTGTTAGGTGATGGAATTTTGAGAATTCTAGCCCAGAAAATGAAACACTGAAATGTTTAGTCATGCAACTGCAAATGCACTGCTCTTTATCTTCGGAGATGTGTTTGTATAAAATTGGGATATATCAGTAGTGAGTTATCCCAATTTTAGGACAGTGGGAGGATAGTGCTGAGTGAGCTGTGGGAACTCTGTTCCCAAACCACGAATCAGACTCACCTTCCCTTAGTCCTTTATGCCTTAGAACTTGAACATCTCCTGATGCTCAAACTCCTGAATAACTGCTGTCAACATTTAGTTTCGCTCCAAATGTGTTAAAAATCAGTCTGAATGACACAAGCAGGAGAAGCTGTGTATTTATCACAGGGACAGTCCATGAGGTAGCTGGACCTCCTGCCCAGGTGTTCAGGAGCCAGAGAGATGCAGTCACGATGGTGCATAACTTGCCATTTGGCAGCATACCCTGCCCTCCCTACCCTGGATCTGCTGTGCCTGTGTATGGATAGCAACAATTTGCCCCCACAGATGGGCTGCTGATGGGCCAGCATTCCCCAAGGCATGGCAGCCTCACCTTCCCCCTCTCCCAGAGTTGCTCCTACTTTTAAATCAAAGACAAAATGCAAACCAGCTCCTAAGACATGTTCCCCTTGGTACACAATGGGTCTTTTTGGGATAGCCTTGCACAGAAATCCTCTTGCTTTTGGAAGTTCTGGCTTTCCTGAGAGGCTGCAAAGTAATTTGAGAGCAGTTTTGCCTAGGAGGGTGGCCGATACTGTTAACATTGCTCATGCTGAGCAATGAAGCTTGGATGTGACCTTATCAACAAGGATTTTTACAACTATGCAAGAGACAGAGCAAAATGATCTGGACAAACTTGGTGTCCTGGCAAAGAGCACACGAACAAGCAAAAATTGACTCATGACAACAAAAATCTGCCCTTGCATCATCGTGACTAAGCCATAATTAGACACCTCCATTTTTTTTAATCACTCATGATTCTTTTTAAGGGCTGGAAATATGAGAGAAAATTTCTCAAAATCTCACACAGAAATATTTTTTAAGTGACTTTTAAGCCCTTTTCATGTTGAAGTGAAATAAAAAGTTCTCAAAATCCTTGTTTTCTTTCAATTGTCCTGTAACTGACAGGAAAGGAGCTGTAGCCTTGGGCCTGGTGCAATAAGGAAAGGTAAGGAAGCTTTAGGACATCACTATACATTGTTTTTTATCTCATGGGCTGTCACATCCCCCTGGCTATCACAGAGTGATTGGGATGTGACCATATGCACAGCTAAATGTTTTAAGGCAACTTTAGGATTATTTGAGTAATTGATCACATGGAAATCAGAAAACCTAAGTCAGGACTTCTTGCATGAAGTTTACATTTTTTTCCCAGAAGCCATTTTGAAACCTAAGTCAAACCTCAGTTTAAGTATCTCAAGTAATAGCATTTACTATTTTACTAGGTTAATGACTTTCAATCTCAAAAATCCTCATCTTATCTCCAGCTTAGCTTCTAGCCACTTATACCTTTTTCCCAGCTACAGGGAACAGCTGTCTGTTAACTCAGAAGTTCCTTTCCTGGAAGACAGGGATGGTGACTCTGTTGTTCTCCATGAGGACAGCTGTACTCACAAAGGGCACTGAGGTTGGGGCAGAAGATAAGGGAGCACTTTTGACAGCCTCAGCATCTGTCTGGGGCCAAATCAGCTTGTCGTGTTCCTGGGAAATTCAATGCTTGTTCTATTGATCCTTGAGCCCAGCTCAATAACAGGACAAAAATGAACAGGGCCAGAGGACCCACCAGAAAGTTGTATTTTACCTTCAGAATTTTTTGCACTGAAACCAAATTATCTTGATTCAGGTCAGAAGATTTTCCCAGGAGACAGATGCCTCACATAAAATTAACATGGTATATTAACTAATGGTGTGTAAATAAAACCCATTTGAGTTACACTAAATCTATATTCAAAGAAGAGTTATTCCTAATAAAGAGCTGAGTCAGAGGGAAGCTCACCTGTGGTGCTGTGTTAAACATCCACTAAGATGCACTGCTCTGGCAAAACAGCTTTGCAAATTCTTTTATCACTGGTTTTGCTTTTAAACCTACCAAGGTGATAGTGATAACTAGGAGAAAGTTAAAAGAGCATGAGCCTTTCAGCCTGGTAGCTGTAACATCACAGTCTGCAGACTCAGCAGAGCACTCACAGACCTATGCTGAGAGGGGATGGGCTCCCATCCAAGCACAGACCCTGGAGCAGCACTAGTACAGCTGAAGGGAAGAAAACCCAAGATGCTGCCAGTCATAGACCTTCAGACTCCAAAATATGATCCAGCTTACCTAGTCTGACATCTCATAGCACACCACTATGGCATTGAAGTCATTAGTGACCAATAACTTATTCTCAGGTGAAGCTTGACCTCCCAGAGAAGGCATCCTGCCCTGAGCTGAGGCTCTCATGAAACAGCAAATCCTCTGTTTCCTTTGGTCATTCCTTCAAACAGTTAAATCTCCTCCCTCTCCCTTAAAGCCTTCAGCCCAGTTTCTGGCTGGAATTGCTCAGGAGTTTGTTGCTGGGTTTGTGAGGGCCTGTGGTATGGCCAGAATTCCTGATGGGTGCCTTGTTGCTCCAGGATTTCTGTGTTTTAATCAGTTAGGAAGCCAAAGCAGGCTGAGGGTGCAGGAGCATGTGGCATCCATGTGCAATGCAGTGTGTGATCCAGGCTTTTGCCTTTCCAGCTCTCAGCCATTCACATCCTGGCAACATCTCTCTTTTAAGTCCCCAAATACCCCCAGCCCAACAAAGAACAAATACCAGCTTCTCTGAAGCTACAGCAGAAAGAAAATGGCAGCTAAAAAAATGCATAAGGCCAACTTCAAAGTTGTTGAATTTGGTGCTCGGGCTTTGAAAAACCTGTCATTTGGGAGGGAGGGTGGGAGGCTGCTCTTTCCCCCTCCTTTCATTAAACGGCTCTTCAGAACTTGGGAGAGCTACAGCTCTCATTATGCATTCCTCCTTCTGGAAATAAATACTTGTGTGGGTTGTCACATTAGTCAGTAGATAGATGTCAAAAACAAATTACAGCCTGGCGTGGAGCCACGCATTGTGTGTGTGTCGCCACGGAGTGTCTGCTCTCGGCAAGGTGGTTGGCTCCTCGTGTCAGAAGGTGGAGTCTTTTCCAGGAGCAGGAGTCTTATAATGAGGGACTTTCTAAAGAAGGAACAGAGAATCACGATCTTGTTTCATTCCTTTCCCCACAAGGAGATATTACACAAACTCCCCATATGGCTCATTGCTACACAGAGAAATCCTACTCCTTCAGTGCTTCTTCCAGCTCTGTGAAGTCAAAAACAAGCTCAGCAGTCCCACAGCTCACTTCAGCCTTTAAATAAGCTGGGGCTCCCCAGAGGGATGAGAACCAAAAACTTACTTGTCCTTTCAAGGTGCAGAGAAATTTCCCTCATCCTTCTCTCTCTCTCATTTTACATGTTTTAGTCAGTTATGATGCCTAAATCAAATTCTTTTTCAAAAAATAACAAGATTTTAAAAACACACACAGTGTCCAACCCTCACTCCCAACCACTATTTTTTTTCCATCTGAGAGATCAGCATCCTGGATTATTCCCAGACTGGACCTCTGTGGAAAAGCTGAGCCATCCTGCACAATCCTGGCCCTGTGATTGGCATGTGTGAAAATACAAGCCAGGGAAGTCATTCAACAAATAACCAAAATTCTGCCCTAACCTGGATAAACAGAGGATTGCTTTTGAAAACCTAAAGGCAGAGGATACTAATTGGCATGAATAGATTCTCTGATGAGAATCCTTCAGTGAGTAAATGGAGTTGTTTCAGTTACACCAGGAATAACTTGAAGATCTTCCCAGGGCTGTAACTCAGGACCTGTAGTGGAAACTACAGTGTGGGACCTACAGATGAGAGAGATGAGAGAACTCATGGCCTGCCTTCCCCTTCAGCAGAAACCACGTCTCTAATCTTGAAATTCCTTTACATTAGCCTTGTCTCCAACCTTAGGATACCTTTGCACGCTGCAGTGAGAAGGCTACACATCATTTTTAGCTGGACAGCATCAGTAACATCATTGGTCAAATACTTCTGAACGAGGTTGCTGCTGGTAAATGCAAATGGACACAATTTAAACCCAAAACAGAACAAAACAACCCCCCAAAACTTTGTATCATTTCATTTACTGAATATTGACATAAGTAATGTATCCAGATACTGTATCTCCAACTAACCACAGAAACAATTTAAAAGTATGAGCCTCTTAAAAAGCAATAAATTTTAAGTGTTTTTTTCCTCCTTTAATAATTCATGCTACAGGAGTGGTGGTGTCAAACTTTCAGAAATAATCACTAGAAATTCAATTATTTATACAAATTAAAGTGGAGAATTTATGCAATCACATGATTCCAGCAGCGAGGGCTTTAAAAACCAAGCCAAGCATTGTGTGACACAGAAGATCCCTGTAAACTCAAACTGGACAATGAAAATAAATTTTCCACCAGCACTTTTTCTTATGCTGCCACTGAAAGCTCGTATTTCAGTCCTTACTCATTCTTGGTGAGTCACCAGCTTTTCAAGCTTTCAGATTTCACCCTTGTGACATTTGTGCATCAAACCTGACTGAGGCTTCAGTTCCTGTAAGCAGGGACAGGGCACAAATATTTCCCTGAGTCCTCAGCACCACACACACACCTTTGAAGAACGGTGCATGAGGCTTAAGGATGGCATATAAATGTGAATATTCAGGTGAATTAAGCAAACTGAAGCCAATTTTGCACCCCCTAAGGATCAATACTATTACACTACTCATGGTTTTATGCCTGGCAGTGTTTGTCAGCTTAGGACAAGGACACTGTGTTCAGGGCTCACATCGACAGGATCTTGAATTCTGAAGGCCTAAGTGCTTTTGAGAGTCCCGGCCCAAGTTTTCTCAAAGTGCTTAATACACAAAATTACTGCTATTATAAAACACTCATATTGTGTGATTAGAAACCCCTTCATTTTGAATCAGCTCTTTGCTATGGGACCCCACACAGCATGCACCAGGAGGAACACACAGGTACTTGAGGGGGGTTCTTTGTTTCTTTGTTGGTTTGAACAAAGCTGCAACAATAAAAGAAAACAGAGGCAGTAATGACCTTTTGTTTACAGAGATATATTATTGCCAGACTTTATGCTTTACAGGATTTTGCTAACTGCAGCAAAGCTCAGAAAGAATACAAAGCAGTTTTTAAAACTCCTCTCCATAAAAACAAAGATAAACCCCTAGCTAACATCCCCAGCAGGGAACTTGGAGCCACCAGCCAAGAAAGTATTGGGTTTGTCCCCGTTATTTTATTTTATATATACTTTATATAGATGCTAGCACCAGCACAGACATTTCATAAGTGCCCTTGGCTGCATCCATGTAGGTCTGTCTGTCTTAATGATTGGTCTCTAATGAAATATTTGAAGGCACTGCGCTGTCTCACGAAACACGTCACACGTAAATGCAAATCACAAAAGAAATACAAGCACTGTCTTTCAGACAGCTGCAAGTCACTGTACAGTCTCCTGTGTTTGGTTTTGGTCTGTTTATAAGGAGTAGTTAATTATGAGTGCTTGCAGTGCACTGGCAATGATCTTCAAGCTCCCCCTTTTCTCCTCTCTCTATCCATTTCAAAGGCTCTAGACTAAATTAATCAATATGCTTCAATTGTATGAGCACACTGGTGAGTTGTAGCACTCTGAAACTTGTCCTTTCAGGGGACTAGAACCACAGGAATCTTTTTTTTCTGGGTGTCTTTCAGCCACTGGGATAACTGCTGGGACTGAAGTGCTCCTGTCGCAGAATCACAGAATCAGTAAGGTTGGAAAAGGCCTGTAAGACCACTGAGTCCAACTGTTATGTCTGAGCATCAAATAAGATTTGGGGATCTGGAACACAGTGAATCAGATTACACCTCTCAAAACATCTTACCTGAAAAGGTATCTGGATGCTGGAATCAGGGTGGAGGAGTGAATGCCTCACTATGTCAGGTTTAATAATATTTTATGTTCTAGATTTTCCTTCTTAGCTTTGCACGCATTAAAAATAACATCAGCTCCTGAACTATAAAACCAAGGAAAGTGCCCGTATTCTCCTGTTGGGAACCCTCCAAGCACTGCTCTGAAGGGAGCAGCCTCAGTGCTGAACAGTCAGTCTCAGGGCACAAGAGCCAGGATTTAGCAGAAGTGCTGAATCAGTCTATAAAAAGCACAGGGTGCTTTTGCTTTGGGTGACAGCTTCTCAACACTTTTCAGAAAAACCTGGACTACTGTACATAAAACAAATTAAAGAAGAGTGGATGTTTCAGACAGTCCAGTCTCTGCTGTGGGTTGGATCTGTGCATCTGCTAAGATTATTTGTCTGACTTCCAACTGTGGTCCTAATTCTGAAAACTTGGCAGGGAAGGCCAGACATCAGGAGGAGCATCTCACATTACTAAATATGTCAAATGAGGACAGAGAGTGGAGCTGAAAAATAATAAGCTCAGCAAGAGCAATCTAGAGGTGTGTCTTTATCTTTGAGGGCTTATCCATTGAACAGGAGATTTGGCTATTTGGTTATCTTTCCCAGCACAGAGCCACGGCTTTGCTCCAGGGAGCTGTGCTGGAACAGATTCTCTGGAGAATCTGCCCTTGTTTCATCCCTGAAGTGCTTTTTTCATTTGCTTGCCTCCTTCTTTCACTGAGGCCATCTTGGGATGCATTAACAATCTGAGCATGGGGAGGGTTTTTCAGATTTTTTTCTCCTTTTAACAAGCCATTCAGGTTCTAACTTTCTAAATTTCATATTACCTAATGGGCACTTCACCTGCTTTATAAAGTTGTGCACTAGGAGCAAAACTACAGACCCCAGTTTGGGAGTATCTAGATAAAAAGGATTCTTCCACGGCAGGAAAGAGAAAGGTTAAAGTGAAAGACAAATTTAAAAGAAGCTCAAGAAAAACTTGCAGACTGTTTCTGTTCCAAATGTAAGTGTTGCAAGGAGGAAAGAGAAGAGAAAAAAATATATTTATAGTAATGTAACAGTATGGCATCTATGGTCTCTGCTTCTTCCTTTTTCAGCTCCTCTACCATACCCTTCTCCTCCCTAGGGAACCTTAAATCCATCTTCCTTCTTCCACGTCCTGCAGTTTGAAATCTACAATTTTCCATATTTCCTAACTGGTGTAGTTTTTTGTTCCTCAGTCACAAGAACAATTAAAGTGGAGGTCCTGTTGTAATCAGTGTCATTCTCTCTCTGACAGCCGAATACAAATGAGGGGGGATCACAGATTAGAGAAGTGAGTCCTGATGTTCTGCACCCCAAGCACTGCTCTGAACCCACCACAGGAAGATGTTCCTGTTAGAGCTGGGAAAGCTCCGGAGGTCCATAGGGTACTGAAAAAGCTTCCAGAGGTAAGGAAAACCTTTTACACAAAGAATGACTACAATTATGATTAGCACGGAGCTGACGCAGGATATGAGAGAGGTTTTCTAAACCTTAGGTGGCTCAGAGAAAGCAGGTGGGGATTCCTTGTTTGTGTGTCCTGCAGTGAGAGCAATGGCCATCAAAAGACACCTGTGGAACCAAGGCTCAGACTGGAAGAGCCTTCCCGAAGAACTCTGTGGGTGCTGAGAGCTCACAGGGGCAAACTGGACATCCAGTCTGACTCAGGGCAACCATTCTGGTCCTTATAGCACAAATCAGGCCTTTGGGTTTTAACCTGATTTTGTGCATGACCTGTAATGGAGAAGAACTCAATTTGCAGAAAGCAGGATAGTTTTGAAGTCATAATATTTAAGAACAACAATTTGTTTCAAATGCAAACCTGATTTGGAATCAGTGAGAGATAAGTAAATAAGGGAGTTCATGGTGCCAATTACTCTGAATCATTTTCTAAGTATTTCTAAGTATTAAAAGTTGAAAGACATATGAGGAGGAGGAAGAGTTCAGTCCTTGCTGCTGATGAAAAAGAAATATCAAAAATACTTTAGGAGACAATGGAACAACAGCTGCAATTTTCAGAAAGGCTTATTTCTGATTATGGTCAATCAGAAAAAAAATCCAATGAATAATTTTCTTTCAAGGAAGACCTTTGCTTTCTAATTAATTTATTTCCATTTGAAAAATCCTTCCCTTTCACTCAAATGCTGAGTTACCCATATTTTATGTCATTGGTGACTGTGCTGCTTTCAGCCTAATCCCAGCGAGCAGAAGTGCAAAAAATAAAAACCAGCAAAGGAGTCTGGCAGGAGAGTGAACTGCTCCCCCAGCATGTGCTTTGTGAGCTCGGGATGTGCAAGGAGCCATGAGCTGGCAAAAGTTTTGAAGCCATTCTGTTTTCTCTCCTTCTTGACTAGCAGAAACTGAGGACCATAGTGGGTTGTTCTTGAGCAGAAACAAACGGAATGTCCTTTCAGGACTGCAGCTGGAGGGGGTCAAATCTCTTCCCCGACTGAACTGGGGCAAAGTGACACAGTGGAGGTGGGGAGGGACTTTTGTAGCTACACAGTAAACAGCAACATTTCCTGCACCAGATCTACCTTTGAATACTCCATTTTCCCTCTTTTTTATTTTTTTCTGGTGAGTACAAGCAACATTCCACTTTGATCAAATGCCAACAAGATTGTCAAGAAGGCAACAGCCCCCTCCACTTCTGCTCACGACATTTAAACAAATTAAATCAAACTCAGGGAAGACTGAAATGTTTGACTTTTGCTGAACTGGGAGGTTGTAATCAATTAAACCACTGGCTATGCCTTCTATCCTGCTGCAGGACCCTGCTCTGCTTCTGCTGAAGTCAGAATTCCATCAATAACTGCAAGCAGATGGGAGCCTTGACCAGCTACTTGCTTTTCTTCTCCTCCCAGAGAGTGACACACGTGCTCCTTCCCAGGACATTGACAGGGCTCTGCTATTCTGTACCAGGGTGGTGAAAACTCTAACACTTCAGGGGCAGCCTCTACTCCACTGAAAAGTTAATATATAGGTTTGTACTTGATTTGGACTCCTACCAAAATGCATGAGACAGCAAGTTACTGTAATCCCTAGTGTTGGCTGGTAGTTAAATCCTCCCAGTGTCCTGTGTTTTTGGGTAATGGAACCATTCACAGCCATGCCAAGGAGTGACAAGTTGGCAGCATCTGCTGTGCTCATCTTCTGGAGCCACAGGCAGCACACTGGTTTCCTCCTGACATGTTTCTAAAACACACATCAGTACACACCGGTGAGGTGCAGTGATTTCCAGAAAGGGCAGGAAGAGAAATTGATGGAAAAGCGTGGAAAAAGTCTATGTTCCATTTCTCAGAACATCTCTCTTGGAAACAGAAGACTTGTCTACACTTGTAAGCACTCCAGTTTGCTGTGGCAACTTAAATTTACATCCCAGCTCATGCAAGTGTAAGCAAGTTGAGATGCTCTAACAGACATCAATAATGAAATCAAGGAGACACATTCACACATGCAGATGTGAGAACACATGAATTTAGACATAGTTATGGATATACCTGCATGTATATGCTAAAATGAACTACTTAACTGATGTGTACTCTGACATGGATTGCCTTTTTATTATTTTAAGTACTTTTTATTCTATTATATTAGAAGCAAATTGTACAATGGAACCTGACATGTTAAGTATGATTTCAGTAATTAGGTAATAACTGCACCAGCTCCTCGACAAGTGTCTCCCCACTTTGTCTTTGGCTGATATTCTGATATTAATTTCTTCCTCAAGCACCTTAAACAGAATTCATATGAAGGAAACTGAAAGAAACCAAAAACTTAGTCTTCAAATACAAATCTTCTTTTCCCTAGTTTATTCTTCTAGGAGTACAAAGTTTGGATCTGTCGAGTAAACCAGTGAGACTCGTGGAGGAAAATGTTTTAAAAAGAACAGTGAGTTCTTCTGAAAATGTACAGTAAGCTGAAAATCACCTTCAGATTTTTAGTTATTCAAGAAAAAAACAAACCTTACCATGCTAAATATAGTTAAAGATCATCTTTACAGTTTCAGTTCTCCTGAAAGAACCATCAGAGTTTTCCCTCTGGAAAGGAAGGAATTGATTGGGCATTTTCTCCAGGGAGACCTAGAGCAGCACCGGCTGCTTCTTCCATTTTTTTCAAGTATTACATAGAAATGTCATCCAGGAACTTTCCTAAAGCTTTCTGAGAAAAAAAAAATCACACTGCTGTGCTAGAGGTACACGCAGAGAATTCAGTAAATGATATGTTGATTAAAAGATTCCGCGTGGATTTTTTTGCTAACCTGTAGACTCGAATCTGTTCCTTCCACTCTGGAGACCAACACGATTTGCTTTGTGCATTATTCACATGTATTGTTTCAGAAACATGCATCCAGCCACACAGTGTGTTATGTAAATGATGCAATAGAAAGACTTCACTTTTTTGCCTTATTTAGACAAAAAGTAACGTGAAGTCTAATTTTCTCTTCCCATGCAGAATGTCCCTGCTCTGTGCTGTGGGACCCAGATTATACTCGCACTTAAATCCCACAATCTGACCTCCTGCTGGAAAAGCCTGCACTAAACCAGGAAATTGTTTCACTTTTTAAGTGTTCCTCTAATGATTTTATTTTAACACACTCATTTTATACCTTTTAGCATCTCTTTGACACCAAGCAATCAAAAGAGTACATGAGGTGGGGACAATACCAAATTAGTGGCAACTGATCCAATCCAAAGAATGAAAAAAACCAACCACCCTGCTGACTCTGGATCAAGATTCAGTCATGCATGCAAGGCAGCAGCAGATTGATTACTTTTTGGCCTCTTGGCACATTTACAGTTAAATTACTTCATTTGTAATGGAATCGATATTTCTAATTACGTCAATTAAAATATTAGAAATGTAATGATCTACAATAGAAGTGAAACAAGGATACAACCCAGTATTTTCTGGATGTGTTCCAGTGCAGTTCCCAGCTCAAGGTACATTCTTTATGAAAATAAAGAAACAGAAACATGACAGTGTTGGGTCCTGGGGACCTTGGGTGGCAATCTCCTCATTGCTGCTCTGAGGCAGCCTCATGTGTGTCCCAGGATATCCACATATTCCCAACAGGTGTTTGTTTAACCCAGCCACTGAAAGATTGATTCTACAGTCACATTTAAATGGCTGACACTTTTTAATGCGCATTAAAACAAACCCACCCCCTTTTTCACCCCAGCTTCTGAACTGATATCCCAGTGTAAAAGCTGGAGCATGGAAAACTGGCCTGAGAAGCACTTGCAGCATGAGCGTATTGAGGAGCAACGTCATGCTGCCAAAACCAGAGAAACTGCAGATCCAGATGAAGGAAAAAACCATTGGAGAACAAGCCATACCCAGGCACAGGGATTCCTGACTTGCTAAGTAGCATTCAAGGGCAGAGATAGCTGAACTAGGGGGAGAAAAATGTAAAGATTCATTATTTTGCCAAAACCTGTATATTTCAAGTGCTAGTTAAAAGGTGAAGGTTTCTGTGATCCTTACAAAATCAATGTTTACTGCTTTATACAATGACAAATTCCCTAAGAGGACAATCGTAAACTAGGTGTTCAATGACCACAACTCTTCTGGAGACATGGACAGGAAATATATGCACTCAGCACAGAAGAAAATGAAGACATACTTATCCAATGGTAATGGCACCCACTGGAAAAAAATGGGTATTCATTTGTACAACTTTCCTCTGCTCAGCCCAGTGCTTTCCAGTGCTGCAGCATTTTGAGCACAGGTTACAAGTTTGGGCTGACTGTGGAAATGCACCTCCATAAACCTAGAATTGGGAAGTTCTGTGTCCCTTGCAGCTGTGGGAGGGAGCAGGTACACACTTACTGGCACACCTTACACCCCACTCACTGATGCTTTGTGCTCCGTGTCCTCATCACTGGAACTCAAAATGAAGACCCATCCAAGGGACTGATCCCAGACAGGCTGGTGGGGAAACACTTGGCTTGGCATAATTATTTTCACACCACATAGATTAATCTGAGTACTTAAATTCTGCTTGCGAGTTCCTAACTAACATTACTGGGCTGCAGAATTTCTAATTACAAGTATTACCATTTCTAATCTCCTGAAGCCCTGCCTGCTGTGTCTGCAACCGAGTCATCACATTACAAGGCCCTCTATTGTCTCACTGCATTCTTCTCAGGCCTTCAGATGTTAAAAAACTATAATAATGAAACAGAAGGATAACAATAGGTCTGAGCAGCACGATATAGTGCATTTTAATTTTAAATGTCAGGCTTTCTAATAATGGGGCACACCTGAAAACTAATGTGGGCTTACCATAGGCAGGCATCTGAAAATACTGAGATTTCCTGATCACACCACAAAGAACCTGAGCTGGAGCAACAGGGAGGGAAATGAAGGTGGAGATCACTGACCAGTCTGGATTAACACAGGCCCTGAAATAAATACAACACACTCCCTGCTCTTTGCCAGCCTTTGGAGTGGTCTGCACAGCACTAGCACACACATACACCACATTTTCGGTACTCCCAAACCCACCAGAAAGTGAGGAGACACAACAGAAAGCACAAAGTACTTTGAGAATTTGTGACAATAAAGACTTATGGTATGAAAACACAGTAAGGGAAAGGCAATATAATTGTGGTATGAATCAATAGAGTCTAACTGCAGGGAGAATATTAATGTTATTACACATTTAATCCATGGCTGAATTTGTCTTAATGAATTGTTAATGTTCTTTCTAAAACAAACAGGCCAGGTCATTTTGCTCCTTTCTACCTTTGCAAGCTGCTTTCATTACATCTCCACATCCCTCTGAAATAAGGCACACCATGACTACTTTTGAAATCTATAAAGCTAAAAACCTCTACAGTGGGGAAGAGAAGCAGCAGAAAATTATAGTGCACATGTGTAAAGTACAGCCTGCCAAGAGCAAAAAAGTTTTAATTTGTCGCTGCTGGGCTGTGGATTTGCAGTGCCAAAACTATTAAGGTCAGGACACTGCAGAGAGGGGCAAGAGCTACTCGTGGACCTCACTGTACACAGCACTGATCAAAGCCAGCTTGGAGAGGGCACGTAACAATGAGATAGCCCTTCAAAGGGGAAAAGAAGGGAACCTGTGGAAAGGAACTGGCCAAATCCTCCATCACAGCACAAGAGAAATGCCGGATCCTTTGATCACAGGCCTTGAACAAGGAGGGAACCCTCAGCTCTGGATCAATGTGGCCACTTGCACCCTCCACCTGAGCACTGAGGGTGAACCAGTCACCTCCAGGACAGGCAACACTGCACCAAAACATGCCCAGTCCCCTTTGCTGCCCCCACCTCAGGCCCTGTGCAGCAACACCAGCACTGGGATTGCACAGTGAGCCACTGCAGCACCTTCACCCAGGGCACACCTGGGGCCTCATCCTGCACTGAGCGCCTGTGCTGCCCTTGGGGGACAGCCCAGCACAGACAGCTCGGTCTAGGAAGGTACAAAACTGATCTCTGGGGATCTCAGAGGGGGAGGAAAAAGAGGGAAAATGTCAGAGTCTGTGTGATTTCATTTGTCCTTATGCACCCTCTAATATACAATTACTGAGGGGTACAATGGGAGGGGTAAGGTGAGTTGGTTTAGTGTGCTTTAATTGTGCATCTCTGTAACAAAATAAAGCTTTAGGTATTCTTTGAGGTGACCTTAGATTTCTCAGCTTTACTGCTCTTGTTTTTTAAAAGCAATATTCTTGCAGTGATTTTTACTTCAAGATTACTTACACGCGCTTTCAAGGTTTAAACCACTTTACTATTCCCATCTGTAAGGGAATAACAAAGGGAGAAAATGTACACTTCAAAATTCTTGATAAAAGTAGTGAATATGTTCAAATTCAGTCTTTCTTATTTTCTAACCAATAATAATAATAAAATCTACTGGTGTCCCTCCTGTCCCATAACTCATTTCTTTGCTCTGCCTGTGAGATCTAACATTGTCAGAGATGTATAATATAACATATTCCAGCTCATGCAAACAAAAGCAGCACAAAAAAAAAAAGTACACAGTGGTTTTGAGTCATTCTTCACAAATAACAGCAACAAATCATCTTCCAAAGGAGCTTGATTTACACCAGCACTTTGGTTGTCTATTATGTTAGGTGGATTTTTGGGGGTTTTTTCCTAACAATTGTTATTTCAGAGTCACATGGACACCATTGCTCAACCTTGGACTGTATTGTCTTCCCCTGATATATTTATTCCTCTTCCTTCCCTCCTCTCCCACTTCACATCACTCTTTGTTCTGGATGCGCAGAGGAGAACCCAGTGGGACACGACTGGAGGCAATAAGGATGGCAGTAAACCAGCAGGGCTCTGTGGAGTAAAGTCTGTTGCAAACTCTATTGCTTATCCAGGTGCCCCCTAGATTGGCTCAGAGAATTCCTGCCTCTCATCCTACAGAAATCTCCCTGAAGGCTGAACCACCTGGCTCTCAGGGAGAGCCGGAAACTCTCACACACTGGCAGCTTCACATGAAATTTGATGGAGTTTGCTTTGTTAATGAAAAGAGGCTTGAAGTGCAATGTAACACTTCAAAAAAGGGCTTGAAGACCTCTTTGAGCACGGACAGAGGGGAGTAAAGGACCTCTTTGTATAAAAGAAACACCTTTTCTAAGTATCCAGTTTTAACTAACAATGCCTGTAATGCTACTACGTGCTCTTAAAAACCTTAATTCAAAGCAACAGAGCTTCTCCCGTTTGTGCACTCCTCAAATTTTCCCATGCACATGTGAGCATCAGGACAATAAATTTGAGCATAGCAATAATATGACTGGCTTCCTCAGACCTTCTGAGCCTTTTGTTACTTCTCCCAGACCTCTCAGGTCATGCTGGAAACCACTGATCTAGTTATATCCTTTTCCTCAGGGGTCACAATAAAGCACCAGTAATAAACTGAGTCCTAATGGAGCCCATTTCTTCCTGGAATCCCACAGAATTTCTCAAACACCGACGAATTACGTCACACCTCATCCTTTACAAAATACCCAGATATTACTATGATTGTTACTAATATAGAGGACACCGAGAACTAGGGTTAGGGTTATCAACAGAGGCAATCCATAGGCTAAGGTGTATTTCCTAGACAGTCCAAAACATGTCCTGCATAGCTCCTGGGATCTAGCAGGACTAACAACACTTAGTGTATGGCATGTGTAGCCATATGTGACTTTTCCAGCCTAGTAGGAAAAGCTGGTTTCAGGGGCAGGAGCTGAGCCAAGACTCTGCTGAGAAGTCAATTTATAACAAATGCAGTATAGAAAACAGATCTGGAAAACCCACATCCAGGGAAAAACATTATCGAACTCAGGAGACTTTGCCAGACTGTTTCACTCATCCACTCTAATTTGGGAATTAGAAAACCTTTCAAATTAAGTGACAGGACGCAAGGGAATGGCTGTGTCCGGGCAGGGTTAGGTTGGATCTCAGGCAAAGGCTCCTCCCCAGAGGGTGGTGGGCACTGACCAGGCTCCCCAGGGCCGTGGGCACAGTCCCAAGGCTGCCAGAGCTCCAGGAGGGTTTGGAGCTCTCAGGGACAGGGTGGGATTGTTGGGGTGTCCTGGGCAGGGCAAGGAGTTGGACTCGATGATCCCTGTGGGTCCCTTCCAGCTTCACAGGATATTCTGTGGCTATATGGTTCTAATAAATCTCAAGTGGGGTAAATTCTGCCAATGTATCTTAACTAAGGCAAAGGATCAGAAGAATTAAACTGAAATTCATTCCAACCTCTTTTCCAGGCCTTTACAGTTATTTACACGTTTTCCAGAAAGTATCTTTAAACATCTGTGCTTTCCCTGCCTGAAAACATGAAGACTAATGGGTGAAAGGTGATTTTTCTACTGTTACACCAAATCAGGCTGACTTTGGACTCTGGTTTTAGGCACAAGTGTGTGAATTACAACAGTCTCGTTCTCATTCACATGCATAACAACACAGCTCCCATTAACACCATTGGAAAGACAAAGGAGCAGGAAAAGGAGTGCTTTCTTCAGCCAAAATAAGATCATGTAAACCTACTGCTTTTAATGGCTATAAGCAAAGCAACACCAGTGGAGGATCATTTACTCCGGATGTTCAGAACTAGAGCTGAAATGATGCTTGCATAGCGTTTTTAAAAAGTAAAACATCTCGTATAATTTCAAAGCTGTTTTTCCTACTTTCTCCTTTGCTGTCTAAAAAGTGTAGCTGCAGGATTCTATATACCCTCCCCATGCAATATGCATTCAGATTGTGGCTGACAGGGGTAGATTTGGAAGTAAGATTTATCTCAAAGTATGTTTCCATGTTTACACACTCAGCATCATTTTTCATTTCCACCTTTAAGCATTATTCCTCCTTGGCAGTAGAAGTCAGGTTCTTAATTATGTGGAATTTTTCATTGTAATGAAAGGAAACATAAAGATCCTTGTGAACACACTCACATTTATAACTTATTTACAATGTGTTTTCAGAGTTCCAATAACTCATGGTGCTAAAGGTGGAAGACTCCACACACTAGCAGCAGTATTAATGCTTTGAAAAATTATTAGCCAAACCAGGAATTTTATTGGTCAGCGTCTCATGTTAGATGTGCTCTGCTGGGATTTTGCTATATCAATGCTTACTTCATGTTCTGACAATTTTTCTAACCAGCCTGAGATATTATTGTATTAGATGATGATTTACTCATTCTATTAAGCCCTGACACTAAATACATTTTATGCTAAATTAGTTCTTTCTTAAAAAGACTTTCTTCCTGATAGAGAAAAAAAGAACTCTGTTCCATTTAGGAGGCAAAAGTAAACCACTGCAAGGTCTGAAAGATAATAAACCTTTTCAGGAAAGAAATACTTGATTTTTTAATGTGATGATGAACTGCTTTTGAGGGCAAACCCACAACAGGATCTACTATCTGAAAGTTCTCCTGCCAAAGAGCATAAATGTCAGGAAAAAGAGCATAATGAGCAGGAAGGTCTCCGTGCCTCTTTTGATGTTTGTTTCTAACAAAAAAGAAGCAATACTTAACTGTTAGTTGTGCTGGCAGCAAGGCCATAAGAAATTAGGAGTCACATGCTTGACACTCTAGGCAAGACCATATTGGCACTGGACTCAAGGTTGAGCTACAAAACCTGTGGGGTTTTGTCCATAGTAAGCCTAGGTCAAGTCTCACAATAAAACAAAGCAGGGCAGAGCTCAGCTCTGGTATCAGTGACAGGCAGGATTCCATGCACATTCTCAGAGGACAAGGGCTTTGGTAAATATGGATCCAACAAAAACACTATTTCTGACCACTCTGGTCTGTTTTTAAATTAAAAGCTCCTGACTGCCACTGAGAACTTGCCTAGGTCTGAAGGGCTGCACTCATAAATGTTGATCATACCATTGCATCCAGAGCTATTTGTGCTCAAACTAAATACATGCTCCTTGATGAAATCAGTAAAAATTACAGTTATTTGTAAACTGTTTTACTAAATAACAGAAGAGAGTAGTGCTTCGATTGCACTAATTGCAACATTTTCATGAAGAAAGGATTACTGGCTTCTTATTTCAGACTACTGGCATAGAGATTCAGGTTTTATCCTATCAAAGAAAATAAAGGTTGATACCTGTCTTAATCTAGAAACAACATAAAGAATGCCATGAAAGGTCTGGCAAGGCATTCATCTTTCTATCACATGAGGGTTTGGAGGGGTGGCTTTCATATCCCACTGTATAATTTCTACTTTTGAGTGATGGTTACCCAGCAATAGATGTCTGACCCTGCTCCTCCCTGGCTGGTGATGTAAAACGTTGCTGCCAGACTGGTGGTGTAATGAGATTTCATTTGAATGCTGAATTTCTGAAGGCCTTAGGGACTCCCTCAAACTTTCCCCCTCAGGATACTTTGGCATGAACACCTCAAAAATCAAGCGCAAGAAACACAGATCTCTTGTTCTTTGTATCCTCAGACGCACCTGTAGCCAGGACAGACTATGGGTATAAAATCTGATTTGTACAAAGTCAGACAATACTATCAGAGAAGAGAATCACAGTAACAGCATTTAAGGATACTTAGATACTTTCCAGGGATCTTGCCTGGTTCTCAACTTGAATAAATCAGCGAAACTCCACTGATACACCAATTTATGTGCCCTGTTCACTGTCTTCTGACCAAGCATCTCACAGAAACTCCTCACCTATAGCTCTTGCCTCTGATCCTGGTTTATTCTCACAACCATGAACATCTGATAATACACTGTGATTAGATAAACTGAAACTTGCAGTAATTTATGGTGAATATATGTCTGGTCTACACACACAGAAATTACAGCGATTTAACTAAATCGGTTTCTCAGTCAGTTTAACTAAATTGGAGCTTCCAAGCAAGGACACATAAATGGCTAATTTCATGTTAGCTTAATTCAGTTTCAAGAATGTCCGCACAGGAGGGTTCCAGTGATTTTATTGATTTAGAAACCAATTTATTTCAGCCACTACTGTTTGTGTGTAGGTAGAGACAAGAGCAAGCTGCAAAATGAAACATTAATTGTCAGCATTACTACTCCCAGGAACTAAAGAAGGAATTAGTTTGAATAAAGTTATCATTTGTTAATGAACAGCACATGGGCCACAATAAAGCTAATAAAGAGTGTTTGTTTACATGATGGTTTTCCTCAAGGCAGCTGATATGGCATTAGTGATGAAATGTCACACGTTGTTACATTGCAGCCATAGTGTGAAAAGGTTAAAATGTAAATATATCTAAACATATTGGGGCTATTGTGATTATTGCTTATTTTTGCTTATATTACAACAGATGGAAAAAAACCCCAAAAAAACCAAAATTCCCACCTTTACTTTCCATTTGTAACCTTTATTTTTTTCCCCCGAATTTTAGGGTTTGGATAAACTAAAGAATTTAATGCTTATTTATTCCAACAGGCATGCTAAGAATTCGTCCTTTATTTTAAATATCAAACGTAGATATTGGTTAATGCTGTGGTATGACAGATTGAGATGATTCCCCCTTTATCCTAATGATCTACAACCAGCTAAAGGCATCTGAGTGGTGGTTGAAGATGTGCATAAACTGAATATTCAAACACTTCCAGTGCTGATTCCAAGGCAAAAGGCAGAATTCAGGTTTCCTGACATGAGGGCAGTCCCCTTAGTACCAGTGACCTGAGTCTGAAGTGAGGTCAAACACCTTTTGATCCGGAGGATATCAGAAAATAGCCAGATTAGAAATCCCTGGTATTCTCTCTTGGTCCCCGGGATGTAATCATGATGTCATGGGATACAATCATGATGTCATCTACCAGGAACAGGACATTCCTGTGAAATGCTGCCTCATTTCACACCAGACAATTGGGAGCTAGTGCAGAAAAACTAATTTTGTCCCTCTCTCTCCAGACTATCCGGGAAGCCACTGAACAGTGATGATCACAGGGCATTGAAGTGCAAATGTCACTTGAATAGCCCGGACAGATGTGTCTTTTCACGGCGAGATTAGACCGTGGCCCTGAGTGCTGGGGAGAGAGGCAGACAAGACTCCTGTGCTCCTGTGCATGTGCAGTAGCACACACAGTGTTCTTTGCATTCACAGTTAGGGGCAGGTCTTGCTCCTTTCTCAGGATTCTCACATCTCTGGCAGGTACTTTTTTGATCACCACTTTTAGAAAATGCAAGGATTTTTTGACAAGCTCTAGGAGGGTCTCGGAGATGAACAGCTATTCCCATCAGTCATGACATTCCCTGTCCCCTCCCCTTCACACACCCCGTGTCTTTCACAAGATTCCTCCCAGGGCAAGGGGTCCCAGGGCTGTTCCACTCCATCCTCCACCTCCAGCTCTAATCCCAGGCGCTGCAGACTTTGTGCCTGCCATGTGTCTTAAATACTTGCCATCCATGGCTATCTCGCTGCCTTTCAAGGACTGATTAATTACTTTGTAAAGCACTTTGAACATAAAAGGAGCTCTAATATCAATGGTAAGTACTATGGTTATTTACTCTTCTGGCTTTCCTCTCTGTCGTAGTAGAGAGAAATCAGTGGGCACCTGGATTTTGATCCCTGACCAAAAAACTGCATTTGGCCTGTGGAATTCAGCAGCACATGACAGACACACTCTGTGTCCTGCCACACAGAGGAGGATCACGCTTAAATTCTGTCACCACATTCTCATGTGGTGGCCCAGACTGTTTCCAGACAAGCACGATATTTCAGTGATATGTATTTAACAACTAAACATGGCTGCTGCTTTTACAACTATTGTTTTCTCACAGCCTTCCAGGCAGCTGGAACAATCTGAAAGGCTTGGGGATGAGTCAGGGAGGTGCAACACAGACATGTTATCACCAAGAACAAGGAAGAGGCAAAGGGCTGTGAAAGACAAATGAAGAACTAAGAAAACTTAGAGAAACTCTTGCCTTCTCCATGAACACTTTGTCCCAGGAGGGCAGCTGAAGGTATTAGAAAGATTCCTACCCAAAAATGCAGTGTCTTTATCAGAAAAAGATAATGTAGTTGATTTATGCTGCTTCATTCTTGTTCCCTGGCAGACCAGCCTGTAATGCACACCTGAAACACAAAGTCACAGCAACTTCTACATGATTGCAATGATAACCTTAACTTACTTGGGAATTACACAAAGCTTCTCTTTCTTCTCACAGCATTCAGTACATGGAATATATAATTTGCTTAAACTCAAAAATACCCTTTCTCCAAATTTCAGTCTCACTCTAACACTTTCCAGACATAGGATTAAAGGGAGATATTGTCCCTTGCAAAATAAACACTTTCCTCGAAGCTGTAAATGAGAACCTCCTTAAACCAGCTCAGCTTTGAGCTCCCCAGGCAGCCTGGCACAGCCACTAGCTCTCTTGGCTGTGACTGCAGGTTTCCTGGTTGCTACTGAATGAGTGGAAAAATGTCAACTTTGAAAGGAAAAAAAAAGAAGAAAACAATAACAAATGGCTCTTAACTGCACAGCAGACTGAAACACAGGTGCCAACATTAGGAATAAATGAACTAACTGCTGGTTTCACATTATAAGGTTCTGCTGCTTGCTACAGTTTAAGTGTAAGATGTGATTAGCTGCAAACAGGTAGGGCTGCACTTGCTGAATGTTCAAATATAAGAAAAAGCTGATGGATACACAAGTAACCAAGTACAAGCATGGTGTGACTGTACATGCAAGGCACATTCAGCTTGCCTAGAGCCCAAAGCCTTACATGTTCGAGCCCTAAATCGCTCCCCTGGCACCACAGCCAGATCCAGGGCTGCGGAAATCCTCTACAAACAGTCCTGGACTGCCTCCGAGATGTCTCACAATTAAAGTTCAGCAAGAGTTTCAGTCTGTAGTATCCAGTCTGTAGTATTCCAGAATAAGCTCCTCTGAATCAGATGGAAAGCTGCATTCCAAGCTTATTTTTAAAGGATCCAGTTAAAATTCCTTGCTGCTGGAGGGCTGGCATTTTGCACCATTAAACACACTTGTCTTTTAAGAAGTTCCATGTAACATAGATGAAATTCAGAGTTCCATCTGCATGAGGGCAGGGAGGCTGCAGGGATTTAAGGGACTTCTGTGCTTGCTCTGAGTGCAGTGCAGTAAGGACAAGTGCTTGCTGTGTAGAGTTGCATCTGTCCTTGGTAATCGGGAGCAGAAGTCCATCTGCCAGGATGTGTTTGGTAAATCTCTTTGCAGGCTGCCATTTTGTGAGCAAGGACATCTACATCCCCCCCAGTGACCCCTCCCTGAAACCGTTTGTAGAACCTGCCAGCTGTTCCTTTCTCTGTCTCATCCTCCAGTTATCCTTAAGGAGAGCGTGGAAAGAGGAAAAATCCCTGTGCACACTCCCATGTGCACACAGCACATATGCATGTGCAGGCACGAGGAGGATGAGGGAGGCAAGAAGGCATTCCCTGGACAATGGAGACTGGCGTGTTTCTGGTGAAGAAAAGGCCAGGCAGCAAATCACACCTGCCACGGGGGTCTGCTGAAGCAGCAGCACAACCTGCACTCTGGCTTTTTTCCCTGCCCCTTTGCTCCATTCCTTCTGGAGCTGTCCAGCACGATAATCCACCTTTTGGGTTGAAGAAGGATAAAATGCATGAAAAGAGGTAAAAGACACAAAATCTCACTGAAGAACCTTCCAAGAATGAACGGGTGCACTCTTAATTACATTAATATTAAAGGACTTACTGGAAGACACTGTAAGAATAATTCTTTCTGAACACTTCAATAGATGAGCATGGCTTTCCTTTTCCCACTTCAGAGTGCTCTTTATTTAAACTTAAACATTTTAAAATGTCTTAATTGCTTCTAATGTTTCATCTGAAAGGAATGTCTTGTAGAGGAGGAAAACTGTTTAGTTGGGTTTTTCATGAGTAATTCTCAATGGAAATTCTTATCATTAGAAATCTGACCTTACATTTAAAGAGCTGCAAGGGGAAAAAGCATAATTAATTAATTAGACACATTGTTTTTCCTCCAGCATATTTTAAAAATTAGCAGCTGGAGAATGAAGGAGTTGGGGGTTGATCCTGCAGTCCTTTCACACAATAGCTGCTGCACTGATGACTTTGGGAATGCAGGCAGGGGCAGAAGGATCAGGCCATAAAGCATAAGACAGTCCTAAGCCAGGCTGGTGGATAGGCACAGGTCGGGCCTCTTGCCAGAGTATCCTGAGCCCTCTCATTCCCCACTGGAGTAAATGGGAACAAAACATTGGGAACAAAAGGGGTACTTTGTGGACACAGGATTTAGGTGTTTTATGGCATTCAGGGACCATCTTTCCACCCCTGGACACACCAGTTCCATCCTGCACAGTGCTATTGATTTTAATTGGGTGCCATATCACCTTACTCCAGCATAACACAGCTGGGAAGCAGGTCCTGAATACCTAATCCACAAGCAACTGTACTTCAAGTATCTCTTTATTTGCATTTCCATCCTGAGGCATCATTTATCATGAGAACTATTCAGCATACAGGATTTTAGAGTTTCATGTTCCTGACATTTCACCATTCCGGTAACTACTTCTCAAACCATGACTGAGATTTTGATCTGAGCCTCAAGACTCAGTTGTTTGCTCACTCCTAGTTCACACATATGGAAATACCTTCTATACTTCAAAAATCATCACTTTTGAGATCTCTGACTGTCATTTCATTCTCACTATTACAGAGATAGAACAGCAACTTCATGACTGCCTGGCTCATATAATCAGAGAATAACAATTCAAATTCAGGCCAAAACTGTCTAATTATAGGTCTGGTGGGCAGGCCTCTAACTGGAAATCTGGATTAAGTGCTACCAGCCCTCTGAAGCCTAAGAAACATTCTTTGCATTGCTTTCCCACATGTAACATGAGGATGATGCAACCCTTTTCCACCCATCTTTTGTCAGCTTCATCCAAATCGACATGTCAGGAATTCTTTCAGTCCCAGCATAGATCAACAACTCCAACTTTAGCAGTCAAGCACTTTATTACCCTCACTGGTCCTCACCCTTCCCTCAGCAGAATTCTTGAATACAAGACACATACAACGCTTCCCCCTGACTGTTTCAATGCAAAGGTCAGGCTTGGATCAACCCCAATTTTCATCATTATTGAAGCAAAACTTTTGGGCTTTATATCCTAAGGGGCTGAGGGGAGTTTACATACTCCTGAAATGCATTTTCAGTTTGTAAACAACTAGAGGTTTTTATCTGCTGAAGCCCCAGAACTTTCAGGGCTCCTCATGGCAGGTGGCACAGTAAGGTATGGGGCCACTGGGAAGCAGCACGATTTTTAGAAAGATGGTGTCTAAGACAATATTCAGAGGTCTAAACACCTTATTCTGCACTTAGATGAAAGGGAATGAAGTCTTTGCTCACTGAAGAGAGGGACCTGGAGTTTTGTCTGAGCTGGCTATTGATGCATAGGTTCTCATACCCTGCCAGACATTCTCCTGCTTCTCACCTGTGGCCATCTGAAAGAAGCTGCACCCAAGGATTGAACTGTTTGTTATCACTATCCATGTATTTCACCACAATCCATGTATTTCAGGTTAATGACAAAACTCACCATTCTCACTTTATGTAAATGAAGACAGTAAATGTATTTCTTTGTGTTCTAATTGTATTATAAGTTCCCATTTTTAATGCGGGTTTTTTCATATTCACTTTCATTTCCTTTTAGCCAATCTAATTTATTAATTAATCAGCTGTCTTGAAATATAATCCAGCCACAGTGCATTTCATTTAATGCAATTAAAACCCCTGAATGTTTTCTGGAGGGAATGTTTCTCAAATGGAGTAGTTCTTCCCTCTGGGAATTGCTGAACAATTTAGAGCAATGTAATCCAGAGAAGACCAGTAGCACTGATGAGTAATTTTGTTTGTTGATACTTTTCCCATACAGAAGCTCTTTTCTGGGCAAGACAAAATTCTGAGATCTTTACTGAGTCAGTGAGTCAGTCTTTCACTGAGCTTGTTCCCCACAGTCCTCAGTGCTGCGTTTTCCTACTCAATTTACACTTACACAAATTCTCAAGGAATACAAAGGCATTGCAGCTAAAAAAGGAAACAGTGAAATTCAGGCCAGCACCCAACCTGATTTACTGTCTGTCTACTTCCAGCCCTGCAATCCTACCTCAAATTGAAACTGAGTGCTGGATTTGAGGTCTGTAGTAAAGACATATGAAACAAATATCACTAATTGCCTTAACTGAGGCACCTCGATCAAACAAATCTTTAAAAAAATCATGTACATTTATCCAGACAAAGCCACTGACTGTTGAGAGGCTCATCAGTACAGCAGAACACTGTAATAGCTCATCCACTTACAAAGCTGAGATCATGCCACAAACAGGGGGTTTGGGCCTCAGTCGTATAATAATAAACATCAGGATTATATTGTGAAGTACGTCAGGGAAAGAAGGGAAAGACAAAATATAAAGATATGCTAGTCATGCACTTTGGACTGTGTGTTGGTGCCCTCCCAGGAGTCTCCAGGTAGCAAATGAAGTTCAGAAGCAGTGTCAGAGCACAACTCCTCAGCTGACCTGTGATCATGGACGCACACAAAGTGCAGCAAAGACCCACAAAAATCATCCTGCAGGAACCTGCAGCTGCTCAATTTGCTCCTCCAAGTCAGGGCCTGCAGAGTCTTTACTTACACTGCAAACACAGAGTTGGCAGGGGCACACTTTGCTTCTTGCCAGCCAGTAGCTGAACTGCTGTAATAGTAGATCTTTTCATTCCCAGGCATCACTAAATCTCAGAATGGTTGCTTTTCAAATTGCCTTCCACTGTTTCACAGGTATTGTCTGCTCCAGAAAAGGCATATTCTGAATTATGATTATGGGTATGATTAGCACATTAGTTTTGCAGCCACTCAGGTTTTCAAGTTGCCATTTTCTCTACTAATTATCATAAGAAATCTGAGCTGTGTTACTGCAGTCCAACTCAGAAAAAAGAGTCCAACATGCAGAAGATTCACTTAAAACTGTTAAATATGGGGTACGAGGAGAGCCTGATCCATCTTTTCTTGGGCACACAAATAAATTCTTTACCTGTTACACTTGAAAGATTTCTGTCTTTCCATTTTATTCTTGCAGTCTTCATAAGTTCCATTCAAATATTAGCCATCATTTCTAATGCCTACCTTTGCAAACATAATTCATTTAATTAGCAAACTATCTAGTTGCTTTTCTACCTTTTTTCCCCCACCCCAAGGCTTATTAAACTTTTGCCAGGAGCAGCTCACAGAAAGCACACCACCAGTGCCCAGCAGAGGGGAACAATCATTGCCCTGCCACTGCCTCCACCACCTAGAGCAAAAATGTCCATCCAAAGAGGATATGAAGTGCTGCCCCAGAAGATACTGGGTCTGAGTTTGAGCTCCTTAGCATTGCCTAAACCAGGCACAATCCTGCTGCAGTCACTGCCAGGGTGGTTCAACCAAGGAACATCCCTAGAGCAGCGAGGTCACAGTCTAACAAAGGGCTTCCCAAAGCCACCCCAAAGAGCAGACTCGGTGCCACTGGGGATGGCAAACTCATAAGTGCAGGCTCAGACACTCCAGACCCCTGGAGAAATGTGCCTGCAGAGCACCAGACCAGGCTGGACTTGTCAGAAACAGCTCCGGGTCATGAGCACAGCAGAGTTCCCTCCATGGGAGGCAGCGTGTGCAGGAGCCCACCTGGGCTGCTCTGCTTGTAGCAGCCTCCTGTGCTCCTTCCAGCAGCTCCAGTCACATGAGGACGTGTCAGTGCAGGTGGCCTGTCAGTGTCTGCCATCAGCAAACTGCACAAAGCAGGCAGCAAGGGACCCCCGAGCCTCTTGCACAGCTCTGAATGGCAGGTGGGAGAAGCCACAGTCCTACCACATAACCCCACACTGAACTTGTTTCCACCTCTCTCATCCCACAGGTGATCCTCCCCTCAAAACAGCAAAGCAGAGAGCTTCTCACATCACCTCACGGCCTTGGATAGAGGAAGGGCAGATGGAAAGCCTGTCTACTGCTCCTCCTCTGCAAACAACAAACCAGAACTAACCCTAGAACTAGGTCTAGTAGCAGCTGCCACTTTAACACAATGCTGATTCCAAGGAATATCAGTGTCACTGTCCTCTCAAGAGCCAGCTGCCCTTTATTTTCACTGCCATTTCTCATGGATTGTGAGCACATAGCAAAAAACCTACAGCCCTAATGGCTTAGCCTTAAAAGCCTCTGGATGGTATATAGCAACACAGACTGCCTGTAATTACATTCAGAGTCAGATCATGGGTTGTTTAGCACAGGGACCTCATTTACTGTATTAAATTCATCCCGATCTTTTCTGTGTAGCTGAAGACTGGAATGCTACAGATGCATGCAAAGGGAGCTCAGCAGTTGACTACCTAGAGCTGAAGATCTTACTTGCAGGAGAAAACTATTAAATGAGTAATAATACTGAAGCAAAGTTTAAAGCCCAGAAGGCATAAAATGGTTCTGTTTGCCTTTAGACAGTTCTTTCTGTGCCTGCCTGTACATGACAGCTGCTTTTTCAATTTAACCATCTTAGAGCAGACTCCATCATACATGGTAATGGTGGCATTCCCCTGCAGAGAGCTGCTGGTTTGAATGCACTGCTGAGGCACCCTCTATTTCCTGAAGAAATGAGAATGCAAGGGAGAAAAATGTCAGCATTGTGCAAACAAGAACCTTCATCTGTTCCACACTCCAGAAATATCCCTTCAAATGAGAGGGATGAGAAGATTTTAAAAAATAAGTTCAATTGAAAAAAAATATTAAATTCTCTCTGATTTCTGGGCTTTAAGCATGGGATAAGATCAACTGCCTATTCTTTGTAAAGAACACCCTTTGCTGTCCCTTAGAACGCCAACAATTCTGGGAGAGCAAAAACTAGGAAAAGGTGGTGAACATGACTTGTTTGGATGCTAAATAGTGGTGAGCACCTGAAATGCCACTGATTTCAGTGGGAGATGAAAGCACTCAGAACTCCATGGGAACCAGGCTCTTCCCTTTTTGAATGTGAGAGCATTTCCCAAGAGACAACAAAGCTTTCTGCTGAGGAGGTGAGTGGAGCAGGCGAAGGGGGAAGTGAAAAGGAAAAAGAACAGACACTGTGTGTGTGTCTGAGCTGCCCCAACCACCCCAAGGCAAACCAGCAGCCCTACAACTTTCTAACTAAGTTTGCAGGAGGCAATGTGGTTTGAGGGAGCTACCTCTGGGCACAGCTGTCCAGAAGAAGCACTGATTCTCTCTGCTACCTTCACAAACATTCCTGCTGGAAACAGTCAGGTTGGATCTCCTGTAGACAGGCGTCTGAGGTTCCCAAATCCTGCCATGCTACAAGGGAGGCAAACCTGCAACAACAGCTGTTCCCAACAGCTTTGCTACGAATTTCTGAAGTGGAAGTCCTGACAGAGAAACCCAAGATGAAGTCAACTCCCTCACCCTGTCAAGTGCATATTTTTCTCATTATTCAACACTTAACAGGGATGACAGCCAAGATTAAATAGTCACTCATCTTCTGTGCCATTATACCTCCTGCATGATTGCTTCAAATTAAATCTAAGAGTCAATGAAATAGTCAATATTTAATTTACTCATTGCAGGTGGCGATTTAGCTCCAGTTATGATATCATTTAATGACAGAAATATTGGTATTTATCACTTTTTATGAGTCTTCAGAAGATATGGGGTTCCTTCATTAGGTAAATGTCCATGCAGCTTTAAGTCATGTGTCATCTCAGAGTGTGGATTTTGAACACCAGGGTCTGTTTCTTTTCCCTGCTTTTCTGGTGCTCCCTGTCAGTGAGGAGGCATAAGGGGACTGTGTGAGTGTCCAGAGACCCAGCAAGGTAGTTGTGACAGCACCTACAATTCTATTCTTCCACGAGCACCCACTGATGAGTTACTGGAGCAGAACATTTGGATTTAGGAGAACCTGATAACACCAGTGACAGTCCAGGGCAATCAGGGTTAATTCCCACTCCTCTGACCTCGCTGGCTTACTTACATAAAAGCCATTACACAAGTAGGGAGAGTCCAACCAGAAACATTTTGGTGACATTCATTTCTGACCTTTTGACCACTCAAGAGTTCATCAGCTGAAGACAGATCATTTTCACGCTGTTTCTCAGGGAGAAAACAAGCAGCACTGTTACTGCTCCTTTTTAATGATCATTCTAGTCTTCTTCTTTTTGTTAGCACTTTTTTGAGTGAACAAAAATATGCTCTTCATCTGCCTGATGAGACAGACTGGACACTGAAATCTCTTCTCCCTGAAAAACGGGGCTTTGCCACAGATCAGCAGTTACTGCAATATAGGAAATCACATCACACCTGCCATGGACAGTCCAGCTCTTGCTTAAAGGTCAGAGATGAGAAAGAAAAGACACCACTAGGCTAAACATTCAACTTTCTCTCGTCCCCTCTCAGGCTGAGAGGGGACTGGGGGCCAACTCTGCCTTAATCCCCACACAGCTCAAAGGAGTATTTGCTCACAAAGCCCCGCATTGAAGTGACTCCCAGGGGGCGAGTGAGGAAGTATTTGCAGGGGAGGGGGAAGCCAGTGAACACCAGTGAAAGCTGACACGGAGCGCCAGCAGGCGAGCACAAAGCCCTCAGCCCTTCTGCCCCGGAGCTCCCCTGCGCTTTGGGACCAAGGCAGCTTTGTCGGGGGATGCCTCAGGACGGGCTCTTCGGCTCCCTAATCCCCTGGGAATTTCTGCCCACAGAAGAATGCAGCCGAGCTGTTCCACATCGGTCTGCCCAGGGTCCCTCCTGTGCTGGCACTCCTGGCAGTGTGTTATCCCTCCCTGTGTAGGCGCTCACACCCGGGCTCTGCACATCCCTCCCTCCTTCCCTCGGTGCTCCCACTGACCTGGAGGGAGCGATCCTGCCCTCCCAGCACCCTCTGGCAGACAAGGACTCCAAACCCTGATGCAAGTACACAAAAAAGTGTCCCCTCCTCCCGCCTGCAAAGCCAGAACCAGCTCAGCCCTAAGACAGCAGTACAACCTATGCAATTGCACAGTTGATACAGAAAGTTTCATGAAATGTGCTTTTGCTTCCTGTGAGTTAGCGAAAAATCTGCTTTTGGATTAATTTGGGCAACAATCTGCTTTGCTAATCATGTGTTTGCACATACTTGTTTGGAAATCCATGTGTTGTGTATGTCATTTTAGAGCACACAGTTATCATACTTTGCTTTCTGTTAATGTGTAAAGATCTGGTTGAAAAACAGGCACATTCCACAAAAATATCTCCAAAATTTTGTCCCTCTTTTCCGTCACAAACACTTCAATCAGTTGGTCCTGTCATAGGCATTTGTGCCAAACAAAAAACTTTTCTAGTTTTCTTTTAGAAATGTCTTGCTTTAAATTTTTGAACCAGACCAAAAGTATTTCTAATCTTTATTAAACTGACATAACATAATAATGAGCTTGATACTACAAAGATTTTTATGCTTCACAACACCAGGGAAATCTAATAGTTTTTATGGTGCATTGAATTTCCAGGTCTAAACACAGACTGATTATCACTGGGGGGGTGGTGCAGCAGAGAAGGGAAAAAAAGACTTTTGTAGCCATATGCTCATCCTCATAAAGCTGCACAGTCAATTAATGAGTTGAGTAATTTCATATTTGTAGGTATTTGAAAATAAGATTGTGCCCATAGCTGAAGAGCCTTCCTTCTGCTTAGAGACCAATTTTTATTTATCTGCACTTTGAATGTAAGTCCCCACAAATCCTTGTTTACATTTTTGCGTGTTAACGATCCCATGCGGAAACCCAACGCTAACAATGGAGAGCCAGATTGGATCTTTGCCCCAAGCACCATGGATAACTCTGCCTCCTCAGCATCAGCATCAAATCTCTGCCTCCTCTTGGCTCCAAGGGATGGTAATTTGCTCCTGATGTATGGCAGCAGTAATTTACAACACACCAACCCCGCTCAGCAGAGCTCCCCGAGCCCCTTGGGTGACCCAGCAAAAACCCTCTCCCCACTCCTCCATCCATCTGATCACGGCCACGGGAAGAGGCAGGAGGAGGTGCCCCACACCTGGGTGGCTGGATGGAAGCACTGCTCCAGGGATTTGTAGGTCAAGTGATGATTTAGCAAGGGTTTCCTCTACATTCACCATGAATGCATTTGCAGCCTGACCTTGTGCTGGCCCACAGGTTGTTCGGGGGGTTGCATTCACTGTATCTCTTCTGAGATACACTTCTGTCACCTCAAACTGCTCCAAGGCACTTCCCAAATGGTCCTGCTGCCACACAAATGCCTTGGCAAGTCCACGAATGCTGCACAGAAGTGTAGGAGGTGGAAAAATAGTGCTTTGAGGACGGTGAGCTATAATTTATCAGCCAGCTCTTCCAAGCTTCTAGCCACAGATAACAAGAAAAGCCCCACTGTGAGGAGAGCACAGGTCTCCAGGCTGCAATGGTGTGCCTTTGGTTGGGAAAAGCGTGAGGGCTGGGAAAGCAGCAGCAATAACTCGGTGAGGGGCCCTGTGTCTCATGCAGGTCAATCACATGCAGGCTTTCCTTCGTCGTCCCTCATCTCCCTCTGCTTGTTTTGCCCCCATTCTGCCCTCCGCCACCCCACCATGGCACCACCACAGCCTGGTGCTCCTTTGAAGAGCCCAAAAGCAGAAGAAATGACTCCTGAGTATCAGCCAGACCTTCAGAAACCCCTCACCGAGGGTATAAGGCAGATTTTCAAAAAAGCTTCACATCCTGGGCACTGAGCTGCTTGGAAAATCCAGCGATCATCTTCCAGTGAGAGCTTCGGAAAATCTGTCTGTAAATCCACAGTCCACGCCTTTTGTTTCATTAATTGGCTGTGGGGTTTCATTTCTTCATCTCTCTTTCTCCCCTCAAGTGTAATACTCTAATGAAGGCAGCTGATTCGGGTTCGTGTTTCTGAGCACAGCCAGATACGCTGCCTGTGGTGATTCGCACTTAGAAATATGTTCTGAGCTATCCCTGGCCTTCAACAGAAATATGCCTCCAAAATTATTTCAAGCCCAAGTAGGCAAATGATTACTTGAATTTTAAATAAAGGCATTGCTAAGGACCATTACAGAGACGTTACAAAAAGACCACCTCTGGCTCAGGAAGTCCCTGAGCCACAAATTGTGGGATGTTGAGTGGAGATGGAACAGTCACTCTCAAGTTCTTATGGCTCTTTTTGGTTTTAAGAAGCCAGCATCAGTTCAGAGTGAGGACTGAAAAATTTCACCCCCAATAATGTTTCAAGTTACCATTGCCAGAATAAAACCCACCAGCTTGGCAGGGACATGATGAACTCTGACCCCCAGTTCCCACCTGTCTGACACCAGAAAGAATGCCTAACTTTGACTTTCCAGTTCCTAGCATTTCCAGAGCCAGAATGATTGCAGATACAAAGAGTACTCTCAAAATTACATCTTAAAACGAGTTTATTTCTCCAAATATCACAGGCAAAAAATAGCAAGCTGGATGCAGTAAATTGCTGTGGCTGTGACTGCAATTTGAAAATAAAAAGCTTCAGCTTATGTCTTCTCACTAACTTATTTCCACTTCAGGGAAGCTTGCAGAATAGATAACAATTCTAAGTTCTTTCAGGGATTTTAGAAACTTTTCTTTCCCTCCACAAGAATCTTACCACCTACACTATTTTCAAAGAAAACATTACATGGGCCATGAAGGTACAAGTTGGTATGAAGATGGAGATCAAATTGTAAAAGGTAATTAGGTGCTTGTCCTCTCTCTGATTTCACTGAGAGTTAAAAGCTATCAAATGCCTAACAACCTCAGACTACAATCTTGCAGTGCTATATAAAAAGCAACACTGGCAGCTCCAAACATTCAGAAACTCAAGACCACAGCTCCTTCCCACACACACAGGAAGAGCAATGAGCTTGAAAACTGTAAGGTGTGAGCAAAATAGTCACAGGAGGGCTCCTGTAAATGATTGAGTTTTCAAGCTTCTCTCCACCATTGGGTGAGCTAAAAACTTTTTGTTGTTTAGAATGAAAGTCTAACATTTGCTGACAAAGGCTGAGCCTTAGCCTGAAAATTGTTCACCACTGTGAGATCTGTGATAAAACCATGAGGGCTGCCAGCAACGTAAGCCTCAGAGTCCCAGCATTTTAGACCAAGGATTTGGTCTGGGTTTGACATTTGGGTTAAATCACAAGCAGTAAAACATGTGTTTCACCTCTTTGCAATCCTGGTCTGTCAATACAGAATCATCAGGGTTGGAAGAGAACCTTTGAGATCTTCCAGTCAAACCATCAACCCAGCACTGCCACTGTAAGCCCTAAACCACTAAACCATTTCACCCAAAACACAGTGGGACAACTAGGAGTATCTCTCCAAGAGACTCCTGGAACTGCAATAGCAGGATCTCTGTGCTCACATCAGCACAGAACAGAAGGATACTTGCTGGGCATGTAGCCATGTCATGTCCTAAGTAAATGTGACTTTTCCACTAATTCATTCAACAACCAAGAGCCCTTATAGTGGAACAAAATTAGAAAGTGAAATAAAAAAAACCCCAAAAGTCTTGTTGATGCCTGTAAACTGTAGGAGGAAAAAACATGGGGGGAAATGTCTGCAAATGAAACCAATGCTTTGGGTGAGAATCCCGGGAGCATCCCTGCCCAGGCATGGATGCAGCTGATCTCCAGGTCCCTCTGTAGCTGGGCAGCTCTGCCACGGGAGGAGGGGACACACGGGGGAGCCACCCCACTGCTGGCAAAGACAAGGCAAAACTTCTCCAAGTGAATTTGGGGTGATCAATGAACCATGGCAGAATTTGTTCTGTTTCTAGTCCTGCCAAAAACTCAGATTAGAGACTCTCACTTCTGGAATTGACCCGCAAAGCCCAGAGAGAAGCAAAAGCTGATTCTACTCTCACCCACCCCAATCTCTCCCTCATGCCCTTGTATCTCCTCTTGCTTCCTGGTAATCCTGCAACTCCTGCCAACATGACACAGGGCAATAATTCCACAGCAATGTCTCCGAAAGTAAACCAGCAAATCAGACAGGAAGAGTGACTAAACTCAGTGTGATTAACCAGCACAATAAATTCCAATGACCAAGTAGCTTGGACCAATATTTACCAGTGCCTGCTGTTGAGTTGATCAGAATACAGAACTCTTTGTGCATGGAGGAGATAGTCTGTTATCACACTGCAGCTTGTCTTTCACACCACATGCACCACTTACTACACAACTGAAGCACAGCTTAGCAATTTTATTCAGCCGGTCTGCCACAAAAACTCAATTTAAAAACTGCATTATTGTAACTTGTGGATATGGATCCCATTAACTAGCTCCTTGTCACTTCATATAAGCACCATTTCTTCACATTTAAGGTACAATTTTAGTAGGAGATTTTCTTTTCTTTTTTTCCCCCCCTTCTCTCTCCTTTGTTATCTCAATCTGACTAAACTTTTTCTATCTGCTTCGTTGTACTTTTGTCATCCCTCTGGCATTTTAAGACAGGAGGTACATTTTTAGGAGTCCATCTGCTCACTGGAGAGGCACATCCTTGCTTGATGTGAAGGGAAGCAGGGAGTAATCCCTTCAGGTACCATGGAAGGGGTTTAAAGACATTTTGTTGCTTTCCATGATTCTCCATTACTCAACAATATAGCATGAACACTAAATAGAAACTTCAAAAACTGGCTTCTTCAGGTTCTCAGTTCCAGGCACATAATTCCGTGCCATCAGAGGGTGAGACATGAACCTGCTTGAGCATCAGGGGTCCTCTCCAGTGATCCTGTTTACACCTTGCTGGTCACAATACCACCCTGCTCCCTCTGCTCCCCTATCACCTTCCCATCTATTCCACCTTTTTTTGAAGGAGCTGCAGATCGACTCAGTTCTAAGCCACTGTCAGGGCTCTGCCAGCTCTTCTCTTCCAAACTCTCTTTTTCCAGATCTGAGACTTCTCTTCCAACTGTTTTTAAAACAGGCTGCTCAGAGCTGGAGGCATGGGAAGCATTATCAATCCTGTAATATTTACACCTAATATTAATTTATTTTGTACTTTGAAGAATGCACTTCATCACGGTTCCAGCTCATACATACACTCAGCAAGGCAGAGTCTGGCTGCTTTTGTCATCTTTACACTGTGCCCTTTTCCATTTCCAGCTGGGACAGTGGCCTGCAGGCTGCTTGAACTTGCACCACAGCCTGAAAGCCAGGGAGAAGAGGAGTGTCAAAGTGACCTACATTCCTCTCACAATTCCTTGGCTTGACAGAAAATCAGCCCGACTTGAGGCAGGATCTCAAAATCCTTTGGCGTCACTCTGTGTTCTCAGAGAACCACAGTGCTGAGTGGGGAACAATAAACCAGGAAGGTGTTCTGATAAGAGGTGTCCTGGCAGGCTATATAGGCTGGAGGGTCTGTGTGAAGGGCAAGACTTGGTGCCAGATGAGACTTGTTCCCCATCAGGATGTTGTTGTCATTTTTACAGGATCTGCACCAAACTAAAAGTGATGGAGTAACATAAGTATTTCTTTGCATTATAAGATTGCATTTTCAAAACAAATGCTGTTAGCTGAAAGCTGCGTGGGTATGGAAAATGCCTCATCCATCCTAATACACTGTCTAGGATAACAAGGCCAATAAGAAACCAATTTTAAGTCAATAACATTCACTCTTCCTACTTTTTGCTTCTGTTTCGCTCAGTTCAAGCACTGACAAGTTAGTTTCCAGTTACAGACATGTTGTCGTGATGCTGCTGGACAGTGGACCATGGCACTAAAGTCATGTGAAGACATGTCAGTGTCTTGTCAGTGACATTTCACTTCCAGATTAGCAAGATCGAGATAGAAGAAAAAGGGTAAAGCCAGCCTTGACTCTAAACATTTACTCACTTTGAAAGATCTCCTGGAGGATCTCTACAGCCCTTTGACAGGTGACTTTGAGATCCTGAATTCACAAGAATGTAGCTGGATTTTTATTTGCCACAGCACCAGAGCCAACACAGCAACAGCTTTACCAGATTTGTAACACAGCCAAGGCACAACTTCCAAGCTGCCAACATGACTACCTGTGTGCCTTAACCAAAACATCTACTGAGAGGAGCCACACAGCCTTGAGAGGCAAAAATTGCAAAAAATATTAAGTGCTATCACATATTGTTCCAGGGAATCCCTTCCTTTTAATATCTTTGATCTCTCACAAATACAAATGAGTGTTTTCAACACTTGGGGTCCTTCTTTATGAACGCCAATAAACTTAACAATGCAGCCAAGGCCATATGTGACTTCTTGCTGAAGATAACAGAAATGTCCATAGGGAAAAAGCCACGTTTTCTTGAACTCCATTTGCTCATTTAATTACCATCAGTATGTGAGTTTAGGTATCTTCTCATAAGGAAAAAAAAAAAAGACATTGTAGTAATTTAAAAAAGAAACTTCCAGAATCCCATTCTCTGAAGGACAATATTTGAGCATAAATATTCCTTTTTGCAAAGTAAGAACTGCTTTGATCTCTTTGCTGCAGTTAATTGATGCATTTTGGCATGTCTGAGCACCCGGGGGGGTGGGGGGAGCGGGGGAACAAAAAAACAAAAGACAAACAGCCTGAAGTTGTAACAAAGGCCTAAGAAAACCATTTCTCCTTCCACATCCTGTACTTATTCTTTCCACACTGGTCCTGAAAACAAAAGCCCAATTTTCAAGGCAAAGGACACCTAGGGGGACTTTATAGGCGAAGTATTTATCTTCTTAAAGTCCCCTTTCACAACATTAAACCAGTGGGTAATGTTAATTAAGCCATACAAAACCCCCTCCAAATCTATTCCCCTCATTAAAGCACTACAACAACAAACCATTGGTACGTTCCACTAATCTCTACCAACCTGCACAGAAAGGCTGAGTCTTGACACAAAGTTTGCTGAGACTTTTATTTCTACCGCGTGTAAAAATTGCAGGGCTGGAGCCTCAGTTACCAATGAAAATTCCAGTTTGGAAGATAATGATATGCAGGCTCAGGCTCTTAGAGGGAACACGCAACAGTAATCAGAATAAAGAACTGCTGCTAAGGCAGATATATTGTTCTGCTGTTGTATCTATTTAGCAGTTCCACCCCAGCCTGTCTCTACGTTGAGACAGTTTACAAAGGGAAACCTCAGTTTTAATCAGCTTAATGCAGTAGGCAGTCGCGGATGTGTAAAAATGCTGCTCTTTTTTCAAGAGGTACAGATTCTTCTCACTTGGCTATTAATTAATGGAAGGAGAGGTGAGTCCGAGCTGGGAATGAAGCAGGGCTGTGGGCATGTGCTTGGGAAGTTGATATCTTCCATGCACTGAGCCTGAGGATGGACTGTGACCACTGGGGTGCTGCTGCACTGGCCTGATTTACTACGGCTTCTGCTTCAAGTGGTCGTCAAAGCAAGTTCAGGCACGGTTCATCATTATTATTTCATCAATTAAATGCACTATGCTCAGCTGGCAGCCAGTGAAGTAGGCTGTCACAGATGCATCCAAATCCAGGTCAAAGGGGGTCTTTGTTCTTCAAAAAAAAAAAAATCCACTGTGGAATGAGATGTTCCATACTAATCAAAACAGAAATGGTGGAAAAAACAAAACCTTAAGATCTAGCAGAAGTTGACCAAGGGGAAAAAATAGCATACTTTTGTCTCTCTTGTTATTCACTGGAAACACTTTATCTTCTGGGGTTCAAAGAAACTTCCATTAGGCAAATATTCAATACTCGGCACCACTTCAGCAAAATGCCCTGGCTGCAAAAGGCTTGGAAAGATCCCAGGCATTTAAGGAATTTTTTTTCTTCTCCAGAAATCTTATTGTTTTGTTTTGAATGCAGGAGACAAAGGAACAATCCTGCCCAGTCACTGGAATGCCCTGTAGACCTCTCTGTGTTCCAAAGGCTCTTCTGCCCCAGTGCCCATGGGGTGCAGTGACCTCACACAGGTTTGTGGCTCCTCTGGAACAGCCATCCACAAAATTCCTTCACGAGCCATGTCACCAAACTGGAGAGCCACTCAAGGATCGCTGCTGTTTCCAAAGCACACCTTTGCTTTGCTCCAGTGTGTTTTCACACAACCTCGACCTCAGTAATGCCCTGGAGGGTCAGCAGTGCTGGCCTTTGGAATGGAGCAGCTCTGGAGTTGGTTAAAGTCAGCCTGTTCTTAGAGACTGGGGGCGATCGTTTGAGGCATGGGATGGATCACAGACACTTTTCCAAGGAGTTTTGTGTGTGTTGTATCCCAGTTCTCTTAGCTTGTATCATGGATATTCTCATTTGTTCCAAGTCATTATATGCGTGGCTTTTAAACAACATTGATTGCAGGGGTGGGTGACAAATATGTTTTCTTTTCAGAGGTTACCAGCTGACAAATAACAACCATTAATCTTGGGTCTCCACCTAAAGCACAGGGATTTAGCCCCCCAACTCCCTCCGAAATGTGCCCTGGGTGGCAGCTCAGACAAGGGGTGGGTGTATCCTTTGTGGCAGGGCAGCCAATGATCTCAGATGCTGTGCAGGAGGAGGGCAGCACAGCCAGCATCACTGAGCTAAAAGCCCAGCCCACCGGGCTCACAGGGCTCCATTTGATCCCAGCAGCAGCTCAGTCTTACCCACAGGAGCAGAAAGACCCTGCTCTGCATTCCCGAGGAGGCTCCTTACTGGGCTTTGGTTTTCTGTTTTGTTTTTTTTTTACAAGTGGTGAGATAATCAATACTGAAAATGACAATAATCAATAACGGTTCCAAACCTAATTACCAGCCGTTCTCCACTCACACTAAACTGTCAGTATCATTAATAAAAGTGTAAGTGCTCTGATCTTGCTCCCCTTTCAATCAATAGATTTCAGTGGGTGCAGTTAAGAGTTCCTGGTCATAACATGTCATTGGTCATCATTTATTTATCTCTCTCTCTTTTTTTTTTTTGTATTACAGATGGCATTCACTGCCTTGTTTCTGGTGCCCACAAAAAATCGTGATACACTGGCCATGTCCCGTATTTAAAGCAAAAATAGAGTGTGCCACAGTGACTTGGGTGGAAGCCTTTTCTCTGAAGGAATATCAAAGCATTTGCACAGTGACTATCACATGAGAGCAGAGCTCGACTCCCCTCAGCAGCAGATGGGGACAGCGAGGCCAGAAACAGGGAATGACCTGACCACCGTCAGAGATGAGGAGCTGGAAGCTGGACAGAGTGCTTTCCTTGTGGTATTCTTTCAACCACAAGAGCCACTTGAGAGCCCTGCCTTTCATGTCGATATAATACACATTTACCTCCACGTTTTCTAGAGCTTAAGCCAAAGATAAACATGAGCTTTGCTCACAAAATTTGAGCCTGGACTCTCTAGCAATGGTGTATGGACATCAGCATCTTCTGTTACTCTGCATCCTAACAGAGTAGGAGGCACCAAAATCACAAAAACCCTGTTTTATTTTTTAATTTACACAGGAATTTTACCCCAAGACTTGGGTTCCTCATCACCTGTCCATCCAAAGGCTCACTAATCCCAACCTACTGGTACAATTTACACATCTCTCCCTGCTTCCCCTTCAAAGCAGAAACTGCTTCAGAAACAAGATGTCCTTCCTCTTGCACTTACACAATAATACACCACTGAAACCCTCCTGTGGTTATTGTGTGCTGAGAAAGGTGCTGTAATAATTTCAGACTGCTGTCCCAGGGCTGACCATGCACTGATGTCAGAAACTACCAAAAGCTGGTAAACAGACATACAAATCTTCAAGGGATGTTTGGAGTTGTGGTCTCTGGAAAACATTGATGATTCTACACAGTTTCCCAGCAGATCCCAACTTTTCTTGACCTCTGGAATCAGTAGGATTGGCTTCCCCAAGCTTTGAATCTTGCCCATCCAGTGCAGCACCTCTTTTAAACTACTACTAATTATTCAGGAAATGTATCAAAGAACATTGCACTCAGGACAAATTTGCTTAAAACATGGTGTTTCAACCAAGCTTACCCAGCTGGAGCTTGGTGAAGCACAGAGTGACTGCAGACTGCCCAAGGGAGGGACAGTGTGGCACAAAGTCACACAGCACAACTGCCAGCCAGGGTTTTCATGACAAGCTACTACTCCTTGACAAAAGACTCCAGAATACCTAATAGGGCTTTACTGGAGTTTCAGCATTGGCATTTCCCAACTGCAAATAACACAGTTCATTTTTCTTAATTTAAAATTCATTTTATTATTCATGTAAAAATATATTATCACACTTGTCTAGAAATCAGTTCATTATAAAAGTACCTCACTGCCTTATTTCAGATCATAATAACCCTGTGTGCTAATTTTTATTATACATTAAGGTAACTCAGACTGTAAGATCTTGGGACTGGGCATGTTGTTTTTGCTCTGTGTTTCAGTAAAAAGCAGGGGAAGGAATCTTGAGCTGTGGCTGACATCCATAGGAATTGCCACAACACTTATGAGGTAACAAGAAGGGAGTATTTTGTGCTACCATTACTTAAGTTAAAATGCCACAACTGATTGATGCTGTAGTATCTCCTTTGCAGACTTTAGCATGTTGTATGACAGAAAACCAGGTCACCCTTGCCCTGTCCTGAACTGATAGCCCAAATATAAAAATAAGAAAGGACAAAAGGCTTCCTGTGTTTTAAAATAAACCAGATGAATCAAAACTACTGCTATGCACAGGACACTGTGGTAATCACAATTGTGTGGTTAAGGCCAGACATTGCTGGAATATACAGTTAAGAACATCCATGTGGCTAAATGCTACAATTTCATATTAAAACATGCTTGATAACAGTTCTAAACATTAATTGTATAACTCTACTTCTGTGTATGCATAACAGCTATTTCTGGGAGCGTTACAGCCACCCTGTAATGTTTTAGTGATTTCGAAATATGCACAAGTTTATAGCAAACATGAACCTGAACTGCAAAATACTAACATAATTAATCTGCATGAATACACTGAACTTTGTGGCATTTCACAGACACCCACAACCTTTAGCATTAGTTAGGTAGCAGTACACAGGCACTTGAGATAGAAAAGGACTATAAAATAAGTATCTTGTCAGTGGTTCATTTCAGTTTTCTCTAGAAAAAAAAAATATCTGCTTGCTCAGAGTTCAGCTGCTCCATATTCTTCAAATTTCACAACAAACTATGCAAATGATAGTCTCAAATCAGAATATTCTGTCTTTTGTCAAATTGTCCAAACCCCTCACGTATTCTTTTCTAACATAAATGAATTGTCTATTGCCCATTAATTTTGCAAAAGTAAAACAAAATTGAAACTCAATTTAGAAAAGAGCTGTTCCAATCTTTTAAAAGAAGCACACACAGATATATATATGGAAACTGCAGCACTGCTTATTAAACACAGAAGTACTGGAATTAAAATACACATTAAATGTTCAACAAAATGGCTTCAAAGAAGCAACTCCTGTTTCCTGGAGGAGAATACTCAGGTAACTACATTTAGTTAGGGACTTTTGTGGGCTTCCTGGGCAAATAATGGGCTCTAATCTCAGTTATTCACAATGAAAAGAAGGCAAAGTCATGAAATGGCATTAAAGGCACATTATCTGTCAATACAGCCTCCTCCAAATGTGATTATTACTTGTAGAACATCAGCTTTAACAAGAAACCCATTTGAAATCACTAGATTTGTTTCATTAGTGTTTGTTCTGGCCTAAGTCAATGATTCCTGCATCCCTCTCCTTAACAGCATCAGGAAGGTGGCAGAGGGAACGTGGGTGGGACAATCCCTGGCAAATGGCCTGGGTGCTCCATGGGGCTCCAGTAATGCTTAGGGAGAGCTTTCTTAAAGATGGGTCAAATTAAAGACTAATTCAAAAGTGCCTGTTATTTACTAGAGAAGTCTCCTGGATATAAAAAGACACTTTTCTTTTTTTTTTTTTTAAATAACTCAGGAATATTCAGCTATCAGTGTTCCATATACTTATATAAATATATACTTTTAATATTTTTGTTGTTATTTATGTGTTTCCAGGCAGACATTTAAATTCTTTTTAGAATTTAGAGCACTCTCTACACAATAATTACTGGTCAGGACTAGAAGCTGAAGCTTTGGCAAGACAGACCTCTGGTTAGACCTCACCTGGCTCTTTCTGTGTGCACTTCTTATATACAATAAACACCTGAAAGCTGCCAGTCTTGTGTGGGCTGCCAAGCAAAGAGATAGATGAGGGAAATCTATCCACAGTAAGAGGGGTTTACTCACTGCATCCTTACTTTGGGTGTATAAAGGGGTTTTATAAACCATCAAGTATCTACTCTAACAACATTAGGCACATGAGCAGGTTTATGAAATCAGGACTGGGCTCAGGGAATGCTCTTATCCAGAACAGTGTGGCCCCTGGTCTCCCCGAGCCTGTGTCCTCCCTACTCCACATGTCCCCTTCCCTCTGCTGCCCAGCACTGCAGTCAGTCAACCTTAAGCCCAGCAGCCAGGAATGAGCACTGACTGCAAAAGCTGAGAGTCCTAAAACTCAATGTTTCTGCAGATCCTCCCCACACCATGCTGCTGGCAGAACCTGAAGGAAAAAACAACAGCTATTCCAGCATTTCAGCCACTGAAACATTTCTTCTTGTCCCTTTCCAAAATTCCAGGGGTCAGTAGACACTGCCATATGCTAAATGCTCCCCAAGTACAGCACAGACCAAGTTTTTACAGGTATGCACACAAGAAGAGCCCTGAGAAGAGGGGCACTGAGATGGTGACACACTGGGCCATAGCAGTGACTGCATTGAGACAGCCCTGCATTAACAAGGTGTTCAGAGTTCTGGAAGCTGACAAATACTCTAAAGCACCAGGAGAACTCTGCCCAGTCCGTGTCTAGGGTGAATGGGACTTTGGGAAGTGGGGCATTGTTGGCTTGGGTTTACCTGAATGCCACCCAAGGATGCACTGGCACCCAAGCACTGACTCTGCCAGCAAGTTCTCACAGCTGGTCTCTACCCACTTAGCAGCAGGAGAAGTATCCTGGGTCTTACTGGCACAACTGTGGTGTGGGATACCAGGAATTCTCAAAATAAAAGCCAGTCTGCATGGTTGCATGTTGGAAAAAGACAAAGGGTTTGGTATGGGTGCTGTTACTCCTCTGATAGGTTATCACTCTAGCCAAAAGTGAAAAGACAAAACACAAAATGTTTTCATGACTTGCTCCCCTTGGCAGCTGGTCCCATTCAGAGAAGCTGGATGGGGGCTGTGAGCCTCTTTGCTGTCAGCAAATAAAAGCAGCCTCTACTGGGACTTGATTACCCTGCACCAGGACTGCATTATTTTATGAACAAAACTTAGGGAGAAAAGATCCCTGATGACTACACCCACTCTCCATCTCCGTGCTGCCTTCCAGCGGCTGAAACTCTGCCAGATGTTTAGAGGGCTACAAGCAGGATCCTCAAGCTCAGCTGGAGCACTTTCCCCACCTTGCAGAGAGGCCAGTGGAGAGGGGTGGTGTGGGAATGATGCAGGGACACGGGCGCCAGTGCACCACTCCACAGTGACACCGGGGTTACTGTCACTTTAACAAGCTTCTACTATGGTGCTATTATCATTCAAAGCTCCTTATCACGCCAAGTGCAAATATTATGACTAGCTGAACATCTAGAGTAATCATTGTGAACTGTGTACGTATATTTGTGTTTAATATTGAGGGCTGTTGCTGTCACAAGGCTATAAAAACCGAACTAGCATTAACATCCCTGCGAGGATTTGCATAAGGCTGACAGGGACGGAGCCTGGCACAGGGCTCGGTGTGCACTGTGCACAGTGTCTGACCTACAGCAGCCAGGACAGAGGGACAAAGAGGGCACAGCCAACACGGACTGTGCAAAACAGAGGGAGCCCCACCACCAAGCCAGGAATGATCCCGTGGCTGCCTCACTCCACAGACTCCGAGCTGAAACTCCAGCGTGTCTGGGGCTCTTTCAGGTGGGAAGCATTCCTGTGCAAGGACCTTTTGAGGATGGCTGCAGTGACCCTCCTTCTCCCAAGTATTTCATCAACAAAAGCTGTGCAAAACTGTCCTGAACATGCAGAGGTCTTGTATCACTGCTGAAGTATTGCAAAGGCTTGTGCCAAGCTGAGGTCAAAGTTAAATGCACTGACTCACACCAGAGGCAAATTTGACCACTGCCATTAACTAAGCTCTGCTCACAAATGAGGTGGATTGTTGCAGTTTCAATTTCTTAAAGAACAAAGGAAGATGAACGTGCTGTAAATTAATGTATACTAAGATCCCAAAAAACTGTATCATGGGCATGTGATCACCTGTGGAACACCTGCTGTTACCAGCATCAGCATGTTACTACAGCTCCCATTTGCAGGAACTCTCTTCCAGAAGAAAAAGGGCACCCAGCGAGAGACTTGGACTCCAACAGGGGGGAAGGAGCATGGAACAGAATATGGGCTCTGCCACAGAGGCACTTGTTTTCATGGATTGTTTCTATCTTGCCTTTCACTGGCACTGAATTCGTCAATATGAACGGACAAAGTTAAGAGCCCTCTACAGCGGCACTAATTAATTTTTTTTCAGTGATGTTAAATCCTAAGTCAGATTTTGCAAATTGCTACTTGGATCACTTGTGCTGGTACCAAACAAGCTGAATTATTCATAACAATGGCACTAATCAAGTTCTGAAAAGCCTGGTGACCCCCTGCTCTCGCCTGATAACTGGGAAACAGCGCGAGAGAGGGCAGGAGGCTGCAAGATTAAAGTTAAAGAGGTTCAGGAGGAAATTGGAGCTAGTGATGCTTTATGTGGCTACACTGTGCTAAGAAAGCAAGCCAGCAGATCTGCTGTCCTACAAAAGAAGAGGGAATTTGCAGAAGTTTCCAGGGCACAACTTTCAGAAAGGAACTGCTGCAATGTAATACATAAAAACAGAGATATATTTTGGTAGTGGTTTCATACAGGCAAATCTTTGGGGTATATTGTTGGATTCTCACAGTGCTAAAACACAATTGTATTATTTCCAATTAATTTGGGCACATAATCCTGAGCACAGCAGTAACTAGATCTAAAAACAATCCTCACTGCGGTACTCCCTATCCCTGAACAGCAGCAAATGTCTGTTCCAAGAGGTAAGGTCAGGCACTTCCAGGGGTTTTTCCATTTGCAAATGGATAGACAAACCTGCATTGACTACAAGCTCCACTCAGTGTCCTAATACACCTCATGGCCGTGGTTGTTCAGTCTGGGATATCACCCAGGGTGACCTAACATAGAACACCAGGTGTCAAACAACACTAGAAAGTACAAGAGAAAGAAAAATGTCTCTTTTACATACAGGCACTGCTCCATTCCAACTAGAAGGGCACCTTAAATCAGCATTTCCTAACTATGACAGTAATTGCAATTCAACAAGGCAAGTATTATATAGTGAACACCACTAAGTATGTTTTATATAAAGATTAGATCTAATAAGACACTTGTCATATATTCCACAACTGCCACATGATTTTGCCAAACAGATTTATTGAGGGTGACCAGCTGTATAAGAGACAGTGTGACCTGTAATGCTGTAGTTAAAGAAACATTATCAGCTTCAAAAAACAGTGAAATTACTTTATCTATTATGGCTACAAATGGTGACTGACTATTACAACTGAACTACAGCAGTAAAAGGAAATTTAAAAAAAAAAATTAAGTGAGCTTCATTGCCTAGATGGGTCCAGAATCTTGATTTTGATCAGCTGTCTCAGGCATCAGCTATCTGGGGTTGTTATGCTCATATCCCTTTACTTCCTCTTGGCAAAAGACTCTTAGAAGCATCACTGGGGATGCAGAATAAAGCTTTTATAATTTAAAATTACATATTTTAAAATAACTCAGTTGGGGCCTCTACTTTAAGGATGTTCTGCAAGTCAGTTTCAAAGACTTAAAAATCTGTAGGGATGCTAAAGCTCTGTGCTCATGCTGGGATTACATACATATATATACATATACATACATATACACATAATAAAGCTACGAAGTCCAATCCAACTTCAGACTTTGATTGTTAGGATACCATCCTGAGTGCTACAGGGACTGTCATTTGGCCAAGTAACTAAGAAAGGATGTAGTTGTGAAGTTGGGCTCTGGGCTGATTTGGCTTCTCCAGGCTCTCTGCCAGCTCTCTGCAATGAGTACAGCAGGTCACAACAGGCCCTTAATGCAACATTCTGATCAGTGCAAGAAGCCAAGGAATGGTTTTTAAAAACACAGTTTTTAATAGCTTGCGATAAAGCTGTCCTAGTTTCATTTTTAGGCATGTCTCTAATTTTTTTTTTCATTAATGAAAATTCATGCTCTCAGGTTTCGTAGCTTTCAAAGAAAGAGTTGCCAGCGTTGATCACTATAAATGTACACTGTCAGCATGATACCATTATCACCTTTTCTTAAATTAATATCAGGTAGTTTACTCCATCTCAGGCATATATCCTGAGACAATCAGTTTAATGGCCTATGCAGGTGCCCTGCCAAAATCAAGACAGATAGAGCACGACAGCCAGAAGGTTACCTTATGTCTCTTCTAATGCCTCATTTTAAGTTACCTTTAATTCTGCAAATCAAATTTTTCCATATTCGAAGCTCCTTGTAACATGATTTATATCACCTACCCTTTCCTTCCCTTCACTTAAGCTTCCTATTTCAGCTGACCACTGGAAATATGCCACTTTCTACAATTCCAGTAAAGGAAGTTTTCCATGGACGCTGTAGTTTACACACAAATGCTCCAAGGACACCTTGCATCCTCACTTGGCTTCCCACTCATTCTGCCAAGCATCTCTGTAAGCCTGTAAGACTGTAAGGAAAGTATTCTCTTTGCACTGGGAGCATGCAGAAGAGCTCATATACTATTTAAAGAGATATTGTGCAGTTCCTGTTTGCTACAGCTGCAAAGCCACATGGGCACAATTATTTCAGTGCAGCCTCTTCTGCTGACTAGGTAGATCCCACAAAGACAGTGCAGCTGTTCAGAATGAGGTCCAGATCCATAAACATATCCATAAGCTTTTGATTGCAAGGGGCTATTCACTGCAAAATGCCTCTGTGGGTTTGCATAAAAGTAAGGAGATCTCACCTCTGTTGCAAACTCTTATCGTGACCTTTGTCACAACTCTTATGCTTCATCCTTTATCTCACCGACCTGTGAACACAGGAAGGGGGACAAGCCTTATCTGCAACAAGGATTTGGGGAGTTTGGTATTAATTTGTGCTTACTAATTGCTTGGAGAGCCAAGAAAGAGAGGGAAATGTAAAAGCAAAGTCTTTTTATTAAAGGAAGTTGGAAGACAAAGTGGGGCAAGTTTGCAACCCTGAAGGAGGGCTCCCAGCTGGGAAGGGCACACAGAGGGAGGCAGTGACTGGGGGAGGCACCTCCTGCACAGTCTCCCCTGTTTCTTATGTACTCCATTTCACATGGTGTGTACTTGGCCCAAGCTCTGTGAGTGTTTTCCCCTTGAACTAGACCAGAGCTGGCCCTCTGCTCCTGCTGCAGCTCACGGCATGCTCTGGGCTCTGTCCTGCCAGGTGCTGAGCTCCCCTCAGAAATGCCCCACAGCAAGCACCAAGCAAAGGCACTCAGAGCTTTGAAGAAGGGCAAGATCCCATGGACAAAAAACCAAACCAAACCAAACCAAATCAATCTCTCCTAAAATTTCTTCACAGCATAGGTTAGTTGATCCTTCCCTATTTGCCACACAGTTCCTCTGATTTTACACCCCAAGCTAACAGCAGCAGAACTGTCCAAGGCACAAGTCACACAGAGTGATCCCCAGGACACCACCACACTGGAAAATCCTCCACTGCTCAGTGTTATCACAGCAGTGACTAGGGAGAGATGATCTGCCAAATGAAACATCCAGAAATACAGCCTTATTGGCAAAGGACATAAACATCTCATATCTAGAATTATAAGGCAGAATATTCTTTTTCTATTTAAAATTTGCCTCATAACTTCAACCAGCTGTGAACACACATATATTTCTAGAAAAGTTGATAGGCACAAAGTCATGCAGTATTAGCAACCAATACCTTTCTTACAGAGCTGGCTGTCCAGCAATCTTCAAATGTTTTCCATGGGCAATCCCAGATGCTTAACCTCTGGCTTTTGCTGCTGAACTACCAAGTGACTGTGTCACACATTTAAATTATCCCTTTTTCTGTGACCTATCATGTCTGCCAATTGATAGAAGCACTTTATAGAGGCTGTAAACCACTGTTTTGAAACAACAAGCAAAACACATGTACAGTAACAGAAGATGTATGTTGAGAAGAAACCCGGAAACATTTGGCTTGTACAAATTCATATTTCTGGCTTATCTGTCCCCAAACAGCTCACAGACAGTGCACAGGTCTATATTAATACATACCATAATGTACTTTATTCTGGATGACTGATAATGGGATTATTGCTCATACACCAAAAGCAAGGCTTCCAAAATTGTATCAGTTTATTCCTAAGGAACAGAATGATTGTCAGAGCCTAATGTGTTTATCACCACGAGGCCAAGCCAGCGAGGTTAGCTCCATGGAGCTCCTGGAAATTGGAGAATATGGTTGTGTCACAGGACTCACAGACAGTGTCTGATGGAGAACTGTCTCTAAAAAGGACCCAGTGTGAGAAGGGATTCCATTTGGAGCAGCACCTGTAACTCACAGGAATGTTTCAGGACCTTGTGGCTCACAGAGCAATGTGGCTGAGGTGGTTTGGAGGCACATGAACAGCTACAGGAGCAGGGATATGGGCTGGGCTGTCACCATTTCCATGAAGAACAGGTATTCTCTGGGGCTGGCAGGCATCAGTGTGAGCAAGCATATCACTGTGGTGTATTTTCCTGGTTTAAACTTTACTTTTTAAACAGTATTTGTATTTGCCAAGCCAAAAGTTGCAGCAGCCACAGTGGAGACAATGGCAAGGCAAAGATACCACAGGAAGGAAAGCCAAGAACCACCACAAGGGTAAGGGACCCTCCCATTCCAACACCACACCACAGAAAAACATCTGTCAAACAGTATTGCAGTCTGAAGTAATCAGTGCAACTAATTATCACTAATTGTAATATAGTTTCTGTCTTGCTGCTAATACATTTAGACTTGCTAATCAAATCAAACTATTCCACCTTGCTGTGCTGCTTTCAAATAAACATTTTAGCAAGGATAAAAAATGAAGCTTTGTTCTCATTTTTTGTTTTGTTATGGCTGTCTGGAGAGGCCAGTGGCTTTTCTTCATTTATTTCACACTGTGACAGAAGTAGTAGAAAATGCCATCAGGAATAATATTTGGGACTGAATGTTTTTGCTTAGGAGCCAGAGCAGGTGAGCAGCACCTTTACAGAATGTCCACACATCCACTCTCAATAGCTCCTTAGCTATTGAGAAACACCCGATTTCAACCATTAATTGAAAGACAAGGCAGTGCTGTGGGTACACTGATAAACCAGACAGAGAAGTCATGGATTCAGTTCCCAGCTCCTCTGCAAACTTTCCAGCACAACCTTGCTAAATACCTCTGAGCCTCAGCTGCCACTCTGTGGAAGTGGGATTGTAACATGTCTTTGTTTAAACTGAAAACTCTTCAGGCACAAAATGTTCTCCACTGCATTTCTGTGCCTGGGTTAACACACTGAGACCCCTAACAGGCTTCTGGAAGCTCTTTTAATAAAAAATAATTAAAATGTGGTTTCCAGAAATGAAATTACATTTGCAAATATACGATTTTCCTTCAAACAGAAAGAAAAATAATAATGGGACTTCTTCCTTTAAAAATTGCACTGTTCTATACATTTTTAATAGGTGACCATCCTACTGGGGATTTTAAGGTATACCAGAGATTGGCACATTCTGGAAAGGAGTTTCAGGTAGATAAAAAGGCAGTTCCAAAGTACTGATGCTGCTGACCTGAAGTGAACTTGACTATTCCACCCAGAACTCCTACACAACACAGAGGAAAATTTGCCATAGACATATTTAACACTGATTGAGGGTTGAAGCTTATCCTTCAAAGTACTAATATAAGCCCTTGGAAATCTTTAAGGTTCCTGAAAGATCAGGCTCACAGACCCTTCCATGTCTTTGAGGACTTCCTCCCATCCTAAATCCAACCCCTTCCATGTATGCAGCCAACAGCTTTCTGAGGGAAAAGCAACAGCAACATTTTGTCCTGTGTCACAGCATAAACACATCCTCAAAGTGCTGCCATCAGTAAATCACTCACTTCACTCCTGCTCCAAAACCTCAGCCACTATTTCTACCAATACTAATGCAGAAAAGACCACAGTTATTGTAACAATGGAAGTGGATTTGAATATTTAGCAGTGCCTTAAAAAGCAATAACCAAATTAACTCACTGCTACCATTAGCTGCCAGCTTAGCACAAACATTTGACATTCCTAACAAAGAAGAAAGAAAACAGCTAAATATTTTATAGTGAAGAGTGCCTCAGATTTTAATTAATTTTTAGTCTTTGAACTTTGCAAACAGCTACTTGTAACAGAGTTTACAAAGGCCATTTAAAATTGTGATGTTGATGTAGAAATCAATGTGCTTTCACAAAAGGCAACTCATTAGCAGTAAACATTCCTAACTGCCAGGTTTCCACATACAAGAAGAAGCACCTGGGGGCTACTGAAGCAAACAATAATCAGGGAGATTATAAATTGTGACAAGATGATCAAAATTAGCTGAATATAGTAATGAAAGAAAAAAATCTGACCTGCTTGAGAACATTTCACTATGCCTAAAAATCACAGCCTGTATCTGTTCTCCCCCAAATTCCTTTAAGACAATTGTTTTGGGATGTGACATCTCTGAGGGAGCCTGGCTGTGCTGTGAGAGCCACTGGCACTGCACAGAGCACAGTTCTGTAGGGGGTACCACAGGCCCTCAGCTCCCTGCAGCTCATCAGGGCTGTGAGGATGTGGGCATCTTCCCCAGGTTTGGCATGGGCAAGCCAAACCCTGGGGCAGCAGACAGATGTGCCCATGGCTCTCCTGCAGTGGGGAGAGCCAGACTCAGCATCCATTTGAAGGGATGCAGACTGTCTGTACCTAAAAGGCTTTTGGAATGGTCACATTAGTTGAGTGTAAAGCACAACCCACCAACTGTGTTTACCTGCTGATTCCAGCCAGGAAGCAGAAAAATCAAGTTTTTGTACTGTCAGAATATGCTTAGAAAGGAACTGAAGCTCAGAGAGGTACTGGGGCACATGGTCAGTGCCTAGTGCAAAGCTTTATCCCAGAACTACACAAGTAAAGAGAAAACTTCACCAGGACCTCCACCTGGACACAAAGTCCTTGCTTCCAGCCCACCAAAATCAAACAAAGTCCGTGAAACAAGTCCCAATATCAACATCACACTCGAGCAAATCACATAACTCCCAGACAATGCATGTTTTTTATGCAGATTGTATCTTAGCACCACCTAACTATGCACAACCATGCAAGAGTCAAGAAGTTTAGCAAGAAACCTTTTCAAAAAATGTAGATCACAGCAAATAATTATTTTTTTAGAAATCAAACTCTGCCTGGTGGAGAAGCACACAGTCCATCAGGAATGAGATTAGCTGAGATGTGATCAGGAACTGGAGCTATTCTGGCTCTGAGGAGGAACCAGCACTGTGGATAAGGGTTCACAGATGAGTGAGTACAAAGGAACTGCGTGGGAAGGAACAAGAGCTTGCACAGCACACATCTGTCAGCTCTAGCAGATTCCCAGCTAAAACTCCAGCATCAATAGACACCCCGTGGATTTTGCATGACTTGCTGAAGGTCTATGAAACTGTAAATTACCATGCTGATTGCACCAATGTATACATAAAAATCTCTATTTCTGGGAGACAGAATATGGATAATACTCCTCGTTTGATTTTTTTTTGTGATTATTCATGTAAAAATTGAAGCATAATTTAATATTAGTTACTAAGATGGTTATAAATAGTTAACTGCTACAGAACATTGTGTGAAAGAAAGCAACCAAATGGAAAGATTTTCTGTGACGGGTCTGTGGGATTAATCCATTCTGTGGCACACTGCAAACCCATCACAGAAATACCAGGCATGTCAGGTGTGTGCTGGTTGTAACAAAGCTGCATTGCATGGGGCATTGCTGATCTGTGGGCCATGTGCTGCAAAATAATATAGCCCAGCCTGCTTTCCTACGGAATAGTTCAGGATGAATGACAACCCTTATCCTGCACAGGGATAGCCAATCCATACCCTGGGGGAAATAAATAACTTTTCTTTAGTGAGGTGAGCTTTGGGTGACCCAGCTCCCTGAGCCAGCACATCACATCCCTCCAGGAGCATCACACGAGGGTGAGGTACAGGGTGGCCCCAGCCTCACCTGAAACAGCACCCAAAAACATCAGCCCTTCTGATAACTGGGCCATTGCTGAATTCAAATGAAGCCTTACCGCTGATGTCAGTGACAGCAAAAATCATAATTCTCACAAAAACGGGGCTCCTTTGGGGCTTTTAGAACAAATGAGTCTGTGATACAATAAAAACATTTCTCCTGGCTCCACTCAGCCCTGGCCTGGTGCAGGAGTGTACAAAGAGCTCTGCACTATATACTGACCCAAATTAGTCCACCAGGTTTGCAGACCCCTCCTCAAATCTTCTTCCAAACCCAGTGACCAGCAGTGGGGTTGTACTTCTGAAGGGAAGAGCAGCTTTATTTTGTATTTTAAAGAGAGAACATTCTCAGTTTCTCTGGGATTTCTCATTGTACATCTTTGAATTTAAGTGTTTAGTTATCTCTGAATTCAGATATTTATTTGACCATGGCAAAATTATAGTTATATCCTTTCTATGTATAAATGTATATACACCGAAATTGAACTACTCAGAATTCTGGTACTCAGCAATCTTGAGGACATTTATCCTGAAATTATACTATGGTATTATTTGAAACTAGAGCAATCTGCTGCTTCCATTTTAAAAATGGGGAAGGAGGCTCAGGTGCCTCAGGGGACCAGCTGAATTACACACAGGAAGAAACCACCAAAACAAGGAGCAGATCTTACATCTCCAAAGACCTGAGCCAACAACCAGCCACTACAATATTCTTTCCAAGTCACGTCAATACTGGGCCCTTTCTATACCTCTTTGTTCCTCCCTTTCTTTGTCACTGTCACAATTAAATTAAGTTTTTACGTAGCTACCAAGTGGTCAATTGCTCTGCTGCCCTTACTCAGAGTTAGTTGCTAGATGGAGGACACAGATAGCAAACTCTTTGAAGATCAGGCTATTTTAGCCCTGTATCTGCACCCATGTTACAACTGTGCCTTAACTTTGGCTGGCAAATCACTCTGCACCTAAATAATAACACCAAACCAAAGTCCTGCCGGTTCCAGAAAACATTTGCTTTATCCATGAGGTTCTTAGAGTGGCCTGGAGCTCTGCAGGGGAGGAAAGGGGAGTGCTTGGCAATTCGAGGGGTTTCCAAAAGGGGGAATCAAAAACCTGTTCCATTTAAAAATTTTACCACCCTATGCTAATTCCAGTTCCAAATGCAAAACACAGTTTTAACTGCACAATCTGGTGGCAACAGGATAGGCAGAACAACAGCCAAGCTCTCCTCCTGTTAGAGGGAGCAGAGTATATGGCCAGCAACTCCTGGAGCAGCCATGTACTAAGTAGGAAAGAACACCAGGATACTTAGAGCAAGGGCACCTTTGCAGCTCAGAGTCCACCAGTCCCTTTGGATGGTAGATGAAACTCTTAGATAAGACTGAGTTTAAATAAACAAATTATATTTTAAAAAAAAGTTTTAATAAAGCAATTTAAAAGCTTGTTTTCTAAGAAAGTGATACTTGCAAAATTGCAATACCTTTGTGTGTTGCTTTGAACCTTCTGTGCAGTTTCAGAACTGGACAGAAGGGTTGATACCCTGAGGATATTAAGTTATCAGCAAGCTTCACAAAAATGTGAGGTTCACTGTTTGGCCCAGCTGAAGGTCAGGCACCACAGACCACCCCTCAACAGGCTCTAGAGTATTAGTATTTGAGAACACCTTTGTATGCCCCTGTCACTGCAAAACCTGGAATCAGGGTGTGCCTGTTCCTTCAGCACCGAGATAAAGCACAAACCCGTCAAACCCCCAGTGTCCACAGTGTTTGTGCTCACAGAACAAGGTAATTAAGAAAGCAAAAATGCCATAGGACCATTAGGTGTACATAAAACCAGCTCTGCATTTGCAGCAAGTTCAGACCCACACCATTCTGGCAGCCTGACTTAACTGAGTCTTGTTCCTAAAGTGTTTTGAAGGCCAACAATACAGAAAAGCTTCCTGCAATATCTGTTAAAAAAAGCAAAACAACACCTATTATAATTCAATTTCCACACATGCAAAACTTGGCCTTGGAAACATCTGTTTGCAGAATTAATTCTGACTCCAGGTTCCCAATAAGATGAAGCCTCTCTTTGCTTCCTTTTTCTTTGCAGCACCAGTGTTTCACCCCCATCTGAAACTTTCCAGGTCACTGCTTGACCTTTGGCTTTAGCATTGGGGGCTTTCTTAATCTGAGTCAAACCCTTTCATATGTTTGGGGCTCTCCCAGAGTGGATGCAAATACATTTAAACCCACATTGTCTCAGCTGTCAGGGACAGCAAGACTGATCTGTAGCCCTCTGAAGGCGATGAGAACTAGTCTAACTGGTGTCAAAGTGGAACCAAACCCAGGCTGTATAACAGGGACCTTTCATCTGGCTTTGAAATGGTTTTAGATCTGGCCCTGCCTCTGTGGGTGACAACACCACTGACTAAGTCTGAAGAGGAAAGAAGAAAATGTTGAAGGCAATTGGGGGAAAAAAGTCACTTCTGAACACGTTCCTAGGGCTGTTTCTACAAATTCAGTGAAGTTCAGTGAGCACCTGTCCCACTGCCTGTTGTCCCTTCCCAAGCAGAAAACCCCAGGGGCTGCTGGACTAAGGCTGACCCCGGAGACAGGAACTTCACTGGGCAAGGACTTGGGCACAGGGACAGAGGGTGTGACCAGTCCCTTCTGGGACTACACACACAGAGGACTCCAGTTACAGACAGGTCACAACTGCAGAAGGACTTTGTCTGCTTGGGCTGGAATCAACAGGAAAACTCCTGCTGACTTCAGCAAGAGATACCAGGGGTCACTGTGGAGAGCTTCTGAAAATCCAGTGCTGCATCATTAAGCAAAATGCAGATGTGTTGAGCCAGCAGAGCCACACGCTGGCACTTCCCAGAGCAGAGCTGCTCCAAGCTGCCCCTTGTGCTGTAGGGGACACAGCAGCTGGAGAGCCAAGGCAGCTACAGGTGTAGAACTGCATTTAAACCTGACTCTCTGTTCTCCTTACAAGCTTCTGACTGTAATCCTGTAATGTTAGCTTTGTACATGCACAGTATTTCCTAACCCCCCACTGTGGTTAGTGTAGTTGCAGCTTGAAAATTACATTTTGTTGCATCATCTATAGACTCATTATACTTGGAAGCATCCTGTCTGCAAAGTGATTCACATGATACTGCACAGATATGAAAGTTCAGCATGATCCAACACCATGTTTACTTCTAACTACTGGCTAGTCAAATAAAGCCAGGGAAAAAAAAAGAAAAAAATAGTCTGATGTAACCCTTCCTTCAGTTCTTTCAGACTGTGAAAGTGAGCAGAGTTCTGTTAAAACCTCACCTTTACTCATACTCAGCCAGCTTCTCCATGAGCATAAATGTACTGATTTGAGAACATTTTAAACCAGCAGAAAATATGACCCATCCCCAAGATGACCCTGTGCATTCATATGGCCTGTTTGCAAAAACCAGAGTACAGGATGACAAAGAGCAAATTTCAAGTCCCCCTGTAAGTACTTGTGGTCCATCTAAAAGCAGTTTCCACACTAGAACACTCTGCCAACTTCTGTAGAGTTATTCCTGGTATATATCAGAATCAGACTCTATATTAAGCTCTCTGCCTCAAAAATTCATAAAAGAACACGTCAGAGTTAAACTCAACACGCCCTTAAAAAGGCAGTACCAGGGCCTGGATAGCCAGTGATAAAAAAAAATAAAATAAAAGTCAAAGTAACTGTGCACTATCAGCCTTAAACACTGAGTTCTCTTACGAATCAGGGAACAACTGGACCTGGCACTCAATGCTCTGGTCTAGTTGACAAAGTGGTGTTTGGTCAAAAATTGCACTTGATGATCTTGGAGGTCTTTTGCAACCTTAATGATCCTGTGACTCTGTGATTATCAGCCACAGCACATCATGTGCCGAAACAATTATGGTAGGGGAGACAGTTTCAAGTGGGTTTTCTCCTGTCTAAATTCATATCTGTATTAATTAATTTTTAATTAAGAATTCGTATAATTATTTACCTTTTTGTAGTTCTTTACACTTCCAGAGGGCTACAGAAATATTAACCAATTAGTCCACAATCTCAAACTACTCCAGTGAAGCATCCTTTGATTAAACTGGTAAAAACCTTCACCAGCTTCATCTGCATGAAAAAAAACTTTGGGTCCAGTAAAGTACAGACCATCTTTTCCTTCCTGCATCTGATAAAAAAAATATTTCCTTTTACAATACACTCTGACTTATTCTAACATGAGGAATGTTAAGATGAGTTACCTTTACACCCTGAATCTCCAAAGCCAGCAGACTGGCACTGCAGTCCAGATGGTAAACCAATACATTAATACCCTGTGTTCCTCCCAGAATATTTTCTGGCAACTGAGCGGGAACAAGGGGAAAGTGAGAGGGATAAGTCTGGGCTCTCAGGCTTGAACTGACAGACACACAGGAGATAAAGGATGTTTTTCATCAAAATTATTGAGGGAAGGTATCATCTTTTCCAGTTACCATCAATACCCCTTTTTGTCAGGCTGACCTTTCTGTGTATGTTGCACCAAGGTTATATCACACTTGCTTTCTTTTCACTTTTCCTTCTCATTTGCTGTGCCACCCAAACTCAGAAAAGGATAGATAGATAGATAGATAGATAGATAGATAGATAGATAGATAGATAGATAGATAGATAGACAGGCAGACTGGACTTCACTGCTGTCCCTTACTTGCAGAAAGAAGAAATAAGAATTAAAATACTGCATGTTGCTGCTTTTCATTCTGACAGTGTTTAACACCCTACCCAAGAATATTAATAGCAGTTTCACAAGCTCACTCATTCTCTTTCCAGCACGCATCTGTACAAACCATGCCATCTTCTGGTGCTTCCTGGCAGCAAAAAAGAAATACCAGTGTCAGAACTTAGAAACTGTCACCTCCATCTCTGTGAAGGGAGCCCTCTCTTTATCACCCTGTATCTGAGTGCAGCCCTGCATGCTGCAAAAATGTGTCAGGGCTCTTTCAGGTACCAAAATCCCAATGAAAAAGAAGTGCCAGAAACAGGCTGATTTACTGTGAAAATACAAACTCTGTCCTACAAATTAAGCAGTATGCACTTTGAAAGAAAACTCTGTATTCTAGTTATTATAAAAACACTCCTACAACTGATGCTGTAGGAACTAGAACAGAAAATAATTTTGAAATCAGTTTCTTAATATGACAAAAGCATCTGTCTATCAGGAAGTTTATGATAGCTGGAACTGCCTCCCCACATGAGATAACAGAGATTGACTAACATGTTTATCTACACTTTCACCCCTTCACATTTTTTTCTGCATCCTGCAGAAATAGTTCCAAACATTCTAGCTCAGGAACAAGTAGCTGCTATGTGTTTTCTTCCCCTGCAGCCAGACAAGGCTCCTCAATGCCTTTGCATCTCACAGATTGCCCTGGATATTAAAAGACTGGTTGTTTGCTTCCACTTTCTCTATTGAAAAGTTGTTACAGAACCTCAATCTTCTTGTCATTTTGAGGCTAACACAGGACCCAGCCTTCATTCCTGTTGTAGCTGCAGTAGGAGGATCACTGTACAATGTACACACCTTGTACCTCATGGGTATTAAAGAGGTGTTTGTGACACCCCAATCACCCCACTACACACCAACCCCTTGGCACACATTAACTCAGTGATGTAGCCACATGAAACACAGACCGGTTTGGGTCGGAAGGGACCTCAAAGTTCATCCAGTGCCACCCCCTGCCATGGGCAGGGACACCTTCCACCAGCCCAGGTTGCTCCAAGCCCCATCCAACCTGGCCTTGGACACTTCCAGGGATCCAGGGGCAGCCACAGCTTCTCTGGGCACCCTGTGCCAGGGCCTGCCCACCCTCACAGGGAAGAATTTCTTCCTAATATCCAATTTAAAACTACTCTGCCAGTTGAAGCCATTCCATCTTGTCCTGTCACTCCAGGCCCTTGTCAATAGTCTCCAGCCTTCTTGTCAGTTCATTCAGACACTAAGAAGCCACAATGAGGTCACCCCAAAGCTTCTCTTCTCCAGGCTCTCCCATCAGAGCTGCTCCATCCTCTGACCATCCTGGTGCCTCCTCTGGACTCTCCACCAGCTCCATGTCCTTGCTGTGCTGGCCCCAGGGCTGGAGCAGCTCTGCAGGGGGGTCTCACCTGGGGAGACAGAGGGGCACAGTCCCCCCTGCCCTGCTGCCCATGGCACAATCCTCATAACGCCAGGTCACAGCCCAATCCAGCCTGGTCAGAGAAAGCACCACCCTTTTGATGCCCTATTTGATTGTTTATACAACTCCTTGTAATACTGAAGGTCTTCAGTGGAAAGCTCTGGATGAAAGCTACTAGCTTTTTAAAAGGAATGTTGGAAGACTACTCATTTGTTCCCTTGTTTTGTAACAGCCAATACTATTTAACAGTAAAGAATAGCACTACTATGCTTTCTTCCAATTATGTTTGTTTACCTGTCTATAAAGATCAAAATGTTCAGAGTAAACTAAGTCAAGTAAGTTTCAATTGTGTTTATGAATCACATTGATTTTTCTGTGTCTCCTGTACTGGATAATACTACAAACATTAGGAATCTGCTAAGAGAGACAATAATTCCTTCTGAAAAAGTGAATTGGTGTCATTTTTTAAGAAATATAAGGAGTTCCAAAGTGTCCCTCTAATGTTCTATCCAAGCAAGGTAACAAAATCAATGGACATGAACTTCTCTTAACACAGATAAACTGAGTGCAAACTGCAACCCAAAATATTATTATGCCATGGAAGAGACTTTCACCTTGAGGGATACAGTTCCCAGCCATAGGGAGGTATAGATCTTACATCTGAAGTAAAAACCCAAAAGCTTTACGTAGGATCCCAGAATTTCATCAGACATGAAATGGCCCAGATCTGAGGGATGTAAAACATTTCTAGTCCTCAAAATAGCATGGGGAAAGATAACAGGGGTTGGTCCTTCATTGCCATCATGTAGAATACAAAGGAATACAGGAGATATATCCATGCCCATGAGGAGGGAAACTGTTCCTCCCTATATATTCAGCAAACATTTCTGCCATGAAAGACTGGATCAACTTCATGCAAATAAATAAAGAGTGAAAAGTGTGCCCAGGATTACCAATCCTTATCTTAACTCTCCTTCTAGAATCAAATTTCCTGTCTATCATCATGAACTAATTAATTTTAAAATGTTCACTTCTGTTTCCTCTGGAAAATAAGGAAGTGTGGGAAGAGGAAACTGCTCAGACCTGTGCCAGCTATGGGTGTGCACTCAGTCACAACCTGCCCACCAGCAGCTCCTCCACAGAAGCTCCTCAACCTCTGCTTTGTTGAGAATGGGGAAAGAAAATCATCTTCCCATCTCAAACTTTTACCTCTCCCTCTGGATTTCCCATCCCAATACTGGGATGTCCCTGCTGTGTTCACAAAGAATCCTTAATTTTCAACTTAATCCCGTTGTTCTAGATATCATCTCTAATTCCTTTCCTCATGCTTTTTGAGTGTTTTGATCTCTGTACACTCTGTAAACTTCTTCTACCAGGTGGAGGGGATTTTTCTCCTTGGAGTATGAAGGGTGCTTATGCCAACACCCTTGAGTATGGCAGAATCTGGCCCTTAAAATATAAATCCCACTGTCTACTTCTTCTGCTAAGCCATTTCCACAAAAAAAAATTGGGATGCTCTTAAGCAGCAGACAGTTCTCTCAGAAAAGTTTGGATAGGCTTATAAAGCAGACAAATCAGTTTTGCTTAAGGCTGATTCATTGCACATCCAGCACAGCAAACCAAATTCCCACACAAGTCCAGTATCCATTAATGCCAAGTTCAAGCCTTTCTAAGTGGAAAACAGTGTAATGACTTGGGAGGAATTGCACCTACCTACTGGATCCTCAACCTGGGAAGGTAAAATTCCTTCAGTGGATAATAACCCAACAGATTAGAGGAGCACCAAGCTCAGCTGGGTCAAGAAACTGCATTTGAGTGACCCTTCAGGAGTCCAGTCTGGTGAGAGCTGTGCACTTGCACAACTTTGTGTGTTTATATGGTAAGTTGGAACAGCCCAGCTGATGAATCCACAACTATCTGAGGATCAAAAGATTTTTTCAAAGAACAGTGAATTGTTAAGAAAACATGTAGCAATTTTAACTAGGTGAAAATTCGGACTTTGTTCTGGAATAATGGTTTTGAAGCTATCTTTTAAAAGAAATAACTGCAAGTGACACCAAAACCTGAAGGATTAGGCACAGTCTTTAGAGAAAGACCTTCAGTAAACTGTGGCTGATGTTAACTTCAGTTGAAACTAACTTAGTGGAAGGGTAAGAACCTTGGAGATCAGGTCAAACACTGTATCAGTGTTTGGTCACGTCAGCTTTTTGTAGTTTGGGGATGGTGAGGGAACTTATGTCCTGAACCTGATCCTTCCCAGATACTTGGGAAGTATCAACACCCACAGCTCAACTGAGCCCAGAGGAACTACAAAATCTTAACCTGACTGATGTCAGACCTTTGCCTTATTTTTTTGTTGTTTTTTCAAATGGTGAAGCAAACCAAAAGACTATCAGAAAGTGTAATTATGGACAGAGCTTTGGCCCACATCTCTGCCCAGATAATGCTGGTAGAACTAATAGGGGCCATACAGTAGAAAGATCTCTAGGAAATACATTAGTGGGTTTCAGTCCAGCTTTCAGGACACTGGATCCTCTTACAAAATCCATCATTTGACAGCACTCAGTTTAATAGGTGGCAATTCAAAGAGCAACCAGAGACTGAACTGCAAAAAAACCCCAGCAACTCAACTTAAGAAAATCATAGAATGGCTTGGGTTGGAAGGGACCTTAAAGATAATCTCACTCATAACTCTGTGTTATTTTTCTATAAAATAGGAGAGCAAATTCATACCAGTGGAAGAAATGGACAACCCCAGGCACCCTAAGACAGGAAACTCCCAGTTTGCTTGCTCTGTTTGTAACACAGTTGGCAAAGACACTCAAAGATGCATTTTGGGAAAAGTTTATTCTGCAACTGTGAAAGTCAAAACATCAGCTACTCCTACCTTCACTGTTTGCATTCCCTTATGGTCTGGGAGTCCTGGAAGAGAATCTAATTAAGCCAAATCCTAAATAAATACAGGACAAAACAGATCCAAGGAGCTTAAAGTTCAGCACATTTAGGAGAATTACTTTAATTAACAAAATGCCATAGGAAAAAAAAAAAGATAAAATAACCAACTGTAGTCAAAACTTTTTAACCAAGAGACCTGGATTCCAGAGCTTAAATCCAGATTTAGCCTCATAAATAAAAATGTTCTACCTAAAGGTGCCAGAAATAGGAGTTCATACGGAAGGCCTCGTAAGCTCTCTGACTTAAAAACTCACGAATGCAAACAAAATCAGACTCCCAGCCAACGATCCAGACTGAGCTCAGCCTCTATTCTTGAAACAGGTCTCCGACCTTTCCTCCACCTACCTCAGGCTTAAATTAGAGCTCAGTGCCGGCCTAGATTTCAATCCGAGTTCCATCAGTTTTATGAATTTACACCCAACATCAATGCACAGGAGCTGCTGATGACTCCCCCCTTAATCATCAGTGCCAGGCCTCTGTGTGTGTCTGTTTGCACATACACAGGGGTGGGGGGAGAAGGGATGAATCTCCAGTGTCAAAAAAATCAGCTGAATGCTGCACTCCCACACTGAGTTTGGCATACGAAAATCACAGGCTTTTCACAATCCTCAGTTATATTATTCATGCAGAATGCACTCAGCTTTCTATTGTTCCTGCTCTCATTGTTTATAAATGAGTCTTTGCTTCATCGGGGGATGGAAGTTCCTTTAAGTTTCCCTTAGTAAAAGTAATTCTGTAATGAGGTGCAGTGCTCACCCTCAGAGGGTTAAAGAAGTTTCTGGAAATGTTTGTGCTTCTGGAAAAAAAACCCCAGTATTTTCTTTCTTTATTGAAGGAAAAATGAACAACTGGAGCTCACTGATTTATTTTGGCCAATCTCATACACAGGTTCCTAATTACTTACTAAATGTTTCAAAAAATAATTAAGTTCTTCATTTTATTCTCTTCTCCCCGAATATTTGTGAAGAAAATTTCTGAACATGTTAAGACTCTGGCTTTCACACATCATTTAAATATTCCCAGCGTTAACACATTAAAAAAAATTACCCTGAGACTTGGTCTTCAAACGTGCCCAGTGTAAATACTATTTCTTATGACAGGACATGAATTGTTCCAGTAACTGCTGGTCCCTTTTGTTATGGCCAGTACAGGAAAACATATACCCCTTTGTGCAGCAATATTGCGGATTTCATGATACAGCTTGTTCGACAGTTCAGGCTGTCACCATTAATCCTGGGGATTGGGCAAGATCCTGGTGCGTTCCCCCAGCTTAGAGTCTTTTCAATCCAATTTAAGTTAATAAACAGTGGGCTGAATTGCAAAAGAAAAAAGTAAGTTAGTCACACAGCCACTGAATGGCTTTGGGGTCCAGAGGACATCCTGCTGTTTGGGGTGCAGCATCCCTGTGTTTCAAAGGCAGGTGGGGCTGCACCCTTTACCTCCATGTGACACTCGCTACTTTTAAAGTTCAAAGGACTTCCTTATGCTGTCACTAAGGCTGAGGTACTGTAGATCCAAAGGTAGGCTGTCACCTGAAGCCAGAAACTGGAGTCAAATTCACCCAGCCAGCCATATTTTGGAGTGAAAGTAAACTTCTTTTTCAAATTAAGGACTCAAGAAATGTAATAGTTTGCCAGTTAATGGAAATGCATTTACATTTCACTAATGCTAAGCAAAGAAACATTTCAATTTCTTTCTAAAACCTTCTCCTGTCTACTTGCACATATCAATGGACTTGATGAAATGGATGGGGTTTCTCTTTTTAATATCAACCCTTAATATATCAGCTCTTAACAGAAGTTTAATGAAGCCATCCCCAAGAGCCGTATCTCTAAGCCAACAATCTCCATCCTCCCTGGGTTTTCCCAACACTCTGGACTGCCTTCATCCTCCCTCTCCCCTTCTCACCTGCTTTTCTCCCTCTGGTCAGGCTCTGATTTTTATCACACCAGTGCAAACTCTGGGTAACTCCAGTGAACTCCAGGGAAATATATTTCTGAATTTACACCTGCCTAGCCAGCAGAAAATGTAAATTAAACTGAATAGTATTTAATTAAAGGCATTTTCCCCCTTTATGAGAAAAAAAATAACAAATCTAGATTGTATTGCTCATGCACATCTTCAACAGTATCACATTCCTCCACAGACCCTATTGAGAAAAGCTACTCACAGACTTTTTCACTTAAAACATACAAGCAGAACTCAGTCTGCAATTAGTAGTGGAGAGAACAAAAAGTATTCCTTTCAACAAAGATAAGCTCTGTAGGTCATTTGAAGGAGGGAGTGTAGTGTAGTATTTCAACTGGGTTTAAAACAAGTTATTTTTTTCTATATTTGCAGTTTAAGTGCCAGGTTTTGTCTAAGAAGATGGAAAAAAAGATTGCAAATGCTTCTGTCACTGCTATATTGTAATTAGCTTTGGAGTGCTGAAGGATGGTAGATTAAAACAACCCCATGTAACACGGAGAGTAAATAACTTCCAAATCTGGGAACTCATCGGCGTGTTCATCGAGTGTAACACATCCGTGGAAAGAGATGCACTGAAAAAAAAACCCTCGGGTTGTTTTCCATTTAAAACCATGCCTATTCAAAACAGTCATATCTGAATTTCTAAGAGCAAGCAAAATCACTCTGCATTTACCATACTAAATGCCTTTTTCATCAACCAACAAAACAGAGCAGATACAAATGAACCAATCAGGGGTTTCGAGTGAGCTATCAGTGTTAGAAAAGCTACTCTGCACATTCCAGTTGAGTCACCACAGAGAAATAGGAGGAAAGAAAAGGGGAAGGAAAAAAAAGGGGGGGAAATAAATTACTGTGTGCAACTCCATCTGCAAACTGCTTCTCCCGCACTGGTATGTAATAAAATGTGTTGCTAAGATACAAGCTGCTAAAGAAGTTCATTAAAGGACACTTTAAACAAAGCTGCCAGACTCTTTTCCCTTTAAAGACTGCTTATTTGGTTCTGTCCCTTGTGTTTATAATTAGATCCTCTATATGAGAGATTGTGCTCCATTCAAGCCCACTCAGCAAAGAATGTTAATAAAATAACGTAAATAAGGCACTGGCTTAGGTTGTATATATTTATGGGCTACGGAGCTGTTGACAGAAATACATCTGGATTCCAACTTGTATTTTTAAATGCAAAATAAATGCTTTTCCAAGGAGTTACTCCCCAAGCTGGAGAGCAGAAGCATCAGCTTCTGCACCCAGCACTCTGACCTAACTTTTAGAAAATACTTTCAAGCAAAGAAAACTGGCTTCTTGCCTAAAGTTTCGAGTTTCTGAGATGCCTCTCATATAGGCTTTTATGTGCAAGCCTTTCTTATCTACACTGAAATAAAGGACAAAATTGTTTACATCTTTTCCCTTGCAATCTTTCTCTTTTTCCATCTGTATTCAAGTTCCTAGATGTGTGTTAATGATTTGCAGGATTTCTTTGATCTTAATACATTCACAAGTATGTCTATTCTGTCACATTTTATTGCCAGGGAAGATATGTTATCAAATAGGTCTTTATCTGACCTTATGTAAAATACTCTTAGTCTCCACAGTTAGACTTGCACGGTAGGTGTATTTTGGCTTTTGTTTTGGTTGAAGGGAAAAGAATGGGCATGGCTTACTTTGCTTTCACTCATTGTGGTGAAGTGATATCTAAAGAAATAATTCCAGCATTTATCTGTTTGGCACTTAATAGCACACGAGCTACATAAATCACAGATGAGAGTTAGTATCAGTGATTATATAGGAAATGTGACTTGTCACTTTGTAACCTGCATCTCATAATAAATTCTGTAGCACAGTCCCCAGTATGTATATATTTTTAATTACATTTTCAGGCTCATTTACATGCGCATATTGGCTTTCTGCCTGAATGATATCAAAGAGAAAGACCTTATGCTCACACCCAAGCACGCAAACACACACACACACGAGCACATTTATACACAGAGACACTCCAGTCCGTGCATTTCTGAGAATGGAAGCTTCTCTTGTCTTTCTCATTCTTAGGGAGGCTTTGACTCACCAATAAATCTTTAGGCAATCTTAGCTGATTCAAAGAGCTTTAGAAAAACACAACGTTACAGAAAATGCAGGTTAATCTCTGCTGCATGTCAAAAGTATCAATGATCCTCACTTGACTCACTTAATCAAAATGTAATATACAATTTCACTTTCTGTAACCTTATAAGATTTGTCATCGATAGCTGAGTTTGCGCAGAGAGGCAATTCCACTGCTCCTCCCTGGATAAGAGGTGAGCTACATGACAAAGTACCAACAGCATCAAGTTAAATCAATGTGGAAACGAAAATAACTTATACACTATATAGATTTAGCTTCTGTTTCAAGACCAATTGTGTGCTTCTCTCGATTAAACACCAGCCATCAGAGCAGCCTTCACGTGAACACACTGTTCTGGCCACAGCCTTAATGCCAGGCTCCTAAAACTGAATTACAACTCTGAAAATGAGATTGCCTCTCAAAAGCCGGAATTAACACCACCCATCACATCTACTGAGTTCTCAGGTACTTATGGTTTTGATTTTACTGCAGCCACACTTAGAGTCAGTTCTCTGGTTTACTTTCACTCACTCAAAGGGTCGGTCTGTAGTTTAAACTCAGACATACATTTAACTCCTCCACAGGTTAAAAAAAGAAAATATATCCTCAGTTTCTCACTGTCTCCTAACCAGAATGGTCTGTCTGTACATGTGCAAAAAGCCCTGTGGTACATATTAGATTTCAGTAGAGGCTCACTATTGGCAGTTGCAGGTTGGAGCCAGAACTAAGCCGCATCAGCAATTTCATATGACACTCTGGAAATTGCTACTACATTACAATAAGAAGCTGATTCAAAAAAGAGGCGGGGGGGGAGAGAAAGTGTGTTTAAGGAGGTACATTTTGGATCAAGAATAACAATTCCCAATAAAAAAAGTGGTACCACCTTAAGATAAAAAAAATACATATATATATATATAAAAGTACATGTATGTCCACACATACAAGGGAAGTATGAGATGAGGATTGGACACACCAGATATGAGGCTGTTACATTGAAATAACTGTCTACTTCAATGGCAGAATGAAAAATTTGCATTTCAATTAGTCCAATTCTATTTTTTTCATTCTTCTTTGTTCTTATCTTAAACTTGCAGCCCATTTTCATACTTCCCTTACCTCCAGCTCCTCTGTGTGCACCAACTGCCCTCCTCAACACCATGGCCACACATACACCAGTTACCACGGCCTTGTCTTATTGATTTGCAAACTTCTACCCTTTAACTCTATTGATTAGAAATTGTGTTGATGTTTCAGATTTTGTTTGGGGGGTGGAGGGCAGAGGGAGGTATCATTTTACAATCAAGTACAAAAATACTGCATATTTTATCTTTGATCACAAAGAGAAAGACACAGAGGGAAAAGTTAAAAGTAACTCTGTATGAACGTGTCTTTATACGCCTTCATGCTTTCAACTTGAAAATCAAATCTGGAATGAGATGAAAAGGGATTTTCTCTACTTGAACATAGCAGAAGTTTTTAGACTGATGCAGTATTCCATTGGAAATGTGATTTAAAGCCACTATTTGGAGCCCCTTCTCTCGCATCACGCTGTGGAAAGGAGACATCCCCCTTCCACAAATACAACGAGTCTGTGGACCAGATCCTGAAACAAAGTGAACTGGTTTGAACATCTGCCAAGACACACTGCTCTGGCTGAGCTGCACACATGGCATGAACCAGTGGAGAATTTGTTCCCTCAAAGCAGAGCTCCTGCAGAAACACCATTTAAAACTGCCCAAGCGGCTACTGAGAAAATAAACCAAATTCTAACTCCAAGATGTGGAGTTCCTACGCAGAACTGAAGTTCCTTTGAAAGGATCTCCCTGCCAAAGTATCTTGTACATCTGAGCAAATGCCTGTTTGCTGCAAGTGTCAATTAGATATTTCACAATGTGTAACAGGTAGCAAGTGCCGTTAGTGTGAAACCAGAAGTGAAATAAAAAGGTAGTATTGTTGGCATAATTCCTTTTTCTGAATAGACAAAGGCATTGTAAGGAAAAAATTGCTAAATCACAGGGATAATCATCATAGCCAGCTCCTCTAATGAGGCATCATGGGATTACTGGAGTTATTATAAGAGTCATCTTATTGAAGAAATTCAAAGTTAATTGAAATCAATTGTACTGTTCTGACAGCAGGTGTTTTAAGTGGCTAAAATATCAAAGTGAACTCTTTAAAATGGTTAGAATGAACATAACATTCACTTTTCAACTTAGCCCTGCCAAGTGATTCACTGCACAAGTACAGAAAAGTGTACAATCAAAGAAAAATGCTGGAATGAAATAGTATTTCCTGTGCCAGTCCAGCAGCTCCCAAACAAAAGGGGGTTCTAACCCCTTCTAGTACATATTTTCATTATGGATGTACAATTTCCATGAATCTTATAGGGGCAACCTAATGGAAGGCAGAAAGCCATATATCCATTGTGTTCCACCTCCATGAAAATGTCCCTTATTACCCTTTTTCCTCAATAGGAACAGGGATCTCAAAAAGGTGTTACTGAAAGCACAAACAGAATGCTGGGGTTGCCATTATGCAGACTATATTCCTGATATCCCTGAATTTCTCCTCTAAGGAGCTGGAGGTAAATTCCTCCCTAGTTTTGTTACTTTTTCTACAGATGGCAAAGTAACCAATAAATTGCCAGTTAATTTTGCAGTTAAAAAAAAATAAAAGCTGGAGCTTTTTGAATTACAATCCAGAACTAATTTTCACTCTGACCCAGTGAGTTCATTTGAATCTGCAGTTGTTCGGCATTCCCAGAAAAGTCAGTGGGACCTCAACAAGCAGAGGGGCTGCAAAGTCAAGCTCATGTTTAATATCCGTTGTCTTTGTGTTTTAAGACTCATTGCAGTGACTGAAAAGTTTAATACTCCACCTGGGAGCACATCACCCTGTCTCCCTTGGCTTCCAGAGCCACCCATGGATGGAATTCTTGCCACAGCATTCCTTGGGACAGAGTCTGACCTTAGGTTCACCTCCATCTGGTAATGCCTTTCAGATTTTACCCCCGTTTTCACTGAAGCTTAAAACCCTTATTTTACCTTAACCATTTGGAAGGTACCCAGGCATATGAAATACTGAGCTTTGGCAAATGTCACTAATTTCCCCTTTAACACATGTAAACAATGCTGCCATTTCCAGGCACAGCACAGTATGAATAGCAACAAACCAAAGCCCCAGGTTCTCCTCTTGCCCAAAACAAAGAGCTAACATCAATATGACCATGCATCTTGAGCTAAAGCTTTTCCAACAACTTGCACAAGAACTGTACTTCAATTCTAAGAAGTCTAACTCCTTCCACAAATAGGCTTTGCTGGTGATCACCACAGGCAAAATACAGTCAGCAATTTAATTTCAGATATATTACCCCCAAAAAAATCAAACCAGCAATAACACAGGCTGGGAGAGTCTGCCTGAAACTAATGTTGATTTTCTGCATAGATAGTAAATTATGGTAAAGAAATGAGGCAGTGCACAAGTGAATAGCATATACATAATGTCTTTCAGGAAGACATATTTTTATTACCACGCTCCAGGACAGGCTGTCTGAATTCAGAGTTCATCATGGTCAGAAACATAGTGGCCCACACACACTCATTTGTTAATTTTTAAGACCTGGCTTACCACCTAACACTTATGTCAGTAACACAGAACTTACAACTGGAGGTTAAAGGTTTGCTTATTTGTTTACCCTGACCTATTAATTAATAAGAGACAACTTCCTAAAATTAAAAGACCCTTAATGACTCTTTAAGGACATAAAGAAAGCAAGAAACACATGCAGCAGAGCACCTCTGGTGTGCTTTTAAGGCCAGTGCTGGCTCTTATGATAGCTCTTTTATTTACATATAAACGCTTGTTGCTTGACAATTTAGATAAAAATGTTACTGCTGCCCTGCATGTGCTGTAGATTGAAGGTGTAAAACCACTGGACCAACTAATGGAGTCTTCACACATCATATCTTGTTAAAGAAGAGGTAACCCACTCTCAAATGTGATTATAATTAATCAAAACTACAGTATCTAAAGGATATAATTCTGACAGAAGTCTAACTTTTGTCTTTCTGAGTTGGATGCCAAATTAAGAATTGGATGAAGCTCTGCCCTTCCAATAATGAGAATTATAGTTCTACAGTACTTATTTGAAAACACTGAGCAAATATTGCAACTATGTTTAATTCTATATGTCTCTAAGCCACCCACACAAAAGAAACATCCATGACTGGACAGGGATCCTTAATTAGGTTGCAACTTTAAATCCAACTGTGCATAAGTCTACCTCATACATTTACCTTAAAAGATGAGTTTGTAATTCAGTTTTTTTCTTGTATTTATTGGTAACTTTCAAGAAAACAAAATATTGCCATAAATGGCAATGGCTACAATGGAAAAGTGATGAATAGGGGCACTGAGAGATAACACTCACTCCTGCTATATTTCTAACAGATGTGGATGATGTGGATCCATTCATTTTACTATCTGTTTCATCATCCACATGTGCAGTTTAATTGAAATGCAATTTCAGGGTCTTCTGTATTCAGTGCATGCACAATCAAAGGTATACATTATTGAATTATGAATTAGTTGTGCCTAAACAAATCTTCGGGGGGGCAGCAGGAGGGAGGAATGTAAATACATATGTAAAAATAACCTCCCTACTTATACTGCCTACTGAAGTTTACATTGGTGTTTTCATATGGCCATGAAAGTAAAGGCTCAAAACGACCACTAGCCCAGCTATTGTCTCAGGAGCCTCCAGTGCACCTTCTCCACACCCTCAAGGACCCAGAGTTCATTTACAAGCCATTACCTAAGGAACAACTGCTAATTAAAGCAAGTCTGCAAAGTCACACAACGGATTTGTTACATGGTCACAGGCTGAGACCTCCAAACTCATTTCACTTGTGACCTAAGAAAGATTCCAGTGTAGACTTCTGGAGGTGGCAGCCTGGAGCACGAGGACCCGCACCAGCAGCCAGCCTCTTATTTATGAACTCTTGTTGCACAGGATGTTGAAATCAGTAAAAGAAATCTAGGGTTTTGCCTAAAAATAGCAGGTTTCCTAGCTAGGCCAAATTTGCTGTTTAGAGAATTTAAGTATTTTATGTTTAATTACTTCGTGATCTGTAGATTTATTTATAAGATTATATGGTGGGCAAGTAATAAATATACAACATTGTTTACTAGTTAGTTTGGATTACACATAAATATGCTGCACAAGCTTAGCAAAGACCTTTTTCCCTGAGCTGAATCAGAACGTTCAAACTGTATTTTCAAATGTGTCTCTCTGCCTTATCTAAATTCCAACATGACACATAATAAATAGCTTCTCATTTACTATGATCATAAAAATTTAAACAGCCTTGAAATAGTTGCTACAATACAGGGGGAAATGATCAAATGTATGTTCTAAATACCCACTTAGAACAGTAAAACTATTTCCATATTGAAGAAAGAACACATAAAGATGCATTGTTGCAGTAAAGGCTGTTACCTTGTTTAAAAAAAACACCCTTCTACTCAGTATAGTAGTATTAGAGTCAACAACTTGCTGTTTTACACTGCAGAAAAAAAGGACTAACAGCCCTTAGCTATCATGTAGTGTCAGATTTGCTTTAAAAAAGAAAGTATCTGATTTGATTCTATACAGTGATTAAACATCTTTGTGCTCTGCTGAGTAGGGTATTCTCTCCCCTCCCCCCTCCAAAAATGGCATCAAAGCAATCAAAATGGTAATGTTGAGCATGAATGGGGCCCCATCCCCCACCGGCAAACTCCGCAGACTTTTCTCCATGTTAGGAGGAACCAACACCCCTTCCTCACAAAATGGAAGCTTCCACTACCAAAGTGAGAGTGCTGACAAATTCTGATTACAATAAACTGGGAGGAAAAGGGTGGCGTGCAGCCACCATCGCCCGCGGGCACGGCTCGCGCAGGCACGGAGCACTTTGCAACTTCAACCACAACTCCGGCAAAACAAAACACAGCACACACCAGGGGATAAAAAAAAAATAAAATTAAAAAAAAAAAAAAAAAAAAGGAAAAAAAAAAAAACGGGGAAAGGGGGGAAAGGGGTGGGTGGACCCGCGCACGTGCCCCCTTCCCCTGTCCCCGCGGCGGGAGGGATGCGGGGGTGGATGCAGGAATGGATGCGGGGATGGATGTGGGGATGGATGGATGCGGGGATGGATGGATGGATGGAAGGGCAGCTCGGGCCGGCGGGCGCTGTCCCCGGTGCTGGTGCTGAAGGAGGAGCCGCGCTCGGAGCCGGGCAGAGGGCGGGGAGGGCCGCGGAGCTGCGGGAAGTTGCGCCCCGGGCTGTGGAGGGGGCTCCGGGCACCAGAGCTCCTTCTGGCCCCGCAGAGCGCCCCTCCTGCGCTGGGCAGTGCCGGGAGAGGGGCCGGGGGGCAGCGCGAGTGGGAAGGGGAGCGGGAACGCGAGTGGGAACGGGGTGGGAACACGAGTGGGAACGGGAGCGGAGCGCGGGCGGGAGCGAGCGCGGCGCTGTCCGCGGTGCTGAGCGCGGTGCTGAGCGCCCGCCGCCCCCGCCCCGAAACTTTCCTGCCGGGCTCCTCCCGGGGGTCACCCCGCACAAAAACACGGACGGGAAAGTTTGGGGAGGGCAGGGAGGGAGGAGGGCACGAAGAGTCCTGGCTTGTTTTGTTCCCCTCCTCCGTTTCGGTGGGTTGCTCCCCACGCCCCCCCACGCTCCCCTCCCGGCAGCTGAAACAGGTTAATCTGTTTTTATTCGTATTTTTGGAAGGGAGGGAGGGGGGGGAAAAGTGAAAGTGTCTAAGTGAACTCGAATCAAAAGCCAACACGTCAGATCAGACCAAGGGAAGAGAAAGGCAAGTGGGGAGGGAAAGGAAAAAAAAAAACACACGAAGAAGAAGAAGAAAAGAAATAAAGTGATCAATAAAAATCAGTTTTGTAATCAAACCCAGAAATGGCTCCGAACGGGGCTCCAGCCTCCCCGCTCCCAGCTCTTACTCTGCACATTACACGGAAGTGCACAAAGTAGCCCAAGACAGGAGAATTTTCCATATTCCTAAAACATGTCGACCAACTCAAAATGGACGCCTCTCTTTTTTTTTTTTTTACGCTTTAACTACTGCTTATCTTTTTACTACTAGTACTGAAAATCATTCTTTTCCCCCAGCAAGACATCAGAGAATCCGACCTCATTATGAAAACATGCATTTTCTGACTCTACGCAGAGGAAAATGGATGTTATATTCCCTGCTGCCAGTATTTTTCAGCTAACGCAGACACTTTTCGGATGTTTAGATAGTGCACCGCAAAAACAAGAAGAAAAACCAAACACAACTGAATCGATCTGTTCCTTACTTGTTTCTCATTAAGAGCTGCTATTCTTGATTGCCTTTCATGGATTTGTTTCTTAAGATCCCCGTTCTGCAAAAACGGCAACAAGATGCATATTAAAGGCAAAGTGCAAACTAACCCCTGTAATGAATAAACTTGCGAGCTAGAAATTGTTCAAAGGCAAAACCGTTCCACCGAAGCCGTACGGAAGCATGCACACACAAAACACCCTCCTTAGCAAGAAAGCTCCGTGCAGACTACAAAATGAGATCTCTTACTGATAAAGTTTCTCATCCTGCTGTCCCAGCACAACTGCGCTTATTACGGCAGGGATAAAATACTGAAGAAGAGAAAAAAAAGGATCTGCATTTACCTGTGGATCTTGCTTCATCTGTGCAACTAGTTTCTATGAAAAAAAAAAAAAATCACCCCGAAAAAGGAGGAATTAGAAACTGTTTCAAGTTTAATGGATTTTTTTAAATGTATGTATGTGTGTGGACGGGGGAGGGAGGGGGGTAAGGAACAAAGAGGCAAGTAAACACTGCGAGTCAGTTTCAAGCAAAGCTCATAAATATTCAAGTCTCGTCCTAATCTCTCCAACACACACACACACACACACACACACACACACACGCACTCACTC